>LR738715.1:447821716-447862580 GCA_902687465.1 Secale cereale | reverse complement strand
GCAAGAATATGATAAAGCAATCTGAATATTGCAAATATAAATGATGTATTGATAAAGGTGGGGATCCGTAAGCGGTCTTGGTCTGGTCGTTGGACACAAACGAAGTACACGAAGTTGCAATGGCTAACTTTTGACTAAACAAATCCCTAAGAAAAAGCTACTAGATGAATCTACTTATATAGGAGCAAGGGGTGGCGGCCAAGGAGGTGGAAGGACGTCCCAAGGCAGCCTAAAACTAACCCTAGGTCGTACAAGGCTCATGGGCCCAAGTGTAGGTGATGTAACACCTTTGGACTTGTAGTTTGACTCGGATTCTGCTGCAACGTCAGATTGTTTTGTCGGTATCTCAACGCTCCAGACGAATTTGAAGGTGAATCCAATTGGGTTGGAAAGTGTATGAAATCTAGTTTCCAACAAAAAAAGAATCACCCAATTCGGAGTCCGTATGAAGGAGTTCTTGCCGTTTTGAGTCAGGTATGTCTGTGCAGTCCGAATCTGGATGCAGAACGTGAGAGACTTGGACTCTATCTTCTCTTGACCCAAAAGTGACGTGAGCGAACTTTTTAAACAGCACCTAAACTTCTCTTTTTCCCTTATCTTCATATGTGGATTGTACAAATGTCCCATACACCTGGAATTAGACATGGCACAAAAGTCTGTGAAGTATTTTTGTTCTGGATGACATAAATAAATTGTTGCATAGTTTGCATTAGAAATCACCTCACAAATATACATGTATGCAATATTTTTGGTCGTATCCAAGGTAGTCATGTCCTCATCATTAAAACTTGGCCACAACCAGTGAATCTCCTACAAGTGCATAGTTTCCTTGGTTTAGCCGGTTTCTACCGATGTTTTGTGAAGGACTTTAGAACAATTGCTATGCCTCTACACGCCCTGAGCAAGAAGAGAGCACCCTTTATTTGGGGTCCTTCGCAAGACACCGCGTTCAATGAGCTAAAAAGCTTGCTTACACACGCACCACTTCTGGCCCTACCAAACTTTGACAAACCTTTTGAGATCCATAGTGATGCTAGTGGTACCGGCATAGGTGGTGTGATAATGCAAGAGAAACGCCCAATTGCGTACTTTAGCGAGAAGCTATCCGGAGCGCAACTTAGCTACGCCATCTATGATAAAGAGCTTTATGCCTTGGTGCTAGTTTTGCGGGTTTGAGAACTTTATCTTAGACCTCATGAATTCATTCTTCATACGGACCATGAGACGCTCAAGTATCTCAAGGGTCAAACTAAGTTAAACAAGCATCATGCTAAATGGAGTGAGTTCATTGAGTCTTTCCCCTATGTCATCAAGTACATCAAAGGCAAAGAAAATGTTGTGGCGGATGCGCTTTCCCGCAAATGCATGCTTGTTACACAACTTGAGTTGAATGTTATTGGCTTTGAGCACATAAAAGATTATATGCGCATGATCCTTTCTTTGCACATCCTTATGATAAGTGTTTGACTCACACTTCTTGGGAACGCTACTACATAAAGGATGGATATCTTATGAGAGCTAACAAACTGTGCATTTCCGAGTCTTCGCTTCGTTTACTCCTTTGCAGGAATCTCATGGAGGCGGACTCATGGGGCACTTTGGACGCGACAAGACATTTGCTACGCTCTCCAAGAACTACTTTTGGCCCAAGATGCTCCGTGACGTAACACGCCTCACCAACCGATGTTCTACAAGTCGCAAAGCTAAGTCAAAAGGTCAATCTCATGGTCTTTACATGCCACTTCCTATTCCATACCATCCATGGGAAGACATAAGCATGGACTTTGTACTTGGATTGCCTTGGACTCAAAATGGAAAGGATTATGTGTTTGTTGTCGTGGATAGATTTTCTAAAATGTCTCATTTCATTCCTTGTAACAAGATCGACGATGCTTCACATGTGGAAAATCTCTTTTGTAGGGAAGTCATTCGTCTACATTGAGTGCCCAAGACTATTGTGTCGGATCGGGACGTCAAGTTCTTGAGCTACTTTTGGAAGACTCTATGCGCCAAACTCGGCATCAAGATCCTCTTCTCTTCGGCATATCATCCACAAACCGGCGGCCAAACGGAGGTGATGAACCGCACACTTTTGACGCTTCTTTGCGTGTTGATCAAGAAGAACATCAAGGAATGGGAGCAATGCTTGCCCATCGCCGAGTACGCCTACAACCGCGCAAGACATTCGACTACCCGCAAGTCCCCTTTCGAGGTCGTCTACGGCTTCAACCCGTTGTCCCCATTGGACATCCTACCTCTACCTCTACAAGAGCGCATCAACATGGACGCAAGTGCATTGGACATCATGCCTCTACCTCTACAAGAGCGCATCAACATGGACGCAAGTGCACGAGCAAGCTATCTCAAGAAGGTGCATGAAGATTCAAGGGCAATGATTGAGCGACAAGTACATCGCCTTACCACCAAGCTCAACATCAACAAGGCACCAATGGTGTTCCAACCGGGAGATCTTGTTTGGCTTCATCTTCACAAGGACCGCTTCCCAAACGAGCGCAAGTCCAAACTACTACCTCAAGCCGACGGACCCTTCATGGTGCTAGCACGCTACAACAACAATGCCTACAAGATCGACATCCCACGCGACAAGTACAATGTGAGAGATGCCTTCAACGTCAAGGATCTCTCTGCTTTCCACGGTGATGAAGATTTCGATCCAAGGTCGGATCTTTCCCAAGGGAGGGGAGATGATGCAGAGTATCCCAAGGTCATCTCCATGGACCCTCCATCGCCTCACAAAGTGCCCCGAGGACCAATGACACGTGCTCATGCTAGAGCTCTCGAGACCGAGGTGACATCTCTCCTAGTCCAACTTACATATGAATCTTGTGAGACATGGCTACTACCTCAGACGGATGTGTTTTGTGTGCGCAGGTATGAAGAAGACCCCATCAGAGAGGCTCGTGAAGATGGACAAGTCCCCAAGCTCACGGACGAAGCTTTGAATCACGAGAAGCTGAAGAAAGCTCCAGGCCCCGGACATCCGGCCCCCTGGCCCGGACATCCGCCCCCTGGACGATCAGCTACATCACAGCCCCAGCCGCCGAAGCTACAGGGCCCGGATATCCGGCCAGGGCCCTGACATCTGGCCTGGCAGGCCCCGGACATCCGGCCTCGTGCCCGGAAATCCAGACCATCCTATCCAGAGAGCATCGGGACCGAGCCCCTTCAGCCCGGACATTCGGCCCCTCGGCCTCGACATCCGGCGACCAGCGAAGCCCCAGACATCAGGCCCGACGCCCGGACATCCGGCCCCTGATTGCCTGCGCGCATCTCCTTTGGGTCGTGACCCATGTATCCCTCCGCCCCGTAGACTATATGTATTCCTCCTCCTACATCTTTTAAGGGTTAGCTTTTAGGATTGCTCATCTAAAATCTTAGTGGTTCCTCTCCTACGAGACCGCGGCCTCCTCGGAGAAGATCCACCGGATTCAAGACCTCCTTAGCGGAGAAGAACATCAAGACCTCCTCACGGAGATGACTACCGCTACTTGTATCGTCCTTAGTTGATCGTGTATCGTGTATCACTCTTTGTGTTCCCGGATCTAGCATTTGTGTGACCTAATCTTGTTGATTTGAGTGTTTTCTTCTTGTTCCTCTTGTGTTTTTCCTCGTGTACCACATGTTCATCCTTGGGATCCCTCCTTTTCGTGAAAGATCGGCCATCTAGGGTTCCACCCTACATCAATAAAGTGGCCAGATCACTACAGAATCAGGAAAAGATTAGGACAGCAATAAACACGGCAACGAGAGCAACCCCAAGGACACGGCAAGGAAGAAAGTGGTGCAGCGCCCATTGTATTTCGTTAGCTCCTTGTTACAAGGAGCTCGATCGAGGTACTCTGGCATGCAAAAGTTGATCTTTGGCCTTATCATGGCCTCAAGGAAACTGCGCCACTACTTCCAAGCCCACGATATCAAGGTTGTCACTCGTTTCCCATTGCAAAGAATACTCCGACACCCTAAGGCTACTGGAAGAATAGTGGAGTGGGCTTTGGAGTTATCAACCTTTAGTTTGAAGTTTGAGAGCACTACAACTATTCAGAGCAGGGCACTAGCAGAGTTTATTGCAGAATGGATGCCAACCCCTCACGAGGAAGTAACAGAAACAACTCTTCCCGGCATAGAATCACCCCAAGAATGGATTATGTATTTTGATGGTGCTTTTTCCCTACAAGGTGCAGGGGCTGATGATGAGGACATCTCTTCTACTGCTACACCCGCCACAACTCCTATATCAGTTATGACACTTGGTCCGATGACTAGAGCGTGTCTGACAAATAAATGGCCAGGTACTATCGCTCCTTTGTATACATGATTTGACTGACAAAAATACGATGCCACACTCATGTTCTAAATACTTGTACTCAGGAAAAAGGACAAATTAGATATGAAGATAGATGTTCATTAAAATCTGATGGAGCAACACTGCATGCATGCCGTCCCCCAAATCCATCCATCCTGTCACGTGCATGCACATGCACATGCACCAAGTGCACCGAAGCATTTAATTTCATGGGACAAAATCAGCCACGAACATGGGCCTTTTTGACTGCCCCAAGTGCTGACGACTCGAAGCCTGCCTGCCATGTTCGGTCTCCTGCAGTTTGACTCGCGGACAATTGCTACAGTCTTTATGGAACACGACAACAACTCGGCCCTGCACGACGACCTTTAATAAATAGCTACCTTAGGTTAGGATTTAGACTCGGGTTTTATTGTATTGTCTAGCCGTTGCTACAATTCGCGTCTACGAGACGTGTAGGACTACCGCCTTGGCAGATCCACAGTGGAACCCCAACTTTTCATCTAGTTCTTGTGCTCACTTTTTCATCCGCAATTTCATATTGCAATTCTTTGTTCTTGCCGGTTCTGCGATTGCTTGCAGGAACTCGAACCTCGTTGTTCAGGTTGATCGTGCGTACAGAAGGGTCAATAACCATCGGAGATTGGTTTAGCGATTGTCGAGGCGTATCGTCGGGTACGATATAACCGGATCATCAAGGTCAAAATCCACCAAATCGATAGTTATCCCCACTCTCATCGAAAGATCAGGCCGCCGTCACATCAAGTGGTATCAGTTTTCAGGTTCATCGATGAGCGACTTACAATTTTCGTAGTTTAATTTATTTTTATGTCCTATAACCCACGAAAATAGCCAAAAAAAATTAGATTAGTTCATCCATTATACGTACCTTTTTAGCCTTTAGCAATTTTTGCATCTAGTATTTGTTTTATTTAATTTTTGGTTGCATTCATCCTAAAATTAGTGCTGGTTTAGATTAGTTAGGAAGAAATCATCTACTAGATCGATCCTCTTTTGTCCATCATATTTTCCGTCAGCACGCATACCTGAGACAGCGTACCACGCTTATCAAGATCCCAGACATCAGCCACCAGTGTCAGTCCCTCCGCGCCGCTAATTACACGCAGACGCGAGACACCGTACATCTAGGGTTTTGTGTCTGCCTCGACGCGCGCCACAAACAACACTCTCCATCAGCAGCCAGCCGTTCCAGTGCATTAGTACTACTAGTCCTAGCTAATCTTAACACCAATTCACTTGTAGCTAGCTTTTGTAGCACCTTGTCCAGTAGCTTTGCATTGTTTATTTTTCCTGTGACTTGAATTGTGTCTGTGACTTGTGCTAGCAACCAGCCAAAAAACCGAGCAGAGAAAAAATAGAAAAAAGTTAAACAAAAAAGTTGCAAAAATCAGGCCGGCTAGCATCTGTTTTGGGCTGATTTTTTCTTTTCTAGACATTCTTTTGCTGCTACAGTGTTGATCACCGTGTCATTTATCAGTTGCTTTCGAGCTATGTTATACATGGCGTTTATACCTCACTTACATCAAGCTACTTAGAGCTATCATATTTTCATCGGTTTCCACTCTCCTGATTCAGTATCTAGGCTTAGATTGTTTATCTCTGACTAGTCGACTGCCAGCACTAGTTAGGAGTTTGAGCAATTATTCAGCTTGCATTACTTTTTGCTTAATTGTGCCACATATTGCGAGTTGAGGAAACCTTCACCAAGCTCCACTTCCTATATTGTACCTCGTTCGGTCACTTGGTAATCGCTATATCAATCTTTTGATAACTTTGACATCGCCAACACATGACAACCACTGCAGCACGGTAAGAACTGGTAAGAGCTTGGTAATTGCTCGAGAGTTGAGAGACATTTTGCACCGCCTCATCGTAGTTACTGTAGGAGAAATATACTTATGATTTTGTTCTTGTTTCGTCATAACCATGGCAGGTGACGAAGACAACATGAAAGCCACGGTGGCATGACTTGAGGAGGATGTGCATGCATACACCGAGCGTTTCACAGCATTCGAGGGAGCACTTGATAAGCGTCTCAAGTCGATCGAGGATGGCAATGAAACGTTCACTCGAAAACTTGCAGCTATTATGAAATGTCTCGATGCCAGGATACGTGTTTGGGTGTCGCCTCCACCGCCGCTCCTCATCTTCCAGCCACCAACACAGGTCTACAACGAGCTTGTTGGGTACCCCTAGGAGAGCCGAGGCACCCTCTTTCATACACCGATGCCATCGACCAGCCCCGTCCTCGCAATGCCAACTCGATAGCAGGCCCGCACGAGGACATCCAAGATGACAACTATGATGGTGATTCCGAGGATCCTGATGTAGTTAATGATAACAATGGTCGTGATCATCGTCGACTACGCAATAATCAACAAGGTATGGGACGACACGAGCGTCCTCAAGTACATGGCCATGACGACTCATTGGGTAAAATTAAATTTTTCATGCCCCCTTTTGACGGGAAATATGATCCGGATGTTTATCTTGACTGGGAATTATTAGTTGATCAAAAATTTGCTTGGCATGATTTTCCCGATGATAAAAGAGTTAGGGCTGCAACTAGTGAGTTTAGTGATTTTGCTTCTGTTTGGTGGAGAGAACATTGTCGTAAATATCCTAATAATATTCCTGCCACTTGGGAAGTTTTGAAATTAGTAATGTGTCACCGTTTTGTTCTCGGATATTATGAACGTGACTTGCTAAATAAACTACAACGCTTAAACCAAGGATCTAAATCTGTGGAAGACTATTATCAAGAATTGCAAATGGGCATGTTGCGCTGTGGTTTAGTTGAGACTGAGGAAGCCTCTATGGCTAGGTTCTTGGGTGGATTGAATAGGGAAATATATGATATACTTGCATATAAGGATTATAATTCAATGACCCGTTTATTCCATCTTGCTATACATGCTGAACATGAAGTGCAGGGTCGTTCAAGAATGTGTTCTAATTTTTCTGCAGGTCGTACCTCCACGTGGGCGCCACGCACCCCTGCTGCCCCGTCCACTCGAGCCTCTACAACAGCACCTCCAACCTCTCGACCAGGGCCTTCTTCATCAACTTCAGCATCACACACTTCGGCACCAATGAAAAGTACTCCACCAACTCCAACAAAAAATTCATCTTCATCGTCCAATTCCTCCAAAAGAACAAAGGATATCCAGTGCCACACGTGTAAGGGATTTTGCCATGTCATGAAGGAGTGTCCTAATAAGCGTGTATTGATCATTTGTGAAGACGACGAGTATGACTCCGCTAGTGATTTTGATGAAGACACATATGCCTTGCTTGCTGCACATGAAGATGATGACACAAGACCGGTGCAAGAGGAAGAACATGTGACCGCCATCGACGCCGATAAGTACATGAGTCTTATATCACATCGTGTACTCAGAAGGGCAAGAAGGATCAATGTCACAACCTCTTTCACATCAAAGGAGTCGTCAAGGAGCGTTCCGTTCGCATAATCATTGATGGAGGGAGTTGCAACAATTTAGCAAGCATTGACATGGTGGAAAAGCTTTCACTACCTTCCCGACAACATCCACAACCTTACTATATTCAATGGTTTAATGATGGTGGAAAGGTAAAGGTAACACGCATGGTGAGAGTTCCTTTTTCTTTAGGTTCGTACCATGATACTATTGATTGCGATATTGTGCCTATGCAAGCTTGTTCTATGTTACTAGGAAGGCCATGGCAGTATGATAAACAATGTTTACATGATGGTAGAACTAATCAGTACACTCTCACACATAAAGGAAAGAAAATCATTCTACACCCTATGTATCCTGAGAAAATTTTAAAAGATGATCTTGCTAGGGCTAGTAGAAACACAAATATTGAGCGTACTAAATCTGAAAATCAGAAAGTTGTTGATGAGTTGGAACAATTTAATAAGATACACAAATCTGATCCTAGCCCATCTCAAGAAATTAAAATTAAAGGTGCTTCTTTCTTAGATACACGTGCTAAATTTTTTGAGTTAGATGCTCAAACTGATAAATGTTATGCTCTTATATGCAAAGAATTTTTGTTTTCATTTGAGGATATGCCTCCTTCTTTGCCTCCTGTTGTCGCTAACCTTTTGCAGGAGTATCATGTGTTTTTTCAAAGGAGGTACCACAGGGGCTGCCACCTATGAGAGGAATTGAACACCAAATTGACTTGATACCTGGCACCTCACTACCCAACCGCGCACCGTACCAGACTAATCCCGAGGAGACTAAGGAGATTGAGCGACAAGTTCAAGAACTACTCAAAAAAGGTTATATTCATGAATCCCTTAGTCCATGTGGTGTACCAATTTTACTTCTTCCTAAAAAAGACGGTACTTCATGTATGTGTGTTGATTGTAGAGCCATCAATAATATTACAATTCGATATCGTCATCCTATTCCTTGATTAGATGACATGCTTGATGAACTCAGTGGCTCAGTTGTGTTTTCTAAAGTGGACTTTCGTAGTGGCTACCATCAAATTCGTATGAAACTAGGTGATGAATGGAAAACTGCTTTCAAAACTAAATTTGGTTTATATGGGTGGTTAGTTATGCCTTTTGGATTGACTAATGCACCTAGTACTTTCATGAGACTAATGAATGAAGTGTTGCGAGCTTTCATTGGACGATTTGTGGTATATACTTTGATGATATTCTGATTTATAGTAAGTCACTAGAGGAACACTTAGACCATTTGCGTGATGGTTTTTCTGCTCTACGTGATGCACGTTTATTTGGTGATATCGAGAGTGCACTTTTTGCACGGATCGAGTCGCTTTTCTTGGCTATGTTGTGACAACAGAGGGAATTGAAGTTGATAAAGCCATGGTTGAAGTGATCCAGAATTGGCCGACCCCTAACTCGGTCACACAAGTACAAAGTTTTCTCGGACTTCCTGGGTTCTACCGGCGGTTCGTGAAAGATTTTAGGTCCATCACTGCGCCGCTCAATGAGCTCACAAAAAAAAATGTGCCATTTATTTGGAGCGACACACAAGAAGAAGCCTTCACTATTCTTAAAGATAAGCTTACACACGCCCCTTTGCTGCAATTACCTGATTTCAATAAGATGTTATAATTAGAATGTGATGCTAGCGGCATTGGTTTAGGCGGTGTTTTATTGCAAGAAGACAAACCAGTAGCATATTTTAGTGAAAAACTCAGTGGGTCTAGTTTGAATTATTCAACATATGATAAAGAACTTTATGCACTAGTTCGGACTTTGGAGACATGGCAACATTATTTATGGCCTAAGGAGTTTGTCATACATTCTGATCATGAATCACTCAAGAATATTAGAAGTCAAAGCAAATTGAATCGTAGACATGCAAAATGGGTTGAATTTATTGAATCTTTTCCTTATGTTATTAAGCACAAGAAAGGGAAGGAGAATGTAATTGCTGATGCTTTGTCTAGACGCTATACCATGTTATCACAACTTGACTTCAAAAATTTTGGACTTGAAACTATAAAAGAGCAATACACTAATGATGTCGATTTTAAAGATATATTGCTCAATTGTAGAAAGGGTAGAACTTGGAACAAGTTCGTCGTTAGTGCCGGATTTGTTTTCGTGCTAATAAGCTATGCATCCCAGATAGCTTTATTTGTCTTTTGTTATTACAGGAGGCGCATGGAGGTGGACTTATGGGACATTTTGGCGTTAAGAAGACAGAAGACATTCTTGCTGGTCATTTCTTCTGGCCGAAAATGAGAAGGGATGTAGAGAGATATGTTGCACGCTGCACGACATGTCAAAAAGCTAAGTCACGATTGAACCCACATGGTTTATATATGCCTCTTCCTGTTCCTAGCACTCCTTGGGAAGATATATCTATGGACTTTGTATTAGGACTTCCTAGGACACGATGGGGGCGAGATAGTATATTTGTGGTTGTTGATCGATTCTCTAAGATGTCACATTTTATACCTTGTCATAAAAGTGACGATGCTACTCACATTGCTGATTTGTTCTTTAAAGAAGTAGTTCGTTTACATGGGGTGCCAAATACAATTGTTTCTGATCGTGACACAAAATTTCTTAGCCACTTTTGGAGGGTGTTATCGACAAAATTGGGGACTAAGCTTTTAATTAGTACTACTTGTCATCCTCAACCAGATGGTCAAACTGAAGTGGTTAATCGAACATTGTCTACTAGGCTTAGGGCTGTTTTGAAAAAGAATTTAAAAATGTGGGAAGAATGTCTACCTCATGTAGAGTTTGCTTATAATCATTCAGTTCATTCTACCACAAAGTTATGCCCTTTTGAGATTGTTTTGGGTTTATACCTCGTGCGCCTACTGATTTATTACCTATTCCATCTTCGGAGAAGGTAAACCTTGATGCTAAAGAACGTGCTGAGTTAGTGTTAAAAATGCATGGGATGACTAAGAAAAATATTGAACGCATGAATGCCAAGTATAAACTTGCTGGTAGTCAGGGTAGAAAAAGTATTGTGTTTGAACCAGGCGATTTAGTATGGTTGCATTTACGAAAAGAGCGTTTCCCTTATTTACGAAAGTTAAAATCAATGCCTCGTGCAGATGGACCTTTTAAAGTGATTCAAAGAATTAACGACAATGCATCTAAGCTTGATTTGCCTGCAGAGTTTGGGGTTAGTCTCACATTTAACATTGCAGTTTTAAAACCATACCTTGGTGAGGATGCTGAGCTACCGTCGAGGACGACTTCGATTCAAGAAGGGGGGGGATGATGAGGACATCTCTTCTACTGCTACACCCGCCGCAACTCCTATATCAGTTATGCCACTTGGTCCGATGACTAGAACGCGCGCAACAAATAAATGGCCAGGTACTATCGCTCCTTTGTATACATGATTTGACTGACAAAAATACGATGCTACACTCATGTTCTGATTTACTTGTACTCAGGAATAAATGACAAATTAGAGATGAAGATATGCTGTAGGGTGGAACCCTAGGTGGAGATCTTTCACGAATTGGAGGGGAATTCCACAAGAACACGAAGAACACAAGAGAGGAAAAACACTCAAATTGACTAGATCACCAATCACACATATGCTAGATCCAAGAACATACAAGAGTTCACAATGATTCAAGAACAACAAAGGAAAGATACAAGGGAACTAGTTCATCCCAATCCTATGAGGAGAGAGGTCTTGATGATTTTCTCCCTTGGGAGGTCTTGCAATCCACAAGGATTCTTCCCATAGAGGGGTCTTGATCCCCAAGAGGAAGATACAAGGAGCAAAGCTCTCTTTGGTGTTCTAAACTACTTTGCTGCCCCACAAATGAGCTAGGGAAAGAGTACTTATAGTCTATGGACGAAATAAGAGGGGGAGAGGGTTACAAGGGCAAAAACTCCAACCTGCACGCAGGCTCGTGGAGTGGTCCGGGCACCCGCGGCGAAGGGGCCGGGCACCCGGCGCGAAGCGACCGGGCACCCGAACCGGACAGAGGCACCGGGCGGAGGAGGATCGGGCACCCGGGGGGTGAGAGCCCAGGCACCCGGGGCGAGCTGGAGGAGGCCCGGGCACCCAGGGCGATGGCGCCAGGCCCAGGCTGGGAGGCCGGGCACCCGGTGCCTCCTGGCCAGGCACTCGGAGTGCCCAAGGCCAGCGCCCAGCCAGCGGCTGAAGGCCCGGGCACCCGTTCATGGAGGGCCGGGCACCCGGGGGTGGTCCAGAACCTCCGTTTTTGCTCCCTTCCTCTTCCCTCTTCTCATCCGTAGGTGCTCGGGTCCTCGTGCTAGCCCCTCCATGATCAGCACCTTGATACCTAATCATGCATAACATCTCCGCTTGAGGTAGAATCTGACTCTCGTGTGAATCCGAATGAAACTCGAAGAGGAAAGAGTTCACCTCGGTTTCGACGACGCGTGTGTGAGCTCTCGTTGTAGGTCCTCTCCGTGCTTGCGGTGGTGGTGTGACGTCCATGGGGATGGTCAAGGGATGCTCCGCATCATCTCCACCCTTGGGAGAGATCCGTCCACGGATCGTGATCTTCATCACCATGGTAACAAGATGGCGTCGCCGTGTAGAAGTGGACAACCACCCAACACTTGTTATGTGGAAGCTCGAAATGGGCACTCTCCAATGTCGCACCGTCTTGTAGTTCCTTCAAAAGGAGCAAAGATAACAAGAACTTGGAAAAACAAATGTGATTGGCATTAAAGCAAAACCAAGCATTCCAGAGGTGATTCACCCAACAAGTGTTGTCATCAAGCCTAGCATAAGGTTTGACAAAGAAGTGTGGCATGGAATTTAAGCATCTAAATTGAGCATAATCAAGGACATCATGGATACAAGCATGCAAATGGGAGGTAGCGATGCAAATATGTTTGACGAGATAGCAAGCATCGACCTCAAGATCATAGCAAACATGCATAAAACGCTCGACAAATGGTCTATGGTATGCATAAGAGTCATTCACAACAGCAAAAGAAATGAAATGTCTAAACACATGGGGCAAGTGCAAGACAATCCAAGCATAATGTGCATAGGGTGTAGTGAAAGTCGTGTGGCACTCAACACAATAGAAAGATTATTTTTTCGACATGTGTGAGGCAATCAAGTGAAGCAAGTGACAAGCAAAAGGACATGGCATGTGTGAAATGAAGACATTGTTGCAACCAAACATATGTTAGAAGCAAGTAATCGAAGAATTGGATGCAACATGAGAAAGCAAAGAAATCACATCATGCAAACTAGTGGAGCGAAGATGCAACACACTAGAGGAAATCATGGCAATCATGTCATGTGAGCAAATAAGAGATATAGGCAATGCACATGACATATCGCGAGCACGAACACAAAGGAAGATCATAGTATCATCGTAGGCATGGGGCACGTAGCAAACATGGCAATA
Source organism: Secale cereale (assembly GCA_902687465.1). NCBI lineage: Eukaryota > Viridiplantae > Streptophyta > Magnoliopsida > Poales > Poaceae > Secale > Secale cereale. The sequence goes on along the minus strand of LR738715.1, from coordinate 447,849,382 downwards.
ACAAGCAATATCACCACCAAGCTTACAAATACACATACAAGTAGTAGAATCAATCATCATGTGTAATGCAAAGCATGGGTCACAAATGCATGGCAAAGGCATAGGAATGAGCATATCATGCAAAGTGAACATGGCAAGATGGGCATATAATATGTAATGAACGATAACCGATAGCCATGTGAGACCCATGTAGAAGAAATGCGCGAAGTCCTTGCGCGAAGAGAGCGGTTGGGAAGGCAATCCATGTGATCCCAAGTCATCGTTGCTCTCTAGAGCTCGTTTTGTCAACTCATGAGATTGTGAGGTTGACAAGTATTCATGGGTACCTACACAAAAGAGACACAAACCAAAGAAAGTGTGTGCGTGGTAAATGTACACATCATCCATCATGATGTGTATGTGTAATTGTTGGTTAGCACAAAATAGGCATCACTCAAAGAAATTTGATGCATGATAGAGAAATAGGTCATCCATCATGAAAGAGTAGTTGTCATGTTTAACACGATGGGTACACAAATCAGAGAAAGCATGAGGTACAACAATAGCATTGACATTCATGGGGAGCATATTGTGCACACAAACATGGGAATCGTGCAATGGATGGGATTGCTTAACATCTCCTAATATGTATGAGGAAACTATGGGGGTCTCCTCATTAGCAATATCGGAAGCATAATGTGGAGAAGTGGAACAACATCCAAAACAATGCATGTCCGAAGCTAGGTAATCATGGCATGGCATGGATTATGAATTGCGCAAATCATGTAAAGAAAGCATGGCAATATCATCGCAAGAGAAACACAAGCCTATGACCATCATCTTGTCATCTATGCCACAAGTGCAAATAGGATTTACTTTAATGGGGCATGCATAGTTACTATGTTGAGATTGAAATGATGCAATATGGGAGATCTCACTCATAGCATATGACAAGTTTAGTGGGTTCTCGAACATGATGTGACCAAAAGAATTTTCACATAATATCCTATGGAGCATAGCATCACAACTAGGCAACTCAACATGCTCATCATCATATTCATCATAAATAGGTGGCATGTCTAAGAATGGATAAGACCTAGTATGTGGTGAATCCATAAGGTGATCATCATCATGGGAGCAATCAATGTCAAGAGAGTCCACTAGTGGGACAAGAGAAGCACCATCACCTATGTTACCTTTGGAGCGTCGCTCATGTGTTGTAGGTGAGGTGTCGAAGATCCATTCATTGTCCTCTTCATCTTGATGGAACCATGTGGGGGGGGGTGCATCATATTCCACCATGGCCATCGTCTTGTCCAAAGGAAAGACGAAGTCATCGCGAATCGGCGCATCATCATATATGGGACCTAGCACCAAATGAGAAGACACAATAGAGGTAGAGGTCAAGTCGTTAATGTTGAAAGTGGCCTCACATGACCTATCAATTATCTCACTCTCTCAGTGTGTTGGTGGCTCACTCACTCCCTCAAGGTAGGTGCACTCATAGTCACATATGGTGTAGTCACTCATCTCACTGAAGTGGTGGTGGTGGTGGCTCTCCTCACATGTGAAATGGGGCATCTCATCATATATGGGGCTAGAGGTGAAGTCACTCTCACTCTCAGTATGGTGGCACAAGTCTCTCAACTCATCACCATACGCCACCGCGGTCGAAGGGAAAATCACATGCTCAACCATCTCGTAGTCGTCGTCGTGGATGAAGGCCGAAGATGGCACAACATCACTCTCGTCCATGACCGAAGGGAAAATCCCATGCTCGATCATCTTGTCGCCGTCTTGTTGTAGAAGGCTGATATGATGTGGGTGGCTTCCGAAGATGGAAATGTCGCCATCACTCATAGGTGGTCGCCTTGTCGTTGAAGATGTCGATGTAGGCGAACTCACGAGAAGTAGGCGAAGATGTTGTATGTCCGAAGGCGAAGATGCCTTGATAGCACTTGGCGAAGATGCCGAAGTGGTTGTTGTATCCGTAGCGCCATCTTGGTGGTTCTTGTCTTGCGGTCTTCTTATGTGCTCTTGAAGTTTGGCCTTGGAGTGAAGTAGAGCTTGATCGGACTTGTAGGTTTGCGTGTGTTGAGCATCTTCATGATGATGGTGTCGTTGTCGTGCTTGAGTTCGTAGACGATGTCTTTCGTCGTCATCGTGCACATGATGTTTGTGACTTGAACGTCGCCGCTGAGAAGATGACGAAGCGTAAGAAGACTTGATGTTGGCCACCATGTGTCGGAAGTCGATGGCGATGTTGTTGAGGCGCTCTTGTATTGCTCATTGTAGTCCGATGGTTTGCGCGCGGATGTAGTTGTTCGCGCCGTCGATGTTGAAGACCGGAGATGATGTGCTTTGCCTATCCATCACAAGACTCGAGTAGAGGGTGAGTAGGAAATGAGATAAACAATACCAAGATACCGTTTCCCAACGTTGAGGAGGTATCCCGTTTCACTCAAAGTGAAATGAAAGAATAGTGGAATTGGTACCGGACTTGTTCACTCACGCCTACAAATTAAAGCTTATCGAGTGGCTTGGTTAGGACAAGTGGCACAAAATTCAAGCAAATGTTAGTCCAAGATATCAAAAATGTTGAGAAAGATTCACAAAATCGCAATGTAAAGCAAATAGATCAATAGCTATGGTGGCACAAGAAACACACACATGGATAGATAGATGGGATCCGCGCAACCAAGGAATGAGCACAAAATGTGTTGCCACGGAAAAAGCTCTTGTTGCACGGATTCTAGAGAGACACTAGCTCGATTTCTCAAATGGGCAAGATACGCTTGTGCACCAACCTATGAGAGTAAACGTGCCGTCTTCAATCCCAAGTATGCTATGTATGTATGCTCCAAGTGTATGTACTATGCAAAATGGCTCAATGCTATTTCTATTGCTTACAAGCTCTTTTGTATCTCCTCTTTTGCTTAAAAGCTATTGTTCTTTTTTTTTATATGGCCGCTATGCGAAATGCACAAACCAAGATAGCAATTGTGTATATGTGGGAACAATCTTTGTGACACAAGGGATGATAGGATGCCAAGATGATACCAATATGATATGGTGTATGCAATGGAAGGTACGGATCACTAATGTGCACAAGTAACGTTGCCGGCAATACTCAATGGCTAGTCTCGATAGGCAAGTGAAGCAAAAAGGGCTAGGGGGTTAACAAAGCAATTGCAAGGGGAATATACAACGGTGTCGTTGAGGTTACTGTCCGATGATGATGACGCTAGGCGGTGTTGTCGATGGCGACCCGTTCCTAATTAGCCGAAACACCTTAGGAAACAGAAAAACCACAACTCAAAATCTCCAAAGGCAAATGTCAAATGGTGGTAGCGAAATGCGTTCGTGTTTCCGGAGTTAGCAATGCGGAAGTGGTGGTGGTGGTTGATGACGAAGCGATCGTCCCTAAGTAGCCGAAACACCTTAGGAGACTCAAGTCACCACTCAAGCAATCACGAATGCTATATGGATCAACAAGGCTTAGGTTGCAGAAAGGTATGGTGGCTATGCGGATGATATGGTGGAGGGCCTAGGCAAACATGCCATATTTGACAAAATTTGATGGAGTCAAATGGTGATAAAACCAAGATGAGCAGCTCGGGCACGTCGCTATCTTTTCAACAAGCCAAAGAACACCCAAATCGGAGTTCGGGAGTGAAAGTTATGAGTGAAAATGTAAAGTGCACTTGGTTGATTTTGGGGGGTGCGGGTGCCCGGGGGTGGAAGGTGCGGGCACCCGGGGTGGTCAGGGGAGTTGGGCGGAGGAGATTGCCCGGGGGTAAGGGTTGCGGGCACCCGGGGTGGTCAGCGGGGTTGCACGGGGGGTCCGGGAGCCCGGGGTTTGAGGTCCGGGTACCCGGGGATCACGGATTTGGGCGGAAAATCGTGGGAAAAAGGTAGAAATTGGTGGATTTCGTGGAGGGATAGGTGGAGATGGATGGGGGAATGCTAGATCCACTTGAAACCAAGCAAATCAATGGATCAAAACCAACAAAACCTCATCAAACCAAGAAATCACAAAAAATTGGGGCTATTTTTGGTGGGGATTTTCGAAATTGGGCAAAAACAAAACAAAATTAGGCTAGAAAACAAGAAGGGGGCTCCAATTTCGTGAGAAACCATAGCTCTAGATACCATGACGTTGTAGGGTGGAACCCTAGGTGGATATCTTTCATGAATTGGAGGGGAATTCCCAAGAACATGAAGAACACAAGAGAGGGAAAACACTCGAATTGACTAGATCCAACCACACATATGCTAGATCCAAGAACATACAAGAGTTCACAATGATTCAAGAACAACAAAGGAAAGATACAAGGTAACTAGTACATCCCAATCCTATGAGGAGAGAGGTCTTGATGATCTTCTCCCTTGGGAGGTCTTGCAATCCACAAGGATTCTTCCCAAAGAGGGGTCTTGATCCCCAAGAGGAAGATACAAGGAGCAAAGCTCTCTTTGGTGTTCTAAACTACTTTGCTGCCCCACAAATGAGCTAGGGAAATAGTACTTATAGTTTAGGGACAAAATAAGAGGGGGAGAGGGTTCCAAAGGCAAAAAAACCCAACTTGCACGTGGGCTCGCGGAGTGGTCCGGGCACCCGGGGCGAAGGGACCGGGCACCCGGACCGGACAGAGGCACCGGGCGGAGCAGGACCGGGCACCTGGGGGGTGAGAGCCCAGGCACCCGGGGCGAGCTGGAGGAGGGCCAGGCACTAGGGGGTAGTGGCCCGGGCACCCGGGGCGATGGCGCCAAGCCCAGGCTAGGAGGCCGGGCACCCGGTGCCTCCTGGCCGGGCACCCGGAGTGGCCAGGCCTAGCGCCCAGCCGGCGGCCGGGCACCCGGTGCCTCCTGGCCGGGCACCCGGAGTGGCCAGGGCCAGCGCCCAGCCGGCGGCCGAAGGCCCGAGTACCCGGGCATGGAGGGCCGGGCACCGAGGGGGGGGGGGTCCAGAACCTCCGTGTCTTCGCTCCCTTCCTCTTCCCTCTTCTCATCCGTAGGTGCTCAGGTCCTCGTGCTAGTCCCTCCATGATCAGCACCTTGATACCTAATAATGCATAACATCTCTGCTTGAGGTAGAATCGGACTCTCGTGTGAATCCGAATGAAACTCGAAGAGGAAAGAGTTCACCTCGGTTTCGACGAGGCGTGCATGAGCTCTCATTGTAGGTCCCTCCATGCTTGGAGTGGCGGTGTGATGTCCATGGGGATGGTCAAGGGATGCTCCGCATCAAGATAGTTGTTCATTAAAATCTGAAGGAGCAACACTGCATGCATGCCGTCCACCAAATACATCCATCATGTCACGTGCATGCACATGCACATGCACCAAGTGCACCGAAGCACTTGATTTCATGGGCCAAAATCAGCCACTAACATGGGCCTTTTTAACTGCCCCAAGTGCTAACGACTCGAAGCCTGCCTGCCACGTTCGGTCTCCTGCAGTTTGACTCGCGGACGATTGCTGCAGTTCGTATGGAACACGACAACAACTTGGCCCTGCACGATGACCTTTAATAAATAGCTACCTTAGGTTAGGATTTAGACTTGGTTTTTATTGTATTATCTAGCCGTTGCTACAATTCGCATCTACGAGACGTGTAGGACTACCGCCTTGTCAGATCCACAGTGGAACCCCACCTTTTCATCTAGTTCGTGTGCTCACTTTTTCATCCGCAATTTCAGATTGCAATTCTTTGTTCTTGCTGGTTCTTCAATTGCTTGCAGGAACTCGAACCTCGTTGTTCAGGTTGAACGTGCCTACGGCAGGGTCAATAACCATCGAAGATTGGTTTAGCGATTGTCGAGGCGTATCGTCAGGTACGGTATAACCGGATCGTCAAGGTCAAAATCCACCAAATCGATAGTTATCCCCACTCTCGTCGATAGATCGGGCCGCTGTCACATCAGCTGGTGTGCTTCTCGTCGCACCCTCCGGGAAGCACTTGAAGTACGTCGTACAAATGCACTTTGCCCAGGAAGAAGCCACCAACAATACAGCTGAGTATGAAGGGCTCCTTGTTGGGCTCAGGATTGCAGCAGAATTGGGAATTAAGAAGCTGATCATACGAGGAGATTCACATCTTGTGGCGAGACAAGTCAACAAAGATTATCAGAGCCCATTGATGGAAGCATACGTCGAGGAAGTGAGGAGATTGGAGGAGCACTTTGATGTGTTGCAAACAGAGCACATACCCCATGCAAAAAACAGCATAGCTGATCACCTGTCAAAGTGTGCTGCGCGAAAGCTTCCTATGGAACCAGGAACTTTTGTTCTCCGTCTCTCTCAGCCCTCCGTATCACCAGCCACAATGGTCCGGAAAAGGAGAAAGTTGGACTATGGTAAGCCTCTCCCGGCAGAGCGATCTACTCCCGACAGAGACCCTGCCGGAAACAACTCCTCACAGCCTGCCAGACCACCCCCTCTTGCCGGGCCACAGGGCCCTACACGCGAGGCTAGTGCTCCCGCAGCAGAGGAGGTGCCGTTAGTCCTTGTTGCTGAGGCTCAGGCTCCAACTTGGGCAAGACACATTGTCCACTTCCTCCAAACTGGAGAACTCCCTGGCAACCAAGATGAACCTGATAAAGTAGCCCAGAGGGCCAGTATGTATCAGTTTGTCGATGACACTCTGAACAGAAGGAGACCCAACGATGTGAAATCGAAGTGTGTTTGCCGGGAGGATGGAAAGGAACTGCTGGCTGAGATTCACAGAGGAATGTGCGGCTCACACATTGGATCAAGGGGGATAGATGGGAAAGCATTGCGGCAAGGATTCTGATGCGGAGCATCCTACGGACATCACCATGTCAAGAGTCCGTTTGGCAAGTGACACGTGCGACATCTACATCACATACACAAAGGTGAATCATCTCCTTTACACGTGTTCACTTGACCCTTTCGAGGATGGTATACTACTTGACACCCCACTCGTGTGCATGCATAGGTATTGCCGGAGCTTCACGGATGACGAGGAGGAGTGAAAGCACAAGAGAACACCGACATCATCCCCGACGGAGGCATGGAAGAGAAGACAGAAGAAGAAGAAGTGGAAGACTGCACTTGCCCGGATGATCCGAACGTCCATCCGGACGATCCAGACAAGCCCGGATGATCCGGCTCCCGGCCCGGATGATCTGGCTATGGCGACATACGACACCTGAAGCTCCTCTATGAAGCCGGACTTTCCGGACGAAGACCTGGATCATTCGGACTCCCATCCAGATCATCCGGCCATGCCTGCGTGCAACATTTCGGGCCGAGGCCCATGTACCCTCTTCACCCCCTCACTTACCCCTTCGTGGCTTAGACTATATATAGACCTCCTCCTCCCCATTTCTAGGGTTAGCAAATGTGATAGCTCATTTTAGGCTAGAGCTTTGCTCATCCATTACGGATCTACTCCACGAGAGAGAACGCGGCCCTTCTACGGAGAAGGTCCACCTTGGATCCAAGACCCCTAACGGGAAGATCCACACCGGATTCAAGACCTCCTCTTGGAGATGAACTCTACCTTGTATCTTTCCCTTTGTTGTTCATGTACCTTGTGATCTTGTGTGTTTGATTGTCTAGTGGATGTGTGATTGGACTTGTTCTTGAGTGTTTTCCCTCGTGATTCCCTTTTGTGTTCTTCGTGTTCATCGTGGGTTTCCCTCCTCTTCGGGAAAGATCGGCCTAGAATGGATTGACCCCGCATCATATAGTATCAGAGCCTTGGTTTCTCACGAATTTGGAGCCCCCCCCCACCGTTTTCTAGCCTTGTTCTTGAGTGTTTTCCTCGTGATTCCCCTTTGTGTTCTTCGTGTTCATCGTGGGTTTCCCTCCTCTTCGTGAAAGATCGGCCTAGAACGGGTTGACCCCGCATCATATGGTACCAGAGCCAGGTTTGTTGTGTTCTTCCCCAATTTTGAAAATTCCCCACCAAAAATAGCCCCAATTTTTTTTGTGATTTGTTGGTTTGATGATGTTTTGTTTACTTTGATCCATGGATTCGCTTGCTTTCAAGTGGATCTGGCATCTCCACAAGTTTCCCCACATTCCATACACGAAATACTCACAATTTTGAGCCCCAAATCATCATTTTTCCGCCTAAAAATCGTCCCCGAGAGAAAATCCCGAGCAGTTTGACCTGCTCGGATCATCCGAAAGTTCACCCGGATCATCCGGACACTTCCCGGATCAGCTGGGCACCCTCCCGGATGTCCTGATACCCCCCTCACACGAAAGAACAGAACCGGAGCTGACGAACCCGGATCATCCGGAAAAATACCCGGATCATCCGGACTGAGCCCGGATCATCCGGACAAACTCCCGGATCATCCGGTTTCACCTGAAACTGACACGGACAGATTCTTGTTTTGGCCATAACTAATTCATCCGGTGTCCGTTTTGGACATTCTTTAGCTCATTTTGAAGCTATTGACATCCCCCATCCCAAAAAATACTACCATCATCATTTGACTCCATAAAAGTTTGTCAACTTTGGCAAGTTTGCCTAGGCCTTCCACCATATCATCCGCATAGCCACCATATCCTTACGCAACCTAACCCATTTAGTCCACCATAGCATTTGTGGTTGCTTGAGTAGTGATTTGAGTCTCCTAAGGTGTTTAGGCTACTCAGGGACAATTGCTTCTTCATCAACCACCACCACCACTTCCGCATACACGTTGCCCACTATATATTTCCGCCACCCAAACCTAACCCAATTTTGTTTGTGCTTGTTTGAGTTGTGGCTTGTGTCTCCTAAGGTGTTTCGGCTACTTAGGGACGGTCACGATAACTCCGACACGCATAACTCATCATTCCACTTCCGCTTTGCCAAGTGCATAACCACCGCTGCTTTCCCACTACCACCATTTGACATTTGCCCTTGAGATTTTGAGTTGTGGTTTTTCCGTTTCCTAAGGTGTTTTGGCTAATTAGGAATGGGTCTACATCAAGAGCACTGCATCTCATCATCGTCATCGGAAGGTAACCTCGACGACATCATTGTATATTCCCCTTTGCCATTGCTTTGTTAACCCCTAGCCCGTTTTGCGTCACTTGCCTATCGAGACTAGCCATTTGAGTATTGCCGGCAACGTTACTTGTGCACATTAGCGATCCGCCCTTCCATTGCATACATATCATATCTTGGTGTCATCATATCATCCCTTGTGTCACATTGTTCCCGCATATACACAATTGCTATCTTGGGTTGTGCATTTCGCATTGTGGCCATAGAAAAAAAGAATAAGCTTTTAAGCAAAAAGAGAAAGACAAAGAAGCTTGACAGCAAAAGTCATAGCATCGCATCACAATATATCATATGCTATCATATCCAATCATCTTGGATCATCTTGTGCTAAAAGCACCGAAACATCATACATAGCATACTTGGGATAGAAACTTGATACATTTTGCATCTCATAGGTTGTGCACAAGTGTCGTATCCGCCTATAGAGCAATCGTTCTAGCATCTCTCTAGAGTTGTGCAACACAAGCGTTTTCCGTGGACTCCACATTTTGTGCTAATTCCTTGGTTTCACGACCCCATCTATCTATCTGTGTGTGTGTGTGTTTCCGTGTGCCACCCGTATAGCTATCGGTCTACTTGTTTCACTTGCGAATTTGTGAATCTCTTTCAACTTTATTGACTCTTGCTAACATTTTGCATAAAAATTTTGTGCCACTTATCCTAACCAAGCCACTCGATAAGCTTTACTTGATAGGTGTGAGTGAACAAGTCCGGTACCAATTTCCACTATTCTTTCATTTCACATTGAGTGAAACGGGATACATCCTCAACATTGGGAAAAGGTAACTTGGTATTGTTTATCTCATCTCCTACTCACCTTTGCTCGAGTCTTGTGATGGATAGGCAAAGCATTTCATCTACTTCGGTCTACAACAACAACGACAAGTTGGAAACCATGACAAACCACTTGTGCGCCAACATGGATGCTCAAATGAAGGATCTCAAAGCCCTCATCAAGAACCGCAAGAGGTGTTCCTCATATTCGAGAAGACGCTCAAGTGCACATCCCTCCGAGCTACCATCTTCGGCAAGATCACATCAGCATCGACACCATCAATGAAAAGAACGTGAAGGTCACGAGCTCAACACCAACAACCACTCAACGACTTCATCGTACACCTTGGCATCTTCGCCAAGTGACTTCAAGGCATCTTCGTCTTTGGATATGCGGCATCTTCGCCCACAAGCACCTCAAGATTATGCTCAAGAGAAGCTTCCCTAGCTCAAGTCCGGGACTTCCACAAGCTACTACGACCTCGACAACGACCACGAGATTCCTTTCTATGGGACTCAAGACCCCGAGGAGTATCTCGAGTGGGAGCGCAAGATGGACGACTACCTCAAGCTACATCAAGTTCCCTACGAAGATCAAGTGAAGTGTGCCACAAGAAACTTCCACGACAACGCGTCAACATGGTGGCTTCACACACCTTCGACGAGCTTCAACGTGAATTGGCCCAAGACGAAGAAAGGTATGCGGCGAGAGTTCGTGCCTGCCACCTACACGAAACAACTTCTATGCCAATTGGAGAACACCACCCAAGGATCCAAGTCCATCGACATGTACTTCAAGGAGATGAAGAATGTCTTGCGACGAGCCGGCATGGACGACTCCATTTCGATGAAGCTCCACTTCATGATGGGATTGCACAACGACATCTACAATACTATCTTTCTCGAGAACTACAAGTCCCTCGATGACAACTACATTGGTGCTCTCAAGGCGGAACAAGACCTCATGAAGGCCAAGGCTTCTCCACCGCAAGCACACTTCTCGAAGACCAAGCTCCAAGACGGCGAGCATGAGGCTAGTACCACCATGATGTCCAAGCCCAACGAGCTCCAAGACGACGCTCCCATGTTCGACTTCACCGCCATCCCTCTTTGTGGCATTAATGATGCCGAGTCTACTTTGAGTCTTTTTCAAGACTGTGCGGCGACGACTACGACTACTGAGCCATTCGGGGAGCAAGCTTTGAAGGCGAACGACATGGTGACGAGCAAGGATGATGCTTCCATCCTTGGAGGCGAGAGTGAAGATGTGCCATCTTCGGCCTTCATCCACGACGACGATGACGAGATGGTTGAGCATGGGATTTTCCCTTTGACCATGGCGACGTATGATGACTTGAGTGACTTGTGCCACCATATTGAGAGTGAGAACGAGTTCACCACTAGCCCCATACATGACGAGTTGTCTCAATTCCCATGTGAGGAGAGCCACAACCCCCACCACTTGATTGAGATGAGTGACTCCACCATATGTGAGTTTGAGTGCACCTATTTTGAGGGAGTGAGTGATCCACCACATAGAGAGAGTGAGATAGTTGATAGGTCATGTGAGGCCACTTTCAACACTAACGACTTGACCTCTACCTCTATTGTGTCTTCTCATTTGGTGCTAGGTCCCATATATGATGACGCGCCGATCCTCGACGACTTCGTCCTTCCTATGGACAAGACGGTGGCCATGGTGGAATATGATGCACCCCCACACGGTACCATCAAGATGAAGATGATGACCACCATTTGGTCTTTCCCACCTCACCTACACCACATGAGCGGAATGAAAAAGTTAACAAAGGTGAAGGTGATGCTCTCGTCCCACTAGTGGACTATGTTAACATTGATTGCTTGCATGGTGTTGATCCACCTATTGACATGCTTTGTGCTAGTATGATTTCCCCATGCGATGATTTACCCATTTATGATGAGTTTGATGATTGCCATGTGGAGTCTATTAGTTGCGATCCCATGTTGCGTAGGATTTCTTGTGATAATTCTCTCGGTCAGATCATGTTTGACATCCCGCTTGACTTGTCGTATGCTATGCATGAGATCAACAATATGTCACATTTGCAATCTCATCGTAGTAACTATGCATATGCCATTAAGATAAATCCAATTTGCACTTATGGCATAGATGACAAGCCCATGGTTATTGGCATTTGTTTTTCTTGTGATGATATTCATATGCTGCCTTTGCATCATTTATCTCATATGCCATGCCATGACCACCTATCTTCGGATATGCTTTGTTTTGGATGTTGTCCATTTTCTCCATATGATGTTTCCAATATTGCTCACTAGATCATGAAAGGCGCGTGTTGCTGCGCCCGTCTTCAGCAACAATAAATGTTAGGCTTGATACAATTATGCGGAAGCATTTTATGTAAATTTAAATCTAGTAGTATTATAAATAATTTTGTGTAATTTCATTTTAACTGAAACTCAAAGCAATATAGTAGTATTAGCCTATTAGGCTTCTGCCGTTGTCATTACAGTACAACGATTGTCCGGAGACCTTGGTGAACAATAATGGTACAAATGGAAAACAAGTCATGTTAAGGACTGGAGCATAATGAAAGCTGACACTAGAACTCCTTTGTCCGCTCAGGTTTAGGGCGAAAGGTTATTTGTACCAATGTAATACGACTCTAGCTTCCTTCTAAATTTTTATTGGCCAAAATTTAGTACATGATGTTCAACACTGAGTTGTTGTCACTGTTTCATGTTTAGTAACTTCTGAGCAGTCCAACATGCAATTTCTGCATATGGCTACATTTGAACTCTTGGGCACCTTATTAGAAACATCACTAGGATAGTTCTTAAATTCGCTAAAGTGGAAGCGCCAAAAATTCGATGGAAGTCTAAGAAAGAATATCTAACATAAATTAAGTAAAATTAATAAATGAGAGATATTGGTGTGATTCTATCATTGCCATATTAGTTGAATCACCTTCTCTTAAAACATGTCTCTTTCTCAAGTTATGGAACTTCATCACTTCCTCTGCCAATCAGAACCGTATTGACAACTGAATTATATATAGTAAATTGTCCTCTAACCAACAAATAAGTCATCATCGGCCATCATTTTGTTCAGCATGAGCTATTTTGAAGCGAGCAAATATCAATGACTAAAGTAACGCAAACTCTGCCCTTAGATAGATGTGCCATGCATGTAAAATATTAAATACCCAAAACATGAATTGAGATAATCAATTTCATCTAACAATGAAACTAATGACTTACGGGCTTGTGCCAAGTAGCACGATCAGTCGTATCAATTTTTTTTTCTTATCTTCTCAAGAGTGACCATGAGCATTACAAATACTTATGCATTCACAAAATCACATCAAATTAAGCTACTCAAATTTCGCCATTTCATCCCAAAGCTAAATATCAAACTTAAATGCCACTACAGTCATGTCATGTTTGAGCCAGCAATTATATGATATTCCAAATGCGTATGTCGTTCCCTCACATAAACTGGAAATGGGAGTTTGTTATGTATGACAAAATAACTTATCTCGCAGCCACGGCTTTTGTTTTCATAGCAAATGGCCATCTAATGTGTACACATCCGAGCATCCTCTACAAAGTTTAAAGTAAAAGTCTATATGCCATATGAGCTCCTTTAGAGCTTTAGACTGAAGATCAAACTAATAATAAGTTATCAAATTCCTAGAGACTGAAGATTAACCTAATAATAAGTTATCAAAGTCATAGAGAGTAGAAAACATTGTACATACTTGTCCAAGAATATTGACATGGTATGTGGATGAATCTTATCAACCAACCAGTCCTTTGTGTCATATTACTCATGAGCTCGGACATTTGCTATTGGTGGCTACCTTCTCCTGTCACACCCCAGCAGAAACAATCCAGCAACAGACTCAACAAACCTAAACACACAATTCCCAACCAATATTGAAGGTCTGATCGGTGCTTTACCGTCATCGTGGTGATGAGGACATCACTAACAAGGTTACACCCATAGCTCCAACTGACACATATACAGGACCAATTACTAGAGCTCGCGCACGCCAATTAAATTACCAGGTACTTTCGTTTCTTGGTAATGAATCTAATGTTCATGAGAATATGATGCTGCCTAAATTGGATACATTTGTCTTGCTTACAAATGAAGGGCCTAGCTTGGACAAGAAGGATGAACATTGGAGCAAGATCAAGCATGGAGATGATGGCATGCGCAAGGGGAACAAGAATGGCATTTCAATTGATGATTTCAGGACTTTGAAGCCACCATAATGAGTGCGAGAAGCCTTGGACGAAATATGCAAGATGCCACTTCATAAATTTCATCCAGAGGCTATTATAGGTGCTGCGTCACCTTATTATTGGGCCAGGCCCATGTAATTTCGAAATACTTGAGTATAGGCTGTTTTTAGAGTCCGTATGTGTGGGGAACAAGAGTTAGGGTTGGTTTCGGACCCCTCCACCAAGGGCCACGAAATTCCCCCCTCTTTCCCTCATATATACAGCCCTTAGGGCGTCGTTTAGACTTTGGGTTTTGTTTAGATTAAAGTTCACCATAGCTGCAACTTCGCGTACTTCGTTTGTGTTCAACGACCAGACCAAGACGTCACAGAACCCCACTTGATCAATAAAGCTTTCCTCTTGAATTCGCAATATCCAGATTGCAATCCCAGTTTCTTGCTTGTTCTTCGTTTGCCTGCAGGAAACAGACCTTCGTGGTCAGGTTGATCGTGCTCCGGCGTGGTCAATAACCTCTCGGAGTTGGTTTAGCGATTGCTAAGGCGCGACGTCCACGCACGTTCGTAGTCGGATCGTCAAAGTCGACTTCATCCAAACGATAGCCACCATCTCATTGAAAGACGGGACACCTTTCCTCCATCAAGTGGTATCATATTTCCAGGTTGCTCGGTGAGATTTTACAGTTTTTCGTAGATTAGATCGAGTCTGTTCTTCATACCTACAGTCCACGAAAAAGCCAAAAAAAAATTAGGGTTAGTTCATCCCATCCGAACCAATCTGAGCCTTTGCATAATCTTTTCTGTATTTGCTTTGTTGAATTTGCGGTTGCATCGTCGTGTCAAGTTGCTGGTCTTAGCGTCTAGTTCTTTAGAGTTTCGAGTTCTGTTCACAGTTTGTCACGTCACCGTCGCACCATATTCATCGCCGATGCCATACCACCACTGCTGCCATATCCCACCACCGCCACCACATACCACCACCGCTGCCATAACCTACCACCGCTGCCATATCCTACCACCATATATCCACCGCCAATCCGAGTTCTTTTCATATTAGGTTTGTTCTCGAGATCCATCTAGGTTTTGGATTTGTGTTTCCTTGCCTGCGTAGGTCTCGGACAAAAAAATTCTGGAGACCCCCGGGCAGTTTTTAGGCCAAAATTTCGACAAGCGAAAATATTTTTTCCCTATCCTATTTTTGGGCTTTTCTGAGTCTTTTGAGACACGTGCCACCATACTGAATTTTTACCGCACTTTTTCGTCGTCGCTGCCCTGATTCCGAAAAAAATCGTCAAAAAAATTTCGTGCCTATCATCTTAGTTTGACTTGGGAAGTGTTTTGAGACACTCGCCATTATAGTGATTTTCGGCAAAAAAAAAGCAGCGCAAAAAAAAGAGCGCAAAAAAAAAGAGGCGAAAAAAAAATTTCAGAGTGTGCTTTCCCCTTGATTACGTGCAGCGCCGTGATTTTGTTAGTGTTCTAAGCTCGCGTCTCTAGTACGGTCTAGCCTAGGACCAACACAGTACCGTCGTTGAGCGTTTATTCACCTTTGCATCTCTGAATTGATTATTGCTGACCCTTTTTGCTACCATATTATAAGCCTTCCCAGCTCCACATACATCTACATCGTGCGTTTGACTCTCCCTGGTAATCGCTCTATCCAAGCTTTGAGAGTTTTGACTACATCGGTTGCCGATCACCACCTGCTGCTGGGTAAGAACTGGTAAGAATTTGAGATTTGCTTGACGGATTTGTGACACCCGCCACCACCACAACTTGTTAGTAGTCTATAGGATCATATTCTTGTGTGTTTCTATTGCTGCTAACCATGCCAGGATCACAAGTCGACGAGACTGACTGGGAGAACTTGACAAACAAGGAGCTTCATGATAAATTTCAGCAAATGATGAGTGTACAGGTGTAAGATGTGCTAAACACATTGGACGAGGCCATGGAGAAGATAGTTGGCATGGAGAAGATGTTTGACACAAAGCTCGATAACAAGTTTGCTGAATTGCTTTCGCGTTTTCCACCACCACCGGCTGCTGCAGCTGTCCCACCTCTTCAACAACAACAACAACAACAACAACGTCGCCTTCCGAATCAAGTGGGACGAGCACAACGCGTTCCCCTTGAGACTGGTCAAGCTTCTGGTGATGCTGTTGATGTTTCTGTAGCTCTTGCTGCTACTGCAGAGGAGGAGGACCATTACGAGGATGAGGTTGACCAAAATCAGAACTACGTGCAACAACCAGCACCACCACCACCAGGTCGTCCTCATGCATATCATCGCAACGGTAGGGCTGCACCACCACCTGAGGTACATGACCATCTTCCTAAACTGAAATTGAATATTCCACCATTTGAGGGTAGATATGTTCCTGATATATATCTTACTTGGGAGTTACAAACTGAACAACGTTTTACATGTTTAAACTATCTCGAGGAGAGACGTGTTCCTGCTGCTGTTTGTGCTTTCACTAGTTTTGCATGTGTTTGGTGGTCTGAACATTGTAGATTATATCCTACTCCAGCTACTTGGACTGCTTTGAAAACTGCTATGCGTACTCGTTGGGTTCCACCATATTATCAACGTGAATTACTTCAAAAACTGCAGCGCTTAAGACAAGGAAAAATTTTTGTACACCATGGTAGAAACAATCAGTATACTCTTGTTCATAAGGATAAAAATATTACTTTGCTTCCTATGACTCCTGATTCCATTTTGAAAGATGATATTAATAGAGCTAATAAAGCAAAACAGGAGAAAAATAAGAGTGAAAATCAGATTGTGGCAAAAGAATTTGAGCAACAAATGAAGCCTAATAATAAACCATCTACTGTTGCTTCTGAAATTAAATTTAAAAGTGCATGTTTATTTGCCACCAAATCTGATATTGATGAGCTAGATTTTAGCAAATCTGTTTGCTATGGTTTTGTGTGCAAAGAGGCATTATTTTCATTCGAGGACGTGCCTTCCTCTTTGCCTCCTGCTGTCACTAACATTTTGCAGGAGTTCGCCGACGTCTTTCCACAAGACGTGCCACCGGGATTACCACCTATTCGAGGGATTGAGCATCAGATTGACTTAATTCCCGGTGCATCGCTACCCAACCGCGCTCCATACCGTACCAATCCAGAAGAGACGAAGGAGATTATGCATCAAGTACAGGAGCTACTCGACAAAGGTTATATACGCGAATCCCTTAGTCCTTGTGCTGTTCCTATTATTCTAGTGCCGAAAAAGGATGGTACATCACGTATGTGTGTTGATTGTAGAGCCATTAATAATATTACTATTCGTTATCGTCATCCTATTCCTAGGCTAGATGATATGCTTGATGAATTGAGTGGCTCTACAATATTCTCCAAAGTTGATTTGCGTAGTGGATACCATCAAATTCGTATGAAATTGGGAGATGAATGGAAAACAGCATTTAAAACTAAGTTTGGATTATATGAGTGGTTAGTCATGCCTTTTGGGTTAACTAATGCACCTAGTACTTTCATGAGATTAATGAATGAAGTTTTACGTGCTTTCATTGGACGATTTGTGGTAGTTCACTTTGATGATATATTGATTTATAGCAGATCTTTGGAGGAACATTTGGAACATTTACGTGCTGTTTTTATTGCTCTACGTGATGCACGTTTGTTTGGTAACCTTGGAAAGTGCACCTTTTGCACCGACCGAGTCTCTTTTCTTGGCTATGTTGTTACTCCACAGGGAATTGAGGTTGATAAAGCCAAGATTGAAGCTATTGAGAGTTGGCCGCAGCCCAAAACGGTCACACACGTGAGGAGTTTCCTTGGCCTTGCTGGATTCTTTCGGCGTTTTGTGAGAGATTTCAGCACCATTGCTGCACCTCTCAATGAGCTTACAAAGAAGGATGTGCCTTTTGTTTGGGGTACTGCACAGGAAGAAGCATTCACGGTATTGAAAGATAAGTTGACACATGCTCCTTTACTCCAACTTCCTGATTTTAATAAGACTTTTGAGCTTGAATGTGATGCTAGTGGAATTGGGTTAGGAGGTGTGTTATTACAAGATGGTAAACCTGTTGCATACTTTTCTGAAAAATTGAGTGGGCCTAGTCTGAATTATTCTACTTATGATAAGGAATTATATGCTCTTGTTCGGACTTTGTTGACATGGCAACATTATTTATGGCCCAAAGAATTTGTTATACATTCTGATCATGAATCTTTAAAGCACATTAAAAGTCAAGCAAAACTGAACCGTAGACATGCTAAATGGGTTGAATTCATAGAGACTTTCCCTTATGTTATTAAACACAAGAAGGGAAAAGAAAATGTTATTGCTGATGCATTGTCTCGTCGTTATACTATGCTTTCACAACTTGACTTTAAAATATTTGGTTTGGAGACCATCAAAGATCAATATGTGCATGATGCTGAATTTAAAGATGTATTGCAGAATTGTAAAGAAGGGAGAACATGGAACAAGTTCGTCGTTAGTGATGGATTTGTGTTTCGAGCTAACAAGCTATGCATTCCAGCTAGCTCTGTTCGTCTTTTGTTGTTGCAGGAGGCGCATGGAGGAGGATTAATGGGACACTTTGGCGTGAAGAAGACGGAGGACGTACTTCCTACACATTTCTTTTGGCCAAAGATGCGACGGGATGTTGAGCGTTTTGTTGCTCGCTGCACTACATGTCAAAAAGCTAAGTCACGACTCAATCCTCATGGTTTATATATGCCTTTGCCTGTCCCTAGTGTTCCTTGGGAAGATATATCTATGGACTTTGTTTTGGGTTTACCTCGAACAAAGAAGGGGAGGGATAGCATATTTGTTGTCGTGGATAGGTTCTCGAAGATGGCACACTTTATACCATGTCATAAAAGCGATGATGCTGCTAATGTTGCTGATTTGTTCTTTCGTGAAATTATTCGCTTGCATGGTGTGCCAAATACTATTGTTTCAGATCGTGATACTAAATTTCTTAGCCACTTTTGGAGATGTTTATGGGCTAAGTTGGGGACTAAACTGCTTTTTAGTACTACTTGTCACCCCCAAACTGATGGACAAACTGAAGTAGTCAACAGAACTTTGTCTACTATGCTTAGGGCTGTTTTGAAGAATAATAAGAAAATGTGGGAAGAATGCTTGCCTCATATTGAATTTGCTTATAATCGTTCATTGCATTCTACTACTAAAATGTGCCCTTTTGAAATTGTCTATGGTTTCATACCTCGTGCACCTATTGATTTGTTGCCTCTTCCATCTTCGGAGAAGGTTAATATTGATGCTAAACAACGTGCTGAATTGATCTTAAAAATGCATGAGTTAACTAAGGAAAATATTGAGCGCATGAATGCTAAATATAAACTTGTTGGAGATAAGGGTAGAAAACGTGTTGTCTTTGCACCTGGAGATCTTGTTTGGTTACATTTGCGTAAGGATAGGTTTCCTAATTTGCGCAAGTCAAAGCTAATGCCACGTGCTGATGGTCCTTTCAAGGTGTTAGAGAAAATAAATGATAATGCATATAAACTTGAGCTGCCTGCGGATTTTGGGGTTAGTCCCACATTTAACATTGCAGATTTGAAGCCTTACTTGGGTGAGGAAGATGAGCTTCCGTCGAGGACGACTTCAATTCAAGAAGGGGAGGATGATGAGGACATCACTAACAAGGTTACACCCACAACTCCAACTGACACATATACAGGACCAATTACTAGAGCTCGCGCCCGCCAATTAAATTACCAGGTACTTTCGTTTCTTGGTAATGAATCTAATGTTCATGAGAATATGATGCTGCCTAAATTGGATACATTTGTCTTGCTTACAAATGAAGGGCCTAGCTTGGACAAGAAGGATGAACATTGGAGCAAGATCAAGCATGGAGATGATGGCATGCGCAAGGGGGACAAGAATGGAGTTACAATGGATGATTTCAGGACTTTGAAGCCACCATAATGAGTGCGAGAAGCCTTGGACGAAATATACAAGATGCCACTTCATAAATTTCGTCCAGAGGCTATTTTCGGTGCTGCGTCACCTTATTATTGGGCCAGGCCCATGTAATTTCGAAATACTTGAGTATAGGCTGTTTTTAGAGTCCGTATGTGTGGGGAAACAAGAGTTAGGGTTGGTTTCGGACCCCTCCACCAAGGGCCACGAAATTCCCCCCTCTTTCCCTCATATATACAGCCCTTAGGGCGTCGTTTAGACTTTGGGTTTTGTTTAGATTAAAAGTTCGCCATAGCTGCAACTTCGCGTACTTCGTTTGTGTTCAACGACCAGACCAAGGCGTCACAGAACCCCACCTTGATCAATAAAGCTTTCCTCTTATATTCGCAATATCCAGATTGCAATCTTAGTTTCTTGCTTGTTCTTCGTTTGCCTGCAGGAAACAGACCTTCGTGGTCAGGTTGATCGTGCTCCGGCGTGGTCAACAACCTCTCGGAGTTGGTTTAGCGATTGCTAAGGCGCGACGTCCTCGCACGTTCGTAGTCGGATCGTCAAAGTCGACTTCCTCCAAAACGATAACCACCATCTCATCGAAAGACGGGACACCTTTGCCTCTATCACCCCTCAATGAGCTTACAAAGAAGGATGTGCCTTTTGTTTGGGGTACTGCACAGGAAGAAGCATTCACGGTATTGAAAGATAAGTTGACACATGCTCCTTTACTCCAACTTCCTGATTTTAATAAGACTTTTGAGCTTGAATGCGATGCTAGTGGAATTGGGTTAGGAGGTGTGTTATTACAAGATGGTAAACCTGTTGCATACTTTTCTGAAAAATTGAGTGGGCCTAGTCTGAATTATTCTACTTATGATAAGGAATTATATGCTCTTGTTCGGACTTTGGAGACATGGCAACATTATTTATGGCCCAAAGAATTTGTTATACATTCTGATCATGAATCTTTAAAGCACATTAAAAGTCAAGCAAAACTGAACCGTAGACATGCTAAATGGGTTGAATTCATAGAGACTTTCCCTTATGTTATTAAACACAAGAAGGGAAAAGAAAAAGTTATTGCTGATGCATTGTCTCGTCGTTATACTATGCTTTCACAACTTGACTTTAAAATATTTGGTTTGGAGACCATCAAAGATCAATATGTGCATGATGCTGAATTTAAAGATGTATTGCAGAATTGTAAAGAAGGGAGAACATGGAACAAGTTCGTCGTTAGTGATGGATTTGTGTTTCGAGCTAACAAGCTATGCATTCCAGCTAGCTCTGTTCGTCTTTTGTTGTTGCAGGAGGCGCATGGAGGAGGATTAATGGGACACTTTGGCGTGAAGAAGACGGAGGACGTACTTGCTACACATTTCTTTTGGCCAAAGATGCGACGGGATGTTGAGCGTTTTGTTGCTCGCTGCACTACATGTCAAAAAGCTAAGTCACGACTCAATCCTCATGGTTTATATATGCCTTTGCCTGTCCCTAGTGTTCCTTGGGAAGATATATCTATGGACTTTGTTTTGGGTTTACCTCGAACAAAGAAGGGGAGGGATAGCATATTTGTTGTCTTGGATAGGTTCTCGAAGATGGCACACTTTATACCATGTCATAACAGCGATGATGCTGCTAATGTTGCTGATTTGTTCTTTCGTGAAATTATTCGCTTGCATGGTGTGCCAAATATTATTGTTTCAGATCGTGATACTAAATTTCTTAGCCACTTTTGGAGATGTTTATGGGCTAAGTTTGGGACTAAACTGCTTTTTAGTACTACTTGTCACCCCCAAACTGATGGAAAAACTGAAGTAGTCAACAGAACTTTGTCTACTATGCTTAGAGCTGTTTTGAAGAATAATAAGAAAATGTGGGAAGAATGCTTGCCTCGTATTGAATTTGCTTATAATCGTTCGTTGCATTCTACTACTAAGATGTGCCCTTTTGAAATTGTCTATGGTTTCCTACCTCGTGCACCTATTGATTTGTTGCCTCTTCCTTCTTCGGAGAAGGTTAATTTTGATGCTAAACAACGTGCTGAATTGATCTTAAAAATGCATGAGTTAACTAAGGAAAATATTGAGCGCATGAATGCTAAATATAAACTTGTTGGAGATAAGGGTAGAAAACGTGTTGTCTTTGCACCTGGAGATCTTGTTTGGTTACATTTGCGTAAGGATAGGTTTCCTAATTTGCGCAAGTCAAAGCTAATGCCACGTGCTGATGGTCCTTTCAAGGTGTTAGAGAAAATAAATGATAATGCATATAAACCTGAGCTGCCTGCAGAGTTTGGGGTTAGTCCCACATTTAATGATACGGAGTATCCCATGATCATCCCCATGTTCACTCGACGAGACCTCAACTACACACAATTGGACACAAGGTTCACTCGCTCCTCTCTGAACCTCCACTTTCTACATGTGAGACATGCCTACTACCTCAAATATATGTGCTATGCATGTTCAGGAACACCCAAGTAGACCATGGAGAACCCAAGGACCAAGGCCAAGTGCGCGCGGGAGAGAAGGAAGAAGGGCCAGCACCTACAGGCCCCGGACATCCGGCCCCCAGGCCCGGACATCCGATGCCCCGGACATCCGGGCCCTGGCCGCAAATCCGGCGCCACTGTCCAGAAGACACCCGTGGCTCAACCCCTCCAGCCCGGACATCCGGCCCCTCGGCCCGGACATCCGGCGTCTCGGGAAGGCCCGGACATCCGGCCCCCGCCCGGACATCCGGCCCCTGTCTGCGCACAGTGTATCGGGCCTGAGGCCCATGTATCCCTCTCCCACTTACCCCTTCGTGGACCTAGACTATATATACCCCTCCACCTCCTCCTAGTTAGGGTTAGCTTAGTGATAGCTCATTTGATACCTAGAGCTTTGCTCATCTAGTGGTTCATCTCCTTGTGAGTGACTGCGGCCCCTCCACGGAGAAGATCCACACGGATTCAAGACCTCCTTCACGGAGAAGATCCCGCGGGATACCCCAAGACCTCCTCACGGAGAAGAACCGGTTACCCTTTGTATCGTCCCTTGTTGATCATGGATCTTGTATCTCTTTGTGTTTCGAGGATCTAGCATATGTGTGACTTGTTCTTGTTGGTTTGAGTGATTCTCTCGTGTTTCCCCTCGTGTTCCCTCTCGTGTTCTTCGTGTTCATCGTGGGATCCACTCCATTTCGTGAAAGATCCGCTGATTAGGGTTCCACCCTGTATCATATGGTATCATGAGCCACGGTTTCTCACGAATTTGGAGCCTCCCCACCGTTTTGTAGCCTTGTTTTGTTGTGTTCTTCCCCAAATTCGAAAATTCCCCACCAAAAATAGCCCCAAAATTTTTTGTGATCTGTTGGTTTGATGAAGTTTTGTTGATTTTGATCCGTGGATTTGCTTGGTTTCAAGTGGATCTAGCATTTCCCCAAGTTTCCCCATCTTTCCTCCACAAAATCGCTCAAATTTCGCCCCCAAAATCATCAAATTCCGCCCATAATTCGAAAAGTTCGTCCCGATTCAGATCTGGAATCTTCGGGCCGGACATCCGGGCCATCGGGCCGGACATCCGGCTCCTGGAGTGAAAAATCCCGCGCGGTTCTGGACAACAGGCCCCGGAAATCCGGGCTCCACCCCGGATGTCCGACCCCTGGGATTTCAGCCACCCGTGTTTCACCGTTTTGTCCATAACTAATTCATACGAACTCCGATTTCGACGTTCTTGAGCTCGTTTTGAAGCTCTTGACATCCCCCATAACACAAAAATACCACCATAATCATTTGACTCCATCATATTTTGTGGACTTTGGCATCTTTGCCTAGGGCTTCCACCATATCATCCGCATAACCACCACCGACTTCCGCAACCTAACCTTTTTGTCCTCCATAGCATTTGTGGTTGCTTGAGTAGTGATTTGCGTCTCCTAAGGTGTTTAGGCTACTTAGGGACCATTGCTTCTTCATCAACCACCACCACCACTTTCGCATTGCCTAGTCCACCATACATAGCCAACCCAACTTAACCAAATTTTTGTTCGAGCTTGTTTGAGTTGTGGCTTGTGTCTCCTAAGGTGTTTCGGCTACTTAGGGACCGTGACTTCAACTCCGACATCGTGTATAGACCATCATTCCACTTCCGCAACCACCACGGCATTGCCGCTACCACCATTTGATATTTGTCCTTGAGATTTTGAGTTGTGGTTTTTCCGTTTCCTAAGGTGTTTCGGCTAATTAGGAACGGGTCTACATCAAGAGCACCACCTCTCATCATCGACACGGACGGTAACTTCGACGACATCATTGTATATTCCCTTGCAATTGCATTGTTAACCCCTAGACCATTTTTGCGTCACCTACCTATCGAGACTAGCCATTTGAGTATTGCCGGCAACGTGACTTGTGCACATTAGTGATCATACTTCCCATATCATACATACCATATCACCGTGGTGCATATCTTGGTATCATCTCTTGTGACACAAGGTTGTCATCGCATATACTCAATTGCTATCTTGGTTCGTGAAGTTTTGCATGAGAAAAGAGCTCAAAAGAGAAAGAGCCAAACAAGCTTTTAAGCACAAAGAAAAAGATACGCAAAGAGCTTTTAAGCAAAAACCATAGCATCATACTACATTAAGATTGTCATACTTGATCATCTTGGATCATCTTGTGCTCAAAGCACCGGAACATCATACACATAGCATACTTGGGATAGAAGTCGTTGCATTTTGCATAGTAGGTTGTGCACAAGTTCGTATCCGCCTATTGTGCAATCGCGCTAGCGTCTCTCTAGTGTTGTGCAACAAGAGCATTTTCGTGAATTCCACATTTTGGCTCACCCCTTGGTTGCACGACCCCACTTATCTATCCGTGTGTGTGTTTCCGTGTGCCACCCATATTGCTATTGGTCTACTTGTTTCACTTGCGAATTTGTGAATCTTTTTCAACATTATTGAGTCTTCCTAACATTTTGCATCAAATTTTTGTGCCACTATCCTCACCGAGCTCCACCATAAGCTTTACTTGTGTAGGTGTGAGAAACCGACAAGAATTGGTACCAATTGTGCTATTTCCTTGTTCCACAATTGAGTGATCATTGATCCATCTTCAACATCGGTCAAGGTACATTTGGTCTAGTTCTTCTCTTTCTCCCACTCATACTTGCTAGCGTTTTGTGATGGATAGGCAAGGCATTTCATCTCCGGTCTTCGACATCGACGGCGCGAACAAGGACATCCACGCGAAAACCATCGGACTACAACGAGAAATGCAAGAGTGCTTGGGCAACATCGCCATCGAACAACGACACTTCGCGACAAGGACAATGGCTTCCCTCGACGACATGTGTGACTCCTTCAACAAACAAATGGCGGAGCTCCGACACTTGGTGGTCGATCACAAGTCTTCTTCCCCTTCGTCATCCTCTCGGCGGCGACGTTCAAGTCACAAGTCTTCGGAGCGCAAACATGATGCAAGAGCAAGTCTTCCACGTCCACACCGCCATGGCGACCTCCGACATCGTCATGAAGGGCAAGTCACCTCCAAGCATCTTGTGCACGACGACGACGAACGACATCTACCAAGAGCTCTAGCACGACAACGACATCATCATCATGAAGATGCTCGACAAGTGCATATCTACAAGTCCGAAGAAGCTCTACATCACGCCAAGGCCAAGCTTCAAGAGCATAAGAGAAGACCGCGAGACAAACACACCCAAGACGGAGCTACGACTACAACCACCACTTCGGCATCTTCGCCAAGTGCTATCAAGGCATCTTCGCCTTCGGACGTACGGCATCTTCGCCTACTTCCCATAAGTTCGCCTACATCGACGTCTTCATCATCAAGGCGATCATCTACGAGCGAAGGCGACAAGACGGTCGAGCATGGGCCATCCCCTTCGACCAAGGCGACGAGCATGAACCTCTTCGACACCATGAAGACGGCGCCCATAATGGACTACTACTCCGGGTCAAGCTACGCGAGCAAGCATGAGACCTTCTTTTTGACCTCGGAGGAGAGTGATGATTTGCCACCTCCTACGGCATTAATCTTTGGAGGCGTTATGGATGAGGAGACGATTGGAGTTGAGCATGGAGACGTTTGCACCTACATCTCTCCGACACCCACATATGATGAGATGCCCCAATTTCCATGTGAGGAGAGCCACCACCACACGAGTGACATGAGTGACTCCACCATATGTGACATTGAGTGCATTTCCTATGAGAGGATGAGTGTGACCACCACTAGCCCCACACATGAGAGCATGCCACACATCATATGTGAGGTTGAGAGCCATTTGAGTGACTCCACCAACCATACGAGTGAGAGCATCCATGAGGGAGTGAGTGAGCCACAACACTTAGTGAGTGAGGTAGTTGATAGGGCATGTGAGGCCACTATGATTTCTAACGACTTAACCTCTACTCCGAGTGTGTTTTCGTTGGTGCTAGGTCTCCTACATGACGATATGCCTACCCTCGACGAGTCCATCCCTCCAATGGACAAACCGATGGCCATGGTGGAAGAAGATGCACCACCCACATGGTTCCATCATGATGAAGATGAGAACGAGTGGATCTTGAACACCTCACCTACAACGCATGAGCGAAACTACAAAGGTAAAATAGGTGAAGGTGATGCTCTTGTCCCGCTAGTGGACTATCTTGACAATGATTGCTTGCATGATGTTGACACACCTATTGCCATGCTTCATGCTAGTGCGACTACATCATGTCTTGACTTACCTATTTATGATGAATATGATGATGAGCATGTTGAGTTGCCTAGTTGTGATGCTATGCTCCATAGGATCTCATGTGAAAATTCTTTTGGTCACATCATGTTCGACAACCCTCTAAACTTGTCATATGCTATGAGTGAGATTTCTCATATTGTTTCATATCAATCTCAACATAGTAACTATGCATGCCAAATTAAAGTAAATCCTATTTGCACTTGTGGCATAGATGACAAGATGATGGTCATTGGCTTGTGTTTCTCTTGCGATGATATTGCAATGCTGCCTTTACATGATTTGCGCAATTCATCTATTAGGCCATGCCATGATCACATTGCTCCGGATATGCATTGTTTTGGATATTATCAATATTCTCCATGTGATGTTTCCATTGATGCTCATGAGGAGACCCCCATAGTTTCCTCATACATACTAGGAGATCTTGATGCATTCCATACTTTGCATAGTTCCCATAATTGTGTGCACCATATGCATTCCATGAATAACAATGCTCTACCTACTTGTCATGATGCATTACACAATTTGAGTCTCCATTATGCTATACATAACAACAAACCTCTCATGATGGATGACATGTTTCTTTACCACGCATCTCATTTATTTGAGCATTGGATATTATGTGCTAACCAACACTTGCACGTGCGCATCATGATGGATGATGTGTACATATACCACGCACATACATTTTTTCCTTTGCCTTTGTCTTGTGTAGGTACTTTTGCAAACTCGTCAACCTCACAATCCCATGAGTTGACGAAAAGAGCTCTTGAGAGCAACGATGGCTTGGGATTCCGTGGAATCTCCGTACCACCATTCTCTTCGCGCAACCACTACGCGCCTCTCTTTTACTTGGCTCTCACACGGCTATGGGCTATTTGCCACTTCTCACATTATGCCCATACTATCGTGTTCACTTTGCATGTTATGCCTCTTGCTATGACTTTG
>LR738715.1:447789878-447820044 GCA_902687465.1 Secale cereale | reverse complement strand
GGTTAGCTTAGTGATAGCTCATTTGATACCTAGAGCTTTGCTCATCTAGTGGTTCATCTCCTTGTGAGTGACTGCGGCCCCTCCACGGAGAAGATCCACACGGATTCAAGACCTCCTTCACGGAGAAGATCCCGCGGGATACCCCAAGACCTCCTCACGGAGAAGAACCGGTTACCCTTTGTATCGTCCCTTGTTGATCATGGATCTTGTATCTCTTTGTGTTTCGAGGATCTAGCATATGTGTGACTTGTTCTTGTTGGTTTGAGTGATTCTCTCGTGTTTCCCCTCGTGTTCCCTCTCGTGTTCTTCGTGTTCATCGTGGGATCCACTCCATTTCGTGAAAGATCTGCTGATTAGGGTTCCACCCTGTATCATTTAACATTGCAGATTTGAAGCCTTACTTGGGTGAGGAAGATGAGCTTCCGTCGAGGACGACTTTAATTTAAGAAGGGGAGGATGATGAGGACATCACTAACAAGGTTACACCCACAGCTCCAACTGACACATATACAGGACCAATTACTAGAGCTCGCGCATGCCAATTAAATTACCAGGTACTTTCGTTTCTTGGTAATGAATCTAATGTTCATGAGAATATGATGCTGCCTAAATTGGATACATTTGTCTTGCTTACAAATGAAGGGCCTAGCTTGGACAAGAAGGATGAACATTGGAGCAAGATCAAGCATGGAGATGATGGCATGCGCAAGGGGAACAAGAATGGCGTTTCAATTGATGATTTCAGGACTTTGAAGCCAGCATAATGAGTGCGAGAAGCCTTGGACGAAATATACAAGATGCCACTTCATAAATTTCGTCCAGAGGCTATTATAGGTGCTGCGTCACCTTATTATTGGGCCAGGCCCATGTAATTTCGAAATACTTGAGTATAGGCTGTTTTTAGAGTCCGTATGTGTGGGGAACAAGAGTTAGGGTTGGTTTCGGACCCCTCCACCAAGGGCCACGAAATTCCCCCCTCTTTCCCTCATATATACAGCCCTTAGGGCGTCGTTTAGACTTTGGGTTTTGTTTAGATTAAAGTTCGCCATAGCTGCAACTTCGCGTACTTCGTTTGTGTTCAACGACCAGACCAAGACGTCACAGAACCCCACTTGATCAATAAAGCTTTCCTCTTGAATTCGCAATATCCAGATTGCAATCCCAGTTTCTTGCTTGTTCTTCGTTTGCCTGCAGGAAACAGACCTTCGTGGTCAGGTTGATCGTGCTCCGGCGTGGTCAATAACCTCTCGGAGTTGGTTTAGCGATTGCTAAGGCGCGACGTCCACGCACGTTCGTAGTCGGATCGTCAAAGTCGACTTCATCCAAATGATAGCCACCATCTCATCGAAAGACGGGACACCTTTGCCTCTATCACGTGGTGAGATCAATTGAATTGGATATGGCACTTCAATTGTATCCACTTCCCATGGAGGCATAGAACTCCATGGGACTGTAGCCCGACAGCCTCCACACCCTACTCATGATCCTGATGTTACATACATAACAGAAAAAAAATAAAAACCAAAAGGATTGAAACTAATGAGATCGTGGATATATACAGATCAAGGTGGGGAATCGCACATTGATAGGCCAAACCACCTTGAGGCCTAATGCCAAATTCCACTCCAGCAACAGTAACAGAAGAGAGATGGCTAGGCTTCTTTGCCATTCTGCCGATCAGTCTTAATTTTTTTTTCTTTGAGGGAATTCAATATTTGCAGCACGAGTCAGCTATGTGGGGGACGACGATGGGCCAGTTCCATCTTGCAAAGCAGTGACTTGTCAGCAAATCAGTAGCTACTTCGACCATCAAACCAGCCCGGTTTACTAGTAGGCTTTATATCTGACCAACTGCCCCTGCCACTAACTATCTAAAAATAAATTTATTCAGTCAGAAGAAGAACATTATCAATTGAGTTAACTTTAGATTTGTGTTACGCTAGCATCGAGATCAAAATAATGTTGATGGCTATGAAAGACAATACCTCTTGCTTAACTAATGTAGTACCTGGAGAGGATAAGAGGTTACCAACTTGCCACTGCAAACTGAACAAGACTTTGTTAAAATTGCATCTCCATGCACCAGAAAACACATGGCCATTTATTATTCCAATGAAAGCATACAAACAATTGCAAGGAGTGTCATGAGGCCGGAGGTGTCGACGCCTAGCCCCTAGCAACTGCACCTACTATTAGTCAAAACATATGTTTATGGTTCAAATTTAGCGGCCGGAGGCCCGGATTGGCAACCGTAGCAAGCACCTACTCTGTAATATGATTTTCTAGAATGAGAGAAGAGGGTTTGACTTGTTGGTAAAAAGGCATAGTGGCCAGAGGGGTGGTTGTCGTTGCGGAGTAAATTGGGTTCTTCATCGAATGTAGATGACTTGTTGACTCACTACGCCATGGCTACCAGGATAGTACAGTTCGGTCAGTATAGCAAATTCAGACACCCAAAATTGATACCAGCATGGTCGGCGAAGCTTGAGGGCCATGGACGCCGCGCCCCTGGTCCACCACCACGCTGACGTGCTTCTAATCCATCCAGGTGGAGATCGATACTGACGGCACGCCACCCCCGCTTCCGAGACGTTTCGGCTTGCCGCCGCCGGCGTCACCGCTGACGTTGGTTAGGGTTAGCGAGCACTCTAATCGCCCACGACTGATTGGTTCCCTGCTTTTTGATCAGGGAATGCTCCCTCGCTTTGGGCCAACTATGCAGTGGGCTATTTGGCCCAATTAACCACGTTGGTCCAAAATAGTGACGGGAGTAGCTGCCTCAGAAGCTGCGGGGATGTTACTAAAAAACTGCGGGGACGGGAGCAACGAAAATTCTACTGCGCATCCAATGTCTAGAGACAGCCATATGTGGAAATCGGACGGCTCCAAAGACTGATAGTATGAGGGAGCTCCTAGGGTGCCCAGTTATAATGTTCTTAAATGAGGAGACCCCCATAGTTTCCTCATATATTTTAGGAGATTTTGATCCATCCCATCCATTGCATGATCCCCATACTTGTGTGCACAATATGGTCCCCATGAATGTAAATGCTATTGTTGTGCCACATACTTGCACTAATTTGTGTCCCCATCATGCTATACATGACAACTATTCTTTCATGATGGATGACATATTTCTCTATCATGCCTAAAATTTATTTGAACGATGCTTATCTTGTGCTAACTCTAACGTGCACATACATATCCTGATGGATGATGTGTACATTTACCACGCGCACAATTTCTTTGGTTTGTGTGTCTTTTGTGTAGGTCCCCATACTTACTCGTTAACCTCGCAACAGCACGAGTTGACGAAACAAGCTCTAGAGAGCAACGACGACTTGGGATTCCGTGGATTATCCTTCCAACCGCTCCCTTCGCGCAAAGACTTCGCACATTTCTTCTACATGGCCCTCACATGGTTATGGGTTATTGTCCATTATATCTCTTATGCCCCTCTTGCCATGTTCACTTTGCATGATATGCTCATTTATATGCCTTTGCCATGCATTTGTAACCCATGCTTTGCATTACACATGGTGATTGATTCTCATACTTGTATGTGTATTCGCAAGCTTGGTGGAGACATTGTTTGTTATTTCCATGATTGCTTTGTGCCCAATGCTTATGATGATACCTTGTTCATGCTATGTACACGTACTTGTGATATGTCATGTGCATTGTGTATGCCTAATATTTGCTCACATGACATGATTGTCATGATTTCCTCTAGTGTGTTGCATCTTTGCGCCACTAGTTTGCACAACATGATTGATATGCTTGCTTATGTTGCATCACCGATGATTTATACTTGCTCCTTTCATGCGGTTGATGTCAACCATTGCCATGCTTTGCACATGATTCCCATTGCTTCTTGTCATATATCTCCATATGTTGTATCTCTCATGCTAGATTTGCCACGTATTGAGTACAACAATGATCTTAGTCTTGATAATGAGATTGCCCCCATAGCATTCTCGCATATATGTGGAGATTTTGACATATTACTTGTGAAGCATGCTTGTCTTACCTCTTTGCATCATATGCCTAGTGCCATGAACATAGCCATTGTTGCATCCTATTATTCATGCACTTGTGCTTCTAATGGTTATGTGCAAGAGAAGAGAACCATCATGATGGATGATGTGTTCATCTACCATGCGCATACGTTCTTTGTTTTGTTTTGTACATGTGTAGGATACTTGGACTTCGTGTCGACTTCCACTTCACGTGAGTTGACCATTCGAGCTCTTGAGAGCGAACCACCTTTGTTCACGACGCTTCTACATCGCACTTGCTTGTGCTTCGGCATTGTGAAGGACGCACAAGGACACACTTTCAAGGTGATATCCTTCTCTTTCGGGGCACCCAAAAACCATGAGCATGGATATTGTGGATCACACTACATGTGTTGCTTGCACCATGAGACTTATTTGTCATCTTAGACCCTTTGATTGCACACATGTTAGAGATATCGATTCGACTTGCCATTGTCACATTGTCATGCTTCATGATATATATGCCTTGTGTGTTGCATCCAACTTGTTGCCTACTTGCTCATATCACATGTTTGGTTGCACCAATGTCATCCCTTCACATATGCCATGTCACTTTGCTTGTCACATGCTTGACTTATTTACCTCAGACATGTCGAACAATTGCTCTTTCTTTTGTGTTGAGTGCCACACTATGTTCCCTACACCTTGTGCATGTTATGCTCAGATTGTCTTGCACTTACCCCATGTGTTCAGACATCTACTCTTATGTGGTGTTGTGAATGATTCCTATGCCTACCATAGACCTTTCAATGAGCGCTTTGTGCTTGTTTGCTATGACCATGAGGTAGATGCTTCTTCACTTGACACACATATTTGCATCTCTACCTCACACGTGCATGCTTGTTTCCATGATATTCTGTATTGCACTCAACTTATATGCTTATTTGCCATGCCACACTTCTTTGTCACACCTTATGCTATGCTTGATGACAACACTTGTTTGGTGAATCACCTATTGAATGCTTGGCTTTGCACTAACGCTAACCACATTTGTTTTTCCAAGTGTTTGTTGTCCTTGCTCCTTTTGAAGGAATCACTAGACGATGAGACGTTGGAGAGTGCCCATTTCGAGCTTCAAGATGACGAGTACTTGGTGATCGTCCACTTCTTCACGGCGACGCCATCTCTTTCCCATGGTGATTTGGATTTTGATCCGAGGTCGGATCTTACCCAAGGGGGGGGGATGATGCGGAGCATCCTACGGACATCACCATGTCAAGAGTCCGTTTGGCAAGTGACACGTGCGACATCTACTTCACATACACAAAGGTGACTAATCTCCTTTACATGTGTTCTCTTGACCCCTTCGAGGACTGTATAGTACTTGACACCCCAGTCGTGTGCATGCATAGGTATTGCCGGAGCTTCATGGATGACGAGGAGGAGTGCAAGCACAAGAGAACACCGACATCATCCCCGACGGAGGCATGGAAGAGAAGACGGAGGAAGAAGAAGAAGTGCAAGACTGTACTTGCCCGGATGATCCGGACGTCCATCCGGGCGATCCGGACAAGCCCGGATGATCCGGCTTCCGGCCCGGATGATCTGGCTATGGCGACATACGACACCCGAAGCTCCTCTATGAAGACGGACGATCTGGACGAAGACCCGGATCATCCGGACGTTGCCCGGATCATCCGGACTCCCATCCGGATCATCCGGTCGTGCCTGCGTGCAACGTTTCGGGCCGAGGCCCATGTACCCTCTTCACCCCCTCACTTACCCCTTCGTGGCTTAGTGTCAGGACCCCGATCCTATGTCACACCGATCTAACTGTAACACGTCATATCACTTTGCGGCCTCACGCACGGTATCCCCACGGGTGCCACCTTACCTGGCCTGGGACCGCTTGCGCATTTTGGCACACGTATATGACAGTGTCGCTAGCATCCATATGACAGGGAACCTGGGCCGACATGGTTAGTTATACACCAACAGTCGCACTAAATTACAGAGACAGGCATCCATGACCCAGCAACGAACGTGTCGGTCATCAACGTATGAACCCAAGTCGTAGCAAGCTACATGGACTTAAAGGAACAACGCATGACATTTCCCCTAAGGGACAGACACAGGAACGAAGAAGGACACGTGCCGGCCAGCCTACGTGTTTCGAGCAGTAGCAAGCTACCAAGGCTCATTGGAAGCACTAGGAGGCATTTCCCTGTAAGATAGGCTACCAAAGGAAAACAACTAGGTGTCAGATCCCACACATACCAAGCATTTCAATCATACACACAATATGCTCAATATGTGCAAATACAACATTGCATCACAACAGAACTCTATGACTCAAAGTACTTTATTTAAGAGGCTCCAAGAGCCATACATAACATATCCATACAGGTAGGGGTCACATGACCAACACTCAAGTCATAGAGTCATACAGTCATACAAGCACAAGCGGAAGCTACAAGTCTGAGTATAGACAACTTAGAAAATAAAACATGCTTGGTGTAGCCTGACTATCTACAAGGCCCTTCACAAGCTCCAGATCTCCGTCTGGGTAGCAAGCTACTTGTCGACGTCAACGTCTATGTAGAACCCATCAGAAGGGGCAGGGTTCTCCTCTGCAACAGTTATTAAGCAAACATGAGTACAAAGGTACTCAGCAAGTCTTACAACAGAACCTATCATACATGCAACATTATCAACAGGGGTAGTGGAGTTCATAGCAGAAAGCCAGCTTTGACTCTTGGCTAACCTATACTACAACTCTCAACAGATTGCAAGATATTACTACGTACACGAGTCCTCTACTCACCACAACAATACACCACCGAGGATCCTCTTCCTTCATCCTACGGAAGGGCCATCCACGGCACTCACACTTGTCTTGAGGCTTTTAGTAGTATCCATCAACTTGTCTATAAACTGTAAGAGTAATCAAGTAGTCCGTACCGCGAACAACGGCTATTCGAATAGATTGATAACCCTGCAGGGGTGTACTTCTTCACACACGCTTCCACCACTTATCGTCGTTTACTCGACATGTACTCGGCAACCTTCAAGCGGAAGCCCAGCGAGGGTGTCGGCCACGACCTGACTAACTACACCAGTCTCTCGTCCTGGTTTACCGCCTATTTGGGTTCCATCCGTGGGGAGATCCGGCCGGGGTGTTGCTCACGGCCCCAAACGATGTGTACAGGGTTCCCGAGTCACCAAATGGGCAACCGGTACACCGTGCCACGTACCTGTCGCATCATAGCCCACCCCGAGGGTCAGCGCTGTGCACGACCACCAGTAAACTACAAACACCAGAAACTAGTTGCAACTCCTGGACAGAGAACAAGGGCAGTTAATAAGCCGAGAGGGTCCATTGGTTTCGGGCCAAATGCATGGTAGTAGCTGGAACTTGAACCACACATACAGATCTCGGGTCCTATGGACGGTTCCAATGAAACAACCCACCATGTACTCCTACATGGCCTTTCATCGATACCTTTACCAAACATGTTTCACACTTCCCTCTCTTTAACGAGTATGATCATTTCACTCTGATCCATCACCCAGATGAACCAGACCTGACACAACTCTAAGCATAGCAGGCAACATAAACAAATAGCATGGTGGATCACACATCACATGGCTCAATCAACTCCTACACATGCTAGTGGGTTTCAACTATTTACTGTGGCAATGACAGGTCATGCAAAGGAATAGGGTTCAACTACCGTAGCAAGTAGCAGTTCACACACTGTTGCCTTAATGCAGTAAAAGAGAGCAGGAGCGAGAAGATGGTTTTGTATCGGAATGATCAATGATTGCTTGCATGACAGAGTGGTTGTCGGGTACTGCTCTTCAGTTGGATACGCAGAAGTATCCTCGGGAGCAGGACCTAACACGGAGAATACCGGCGATACAATCAATAAGCAAACAAATGCAACAATATGATGCATGCTCATGATATGGCAAGATGCATGTGTTTTGGGCTAATGCAACTATAACCAGAAGGGTTTGAGCCCATTTGAACCAAAGATTCAAATTGAAACCCAAACTATTAATTATTTAAGCGCATTATCATGTTTTAATGTATACAGCAAGGTTAACTTGCTCAAACATGCATGAAACCAGTGCCATTGGAAAGATTGGATTTTTCTGATCAATTTTCATATATAAATCTTTTCCATCTGAGCTACTGTTGAATTTATATGATTTTTTGAAGTTTAAAGCATTTTCTGGAATTTCCTGAATTGTTTTTAAATCAAATAATCCCAGAAAATCCTTTACTGCGTCAGCATGACATCATGTTGACGTCAGCCAGTCAACAGGGCGGCCCAGGTCAAACCTGACCAGTGGGACCCACTAGTCAGTGTCACAGTTAGTTAACTGACAAATTAAAACTAGATTAGACACTAACCTAGGTTTGACTAACAGGCAGGGCCCACATGTCAGTGACCCAAGGGGGTCAAACCCTTGGTCAAACGGGGCTAACTCACCGGCGTTTAGCCGTCGGCGAGGCCAACGCGGCGGTGAGGTGCGGGATTTGTGCTCCGGCTGCCAAAACGACGGCGGAGCACGCCTACGGGCAGCTGGGAGTGAGCCGCGTCGAGTGGTGGTGGTGGCTGGCCTCGGGGTCGCCGGAAACGACACCGGCGACGAGTCCAGCGGCTGCCGGAGTTCGGGCAAGGTCGAACTCGTCGGTGCGGTGGTCGTAGAGGTGCGTGGGGTGGTCCTACAGCACCTACACAGGACGGTGAAGCTGGTGGGCACGATGGCCGGGCCGTTAAATGGCCGGAGCCTCGTCGGCGACGAGCTCCGTGACGGCGCGTGCAGGTGAGCCTCGTGCGGTGCGTACGGTGCAGGAGAGAACTAACGGAGAGGGGGAGGACAGAGCTGAGCTCACGGCGGTTGCAGTAAACGTCGAGGTGGGCTCGGGGACGGTCGGAGCTGAGCGGGGCGGCGATGGGGATCTCCGCGGCCGGAGTTGGGGAAGACGGGGTCGGGGGCGACTCCAGAGTGGGCGAGCGCTCGGGGCTCAACCTGCTCGACATAGTCGATGACGACGGAGCGGACGGACACGGTGACGGAGCTCAGGGACGGCAATGGACGCGGCTATCACGGCGGCGCGAGCGCGGCGGCATCGGCCATGGTGCGGGGAAGGCGAGGGAGAGGAGCTGGGGAGGAGTGGGCGCGTCAGCGAGCTCGGGGAAAGAGTGGGTGGTCGATCCCGCCCACCGGAACGACGAGGGGAGGAAGCAGGGCGGCGGGCAGCTGCGTGGTGCGCGCTGCGGCCGCCGTCGAGCACCTGCCTGCCTGCCTGGCCGAGCCAAGCAGCTCGCTGGAGCGGTGGCTGGGCTGGGCCGGCAGGTGGGCCTGTTAGGCGCCAGGTAAGTTCTCTCTCTCTTCTCTCTTTTCTATTTCTTTCTGTTTCATTTCTTTTGCAACTTTGTTGAATTAATAAAAATGCCAGAACATTTTTATAGCTCATGAAACTAGTCATGCCCACTGTATATAATATGAACAGCATGGAACATTTTAGTTTATGATTATTTGGGCACACAAAATATTTTATAGCATTTAAATGACCAAATGCAAATACCATATGAATTAATCCAGAGACCTTGGGTGTCCTAGAAAATTGTGCACCATTTTTGGCAGAGGTTTAAGACCAAGGCAGAAATGATGAACATTTTTGAAGGGCATTTTGGGTACATTGGAAAAGATTTTATCAAACCCTAGTTGTTAGAAGAGGGGTGCTAGGGTTTCTGTCATTCCCATTTCAGGTTTCTTTGAAAAGTAAACATGATGCACACTCTAGCTAGTCCTAATGCAAGCACTGACTAGGGATGTGACAACTCACCCCCACTCAAAAGAATCGCGTCCCGAGATTCGGGTTCCTCCGGAAAGAGGGTGGGGTACTCAAGTCGAAGACGATCCTCCCTTTCCCAAGTAGCTTCACTCTCGGAATGATGTGACCATTGAACCTTGAGAAACTTGATATTGTGACGTCGAGTAGTACGCTCGGTTTGATCAAGAATTCGAACGGGGTATTCTCGATATGTGAGATTGTCCTGGAGATCAAGCGTTTCGTGGTCCACTCCGCGGATAGGATCCGAGAAGCAACGCCTGAGTTGAGATACGTGGAAGACATCATGAACTCTGGAAAGGTGCAGAGGTAGTTCCAATTGGTAGGCAACTTGTCCTCGTTTGGCAAGAATGCGAAAAGGACCGATGTAACGAGGGGCCAATTTGCCTTTGATACCGAAGCGATGGGTTCCCTTAAGAGGAGTAACCCGAAGGTAAGCCTTATCGCCGACTTCAAAAGTCACAGCCTTATGATGACTACCATATTGGCTCTTCTGGCGAGACTGTGCTGTTTTCAATTTCTCACGAACGATGCGAACCTGCTCTTCTGCTTCCTGGATCATATCCGAACCAAAGAATTGTCTTTCCCCGGTTTCTGACCAGTTAAGAGATGTTCGACATCTTCGTCCATATAAAACTTCGAAGGGAGCCTTGCCCAAGCTGGCTTGATAACTATTGTTATAAGCGAATTCGGCAAATGGAAGACACTTCTCCCAGTCCATACCGAAAGAGATGACAGAGGCTTGAAGCATATCCTCCAGAATTTGATTGACTCGTTCCACTTGACCACTTGACTGAGGATGGAAGGCGGTGCTGAAAGAGAGATGAGTCCCCATAGCATTCTGGAAACTTTCCCAGAATCGTGAAGTGAAAAGACTTCCACGGTCTGAGTTAATCTCCAACGGCACACCATGAAGTGATACTATCCGAGAGATATACAAGTCTGCTAGCTGGCTAGCGGTTATGCTCTCTCGAACAGGTAGGAAGTGGGCTACTTTGGAGAGGCGGTCGATAACAACGAAGATAGCATTATTCCCTTTCCTGGTCCTGGGAAACCCGGTAATGAAGTCCATACCGATCTTGTCCCATTTCCATTCAGGAATAGCTAAAGGTTGAAGGGTGCCAGTAGGCCGTTGATGCTCTGCTTTAACTCGACGACAAACGTCGCAGTTAGCAATGAATTGAGCGATTTCTCTCTTCATCCTAGTCCACCAGAACCTCTGGCGTAGGTCCTGATACATTTTGGTACTACCGGGATGAATCGCGAGAGGAGATTCATGAGCCTCCTTAAGGATCAACCGTCTCAGGTTTCGTACCTTAGGAACCACTAAGCGGTTGCTAAAGAGCACGACTCCTTGATCATCAATTGAGAAACATCCCGCGACTCCTTTCTTGATGTTCCTCTTGATACAGGGAGATTCCCGGATCAACCTTCTATGCTTTGATGACCTGATCCGTAAGGGTAGGTTTCGCCACCAAGGTGGAAAGGAATCCTCGAGGAACAATGTGAAGGTTAAGCTTTCGAAATTCCTCGTGGAGAAGTGGTTGCCCTTGTTGTAACATCAAGTTGTTACAGTATGACTTACGACTTAGTGCGTCAACCATGACATTGGCCTTCCCAGGGGTGTAAGTGATTCCTAAGTCGTGATCTATGAGCAACTCAACCCAACGTCTTTGCCTGAGATTTAGATCCGGTTGGGTGAAGATGTATTTCAGACTTTGGTGATCAGTGAAGATTTCACAGTGATTACCAAGAAGGTAATGTCGCCATGTTTTGAGCGCGTGGACTACAGCGGCAAGCTCTAGATCATGTGTAGGATAGTTATCCTCATGTGGACGCAACTGTCGGGTTGCGTAAGCAATCACTTGACGATCTTGCATGAGTATGCAACCTAGTCCTTGTCGCGAGGCGTCGCAGTAGATAATAAAGTCCTTGGAGAAATCTGGTGGTACCAGTACGGGTGCAGATGTCAGGCGTCTTTTCAGTTCCTGAAAGTTGGACTCGCATTGTGGGGTCCGTTCAAACTTCTTATCTTTCTTGAGGAGTTCAGTTAGAGGTTTAGCAACCTTGGAGAAATTCTCGATGAAGCGTCGGCAATAGATCGCTAAGCCAAGGAAACTCCTAACTTGCTTGACCGATTCAGGGGGAGTCCAATCAAGGACGGCTTGAACTCGCTCGGGATTGACAACAATACCCTTGCCAGAGATCACATGACCTAGATAGGTCACTTCCGGCAACCAGAATTCACATTTAGAGAATTTGGCATAAAGGCGGTGCTCTCGAAGTTTCGTCAATACCAGCCTTAGATGCTCGGCATGATCTTCCTTGTTCTTGGAGTAGATGAGTATATCATCGAGGTATACCACGACGAATTTATCCAAATACTCCATGAATATAGAATTCATTAGCCGGGAGAAGGTGGCTGGGGCATTGGTTAACCCGAAGGACATGACGGTGTACTCGTATTGGCCATAACGAGTAACAAAAGCCGTCCCCGTTCTTGATTTTGATTTGATGGTAGCCCAACCTCAAATCCATTTTGGAAAAGACTGAGGATCCAGCGAGCTGATCATACAGATCGTTGATCCTGGGGAGCGGATATTTGTTCTTTATGGTGACCAGATTGACAGGTCGGTAATCTAACAACCATCCGTTCCGTTCCATCCTTCTTCTTGACGAAGAGGACGGGACAAGCCCAAGGGGAAGAACTAGGACGGATGAAACCCTTTTTCAAGGACTCATCGAGTTGTTTCTTAAGCTCAGCTAATTCTAGAGGTGCCATCTTATAAGGTCTCCTAGAGATTGGGACAGTTCCAGGAATAAGATCTATCACGAACTCGACATCTCTGTCAAGTGGAACACCTGGTAGTTCTTATGGAAAAACATCCGGAAAGTCACGGACTACCGGGATATCTTCGAGTTCTGGTAGAGGGCTGGCATTAAGAGAGTAGAGCTGACGCTCAGCCATTCGGGTCAAGACATTGACTGTCTTGCCGGATGGGTGTGTAAGTTGAACGGTCCTAGTGTAGCAATCAATCTTGGCGTAATGAGTTGTCATCCAATCCATACCCAAGATGATGTTTATGTCCGAGGACTTGAGAGCGATTAGAGACGCAAGGAAAACAAGTCTATCGACAAGGATTTCATTTCCATGGCTTACCCTAGAGGTTTGCCACTTCGAACCAGGAGTTTGAATAACCATGGAAGTAGGCATGTCACAAAAAGTCATGTTGTGCATTCGAGCATAGCTCTCAGATATGAACGAATGGGATGCTCCAGTATCGAAAAGAACAGATACCGCATGGCAGTTAACGAGAAGCATACCAAGGACGACGTTAGGATCCTCATAAGCTTCCTCAGCAGAGACATAGTTGACATGACCACGTGCAGTGGGGATTGGCTTGACATAATTCACCTTGCCGGTTGGCTTACAACGGCCAACGAGTTTTCCTGGCTGGTTCTGGGGACACTCACGCATGTAGTGCCCCGGTTCTCCACACTTGAAGCATGTCACAGTGCCAGTGCGTGGAGCAAAGTTGGTAGGTGGTCCTCCATAAGTCTTGGCAGGTGCATACCGTTGTGTTGGGCGAGGCGCCTCATAGGATGGCCTCAGTGTGTACTTGGGTGGCAGAGCAGTGTTAGGAACCCACACACGGCGCTTGTGAGAGCCAGAGCCGGATGAGGAACCAAAGTCACGAGGATGCTTACGTGTGGCTTCGAAATCAGTCTGGCCCGTCTCAGCACTGATAGCTTTGTTTACCAGCTTCTGGAAGGAAGTGCACTCGTGCAGTCGTAGATCTCGGCGAAGTTAGGGGCTGAGTCCCTTGCGGAACCTCGCCTGCTTCTTGGCATCGGTGGATACTTCCTCAGGTGCATAGCATGCCAAGTTGCCAAACTCGCGACTGTAGCCATCCACGGTTAACCGGTCGTGGGTGAAATTGCAGAATTCCTCCCGCTTGCGATCCATGAGACCTTCCGGAATGTGATGTTCACGGAATGCCTAACTGAACTCAGCCCAAGTAGTTATTTGGCCAGCAGGATGCATAGCCTCAAAGTTCTCCCACCAGAGACTGGCAGGGCCCTCGAGATGGTAGGCGGCGTAGATAACCTTGTCAACTTCGGCCACACGGGCAGAGTGTAGCTTGTGGGTGATACTACGAAGCCAGTCATCCGCATCCAGAGGTTTGGTGGAGTGATGGAACTTCGGTGGGCACATCTTGATAAAGTCATTGATTGACACCACGTCATTCCTCTGACGGAACCCAGTGTTCTGCTCTATGCGTTCCAACAGACGGTTGGTCTCTCTCTTGTTCTGTTCTGCCTCGAGCATAACTTCAGCCAAGGAGGGTGGCTGGGGCAGATTCTCATCTCTAGCCCCACTAGCCTCACCCTGCTCCTGAGCAGCAGGAGTGCTGCGAGTATTGACAATCCTAGGAAAACAAAACAACGGTTTAGACAAGGATGGCAAAAACTTGACATAGGAGTGCAGAATGTAATGGATGACACGGAATGCAGAGATGTTCATCCGTACGACATGGTAATATAGAAACTGCCATATATACACAAGTGGTCATACACACCATACATAGTTTAGTACAAGCCAAGGCTAAAGTACAACTACGGTGGAAGACGATACATCTCATCAGAGGCATTCCAAGCTCATATACATTATTTAACTACACCTTCGGAACTCAGTACTAGCTA
The DNA here is from genome assembly GCA_902687465.1 of Secale cereale. Lineage (NCBI taxonomy): Eukaryota > Viridiplantae > Streptophyta > Magnoliopsida > Poales > Poaceae > Secale > Secale cereale. Next base: position 447,805,473 of record LR738715.1, on the reverse strand, counting down.
AGTCATATTCCACAAGACGCGCGGGACTGTGGAAATACAACAACTACGATACTACTACCGCCACGGTCTAGCTCAGACATTCCCGTAGTAATCTTCGTAAATATTACCACCATAGCCTAGGAGTGGAACAGATGGATCTTGAAACTATCGAGAACTCGAAGGCTGTGGACCATAGGGACATGGATGTGGCCTCGGGCCTGATGCTGGTGGTAACCGACGCCCACGTGGAGGTGTAATACCCCCAACGTCACGCCAATCCATACGATCAGGCAGACGAGTCCGCACGGGGTACAAATCCCGCATATCCAGATATCCTGCATGCACAGCAGGTACAAGCCGTGTCAAAGTAGTCCAGTGCGCGGCTCGAGTGTTATACAGCTCCATTCGGAGGGCACCGACCTCACGGTCCCTATCCTCCAGCATCTGAACAGTAGTCTGAAGTAGTGGCTCCTCATGAGCAGCATCAGTATACAGACCAGTGTAGTAGCCTTCCTCTCCGGGAAGTGAGGCTGGCATGTAACAGAACTCAGTGTTCAGCAACAGGGCATGCCTAGCCCGGAGAATGGTCATCATCGAATAAGCGGCATCCTGCACTGCCGTCTCGATAGTAACCCCGAGTCCATAAGACCAATGGATGGGGTCGTTAGCTCTGGGATATGAGGGGTATATCCGGACTGTGCAGAAATACTGACTCTGATTGAAATCCCGATACTGTTCCTCCACGATGTACTCAGGATACCAGCGGTAACCGGTCTCAGTCAACACACGGACTAGCATGGCCGTGTGACCGGGCACATTAATGCACCGAGTCAAACGAACCACTTGGTGAGGTGTGCGGCCAGTCATCTGAAACACGAAGTAATGCAAAGGCATTAGTGTTTCTGGAAGAAATCGGGCAGCATAACAACTGTAAATGCTAAAAAAAGATTTTGAGACATCATACAAAAGATAGCATAGCCACTCAACAATATCATATCAAGGTTCCGGGTCCAACAAATCATCATACTAAAAGGATAGAAACTGAACTGAGGCTTGAAACCAACAATCCTAAGAGTCTACGGATTAGTAACACGTGAACCTAGTAAGGATAAGTGGCCTAGTCCTAATTCCCCGTGGAAAGAATAAACTGACTCAGATCAGAAGGGCACAAGGTAAAGGAGTAAAAAGAGCCTTACGTTCCCTTCCACAATCAATTCCCCTACATATAACTAAGAATTTTTCTAGACTCAACATCGACCAGTTTGGCTTGAGAAACCTACAGGCAGTCCAGCTCTGATGCCAACGCTGTCAGGACCCCAATCCTAAGTCACACCGATCTAGCTGTAACACGTCATATCACTTTGCGGCCTCACGCACGGTATCCCCACGGGTGCCACCTTACCTGGCCCGGGACCGTTTGCGCATTTTGGCACACATATATGACAGTGTCGCTAGCATCCATATGACAGAGAACCCGGGCCGACATGGCTAGTTATAAACCAAAAGTGGCACTAAATTACAGAGACAGGCATCCATGACCCAGCAACGAACGTGTCGGTCATCAACGTATGAACCCAAGTCGTAGCAAGCTACATGGACTTAAAGGAACAACGCGTGACATTTCCCCTAAGGGCCAGACACAGGAACGAAGAAGGACACGTGCCGGCCAGCCTACGTGTTTCGAGCAGTAGCAAGCTACCAAGGCTCATTGGAAGCACTAGGAGGCATTTCCCTGTAAGATAGGCTACCAAAGGAAAACAACTAGGTGTCGGATCCCACACATACCAAGCATATCAATCATACACACAATATGCTCAATATGTGCAAATACAACATTGCATCACAACAGAACTCTATGACTCAAAGTACTTTATTTAACAGGCTCCAAGAGCCATACATAACATATCCATACAGGTAGGGGTCACATGACCCAACACTCAAGTCATACAGTCATACAAGCACAAGCGGAAGCTACATGTCTGAGTATAGACAACTTAGAAAATAAAACAAGCTTGGTGTAGCCTGACTGATGCGGAGCATCCTAAGGACATCACCATGTCAAGAGTCCGTTTGGCAAGTGACACGTGCGACCTCTACTTCTCATACATAAAGGTGAATCATCTCCTTTACACGTGTTCACTCGACCCCTTCGAGGATGGTATACTACTTGACACTCCACTCGTGTGCATGCATAGGTATTGTCGGAGCTTCACGGACGACGACGAGGAGTGCAAGCGCGAAGGAACAACTACACCATCCGCGAGGGAAGCTTGGAAGCGACGACGGAAGAAGACGGAGCTGTGGAAGCTACAGCAGCCGGACATCCGGGCCAAACGCCGGACATCCGGCGCTTCGCCAAATCCCGGACATCCGGCCTTCGGCCCGGAAATCCGGACCCTCCTTCACAGAAGCTGGACCGAGCCAGCCCGGACATCCGGCCGTGACCCCGGACATCCGGCTCGCCCCGAAGCCCCGGACATCCGGCCGCCAACCCGGACGTCCGGCACCTGCGCGTGCCTAACCGGGCCAAAGGCCCATGTATCCCTTTCCCTTTGCCCCCACTTGCACTAGAACTATATATACTCCTCCACCTCCACCATTTTAGGGTTAGCAATGATTTAGCTCATACGTGAGATAGAGCTTTGCTCATCCATCCCGGATCTACTCCACGAGAGAGACCGCGGCCCCTCTACGGAGAAGATCCACCTTGGATTCAAGACCCCTAAACGGGAAGATCCTTCACGGATTCAAGGCCTCCTCTTGGAGATGAACTCTACCCATGTATCTTTCCCTTTGTTGTTCATGTATCTTGTGATCTCGTGTGTTTGATTGTCTAGTGGATGTGTGATTGGACTTGTTCTTGAGTGATTCTCTCGTGTTTCCCTCGTGATTTCCCTTTGTGTTCTTCGTGTTCATCGTGTGATCCCCTCCATTTCGTGAAAGATCGGCCACATAGGGTTCCACCCTACATCATATGGTATCAAGAGCCATGGTTTCTCACGAAATTGGAGCCCCCCACCTAGTTTAGTGATCATATGGTATCAAGAGCATAGGTTGATCACGAATTTGGAGCCCCACACCTTGTTTTCTAGCTTGTTTTGTTGTGTTCTTCCCCAAATTCGAAAATTCCCCACCAAAAATAGCCCAAAATTTTTTGTGATCTGTTGGTTTGATGAGGTTTTGTTGATTTTGATCCATGGATTTGCTTGGTTTCAAGTGGATCTAGCATTTCCCCAAGTTTCCCCATCTTTCCTCCACAAAATCCGTCAAATTTTGCCCCCAAAATCATCAAATTCCGCCCACAAACGAGTTTGGAAGTCCCAATCCCGATCTGGAATCTTCGGGCCGGACATCCGGGCCATCCGGCCGGACATCCGGCTCCTGGAGGGCAAAATCGCGCAAGTTTCTGGACATCAGGTCCCAGATTTCCGGAACCGGCCCCGGATGTCCGACCCCTGGAAATTCAGACTTTTCCGTTTCACCGTTTTGTCCATAACTAATTCATCCGAACTCCGATTTCGACATTCTTGAGCTCGTTTTGAAGCTCTTGACATCCCCCATAACAAAAAAATACTACCATCATCATTTGACTCCATCATATTTTTGGGATTTTGGCATCGTTGCCTAGGGCTTCCACCACATCATCCGCTATACCACCATCGACTTCCGCAACCTAACCCTTTTGGATCACCATAGCATTTGTGGTTACTTGAGTAGTGATTTCAGTCTCCTAAGGTGTTTAGGCTACTTAGGGACAAATTGCTTCTTCATCAACCACCACTACCACTTCCGCATACCCATAGTCCACTATACATTACCAACCCAACTTAACCCAATTTCGTTCGAGCTTGTTTGAGTTGTGGCTTGTGTCTCCTAACGTGTTTCGGCTACTTAGGGACCGTGACTTCAACTCCGACAACGTGAATAGCCCATCATTCATACACTTCCACCACCATAACCCATTTTGACCGGGTTTCCACCAACAATTCTGCGACCACCACCTCTTGCACGCTACCACCATTTGACATTTGTCCTTGAGATTTTGAGTTGTGGTTTTTCCGTTTCCTAAGGTGTTTCGGTTAATTAGGAACGGGTCTACATCAAGAATACCGCCTCTCATCATCGACACGGACGGTAACTTCGACGACATCATTGTATATTCCCTTGCAATTGCATTTTTAACCCCTTGCCCATTTTGCGTCACTTGCCTATCGAGACTAGCCTTTGAGTATTGCCGGCAACGTTACTTGTGCACATTAGTGATCATCGATCCGCCCTTCCATTGTATACATACCATATCATCTTGGTATCATCATATCATCCCTTGTGTCACAAGATTGTTCCCGCATATACACAATTGCTATCTTGGTTTGTGCATTTCGCATCGTGGCCATACAAAAAAAAGAGAGAGAAAGAATAAGCTTTTAAGCAGAAAGAGAAAGACAAAGAAGCTTGTAAGCAAGAGCCATAGCATCACAAAATATCATATCATACTTGATCATCTTGGATCATCTTGTGCTCAAAGCACCGGAACATCATACACATAGCATACTTGGGATAGAAAGTTCATACATTTTGCATCTTATAGGTTGTGCACAAGTGTCGTATCCGCCTATAGAGCAATCGTGCTAGCGTCTCTCTTGAGTTGTGCAACACGAGCGTTTTCCGTGGATTCCACATTTTGGCTCATTCCTTGGTTGCACGACCCCATCTATCTATCCGTGTGTGTGTTTCCGTGTGCCACCCATATTGCTATTGGTCTACTTGTTTCACTTGCAAATTTGTGAATCTCTTTCAACATTATTGACTCTTTCTAACATTTTGCATCAAATTTTTGTGCCACTATCCTCACCGAGCTACTCCATAAGCTTTACTTGATAGGTGTGAGTGAACAAGTCCGGTACCAATTCCACTATTCTTTCATTTCACATTGAGTGAAACGGGATACATCCTCAACATTCGGAAAAGGTAACTTGGTATTGTTTATCTCATCTCCTACTCACCTTTGCTCGAGTATTGTGATGGATAGGAGAAGCATTTCATCTACTTCGGTCTACAACAACAACGACAAGTTCGATGCCATGACGAACAACTTGTGCGCCAACATGAATGCTCAAATGGAGGAGCTCAAAGCCCTCATCAAGAACCACAACAGGTCTCCCTCATCTTCGAGAAGACGCTCAAGTGCACATCCTTCCGAGCTATCATCTCCGGCAAGATCTCATCGGCATCGACACCATCAACGACAAGAACGTGAAGGTCAAGAGCTCAACACCAACAACCGCTCAATGACTTCACCGTACACCTTGGCATCTTCGCCAAGCGACTTCAAGGCATCTTCACCTTTGGATTTGCGGCATCTTCGCCAACAAGCACCCCAAGCTTATACTCAAGAGAAGCCCCACAAGCTCAAGTCCGCGACTTCCACAAGCTACTACGACCTCGACAACGACTACGAGATTCCTTTCTATGGGACTCAAGAACCCGAGGAGTATCTCGAGTGGGAACGCTTGATGGACGACTACCTCATGCTACTTCAAGTTCCTCCCCAAGATCAAGTGAAGTGCGCCACAAGAAACTTCCACGACTTCGCATCGACATGGTGGTTTCACACACCTTCGGAGGAGTTTGACATGAGTTGGCCCAAGATGAAGAAAGCTTTGCGAAGAGAGTTCGTGCCTCCCACCTACATGGAACAACTTCTACGCCAATTGGAGAACACCATTCAAGGATCCAAGTCCATCGACAAGTACTTCAAGGAGATGAAGAATGCCTTGCGACGTGCCGGCATGGACGACCCCATTTCAATGAAGCTCCACTTCATGATGGGATTGCACAACGACATCTACAAGACTATCTTCCTCGAGAACTACAAGTCCCTCGACGACAACTACATTGGTGCTCTCAAGGCGGAACAAGAACTAATGAAGGCCAAGGCTTCTCCACCGCAAGCAAACTTCTCGAAGACCAAGCTCCAAGACGACGAGCATGAGGGTAGTACCACAATGATGTCCAAGCCCAACGAGCTCCGAGACGACACTCCCACGTTCGACATCACCGCCATCCCTCTTTGTGGCATTGATGATGCCGAGTCCACTTCGACTCTTTTTCAAGACGGTGCGGCGACGACTACGACTACGGAGCCATTCGAGGACCAAGCTTTGAAGGCGAAAGACATGGTGACGAGCAAGGGTGATGCTTCCATCTTTAGAGGCAAGAGTGATGATGTGCCATCTTCGGCCTTCATCCACGGTGACAATGACGAGATGGTTGAGCATGGGATTTTCCCTTCGACCACGGCGACGTATGATGACTTGAGTGACTTGTGCCACCATATTGAGAGTGAGAGCAAGTTCACCACTAGCCCCATATATGATGAGCTGCCACAATTCACATGTGAGGAGAGCCACAACCCCCACCACTTGAGTGAGATGAGTGACTCCACCATATGTGAGTTTGAGTGCACCTACCTTGAGGGAGTGAGTGAGCCACCACATAGAGAGAGTGAGATAGTTGATAGGTCATGTGAGGCCACTTTCAACACTAACGACTTGACCACTACCTCTATTGTGTCTTCTCATTTGGTGCTAGGTCCCACATTTGATGACGCGCCGATCCTCGACGACTTCGTCCTTCCTATGGACAAGACGATGGCCATGGTGGAATATTATGCACCCCCCACATGGTTCCATCAAGATGAAGATGATGACCACCATTTGGTCTTTCCCACCTCACCTACACCACATGAGTGGAATGAGAAAGGTAAGAAAGGTGAAGGTGCTGCTCTCGTCCCACTAGTGGACTATGTCGACATTGACTGCTTGCATGATGTTGATCCACCTATTGCCATGCTTCGTGCTAGTATGATTTCCCCATGCGATAATTTACCCATTTACGATGAGTTTGATGATTGCCATGTGGAGTCTATTAGTCGTGATGCCATGTTGCATAGGATTTCATGTGATAATTCTCTAGGTCACATCATGTTTGATAATCTGCTTGACTTGTCATATGCTATGAATGAGATCAACCATATGTCATATTTGCAATCTCTTCGTAGTAACTATGCATATGCCATTAAAATAAACCCAATTTGCACATATGGGATAGATGACAAGCCAATGGTTATTGGCATTTGTTTTTCTTGTGATGATATTCATATGCTACCTTTGCATCATTTATCTCATATGCCAAGCCATGATTACCTAGCTTCCGACATGCATTGTTTTGGATGTTGTTACACTTCTCCAAATTATGCTTCCGATATTGCTTATGAGGAGACCCCCATAGTTTCCTCATACATTTTAGGAGATATTCACCCATCCCATCCATTGCATGATCCCCATGCTTGTGTGCACAATATGCTCCCCCATGAATGAACATGCTATAGATGTGCCATATAATTGTATGCTCAATTTGCATCCACATCATGCTATACACAATAACTATTCATTCATGATGGATGACATGTTCTTATACCATGCATCAAATTTCTTTGAGAGATGCTTATCATGTGCTAACTCTAACGTGCACATACACATCATGATGGATGATGTGTACATTTACCACGCGCACAATTTCTTTGGTTTGTGTGTCTTTTGTGTAGGTCCCCATACTTACTCGTCAACCTCGCAAGAGCACGAGTTGACGAAACGAGCTCTAGAGAGCAACGACGACTTGGGAGTCCATGGATTATCCTTCCAACCGCTCCCTTCGCGCAAAGACTTCGCGCATCTCTTCTACATGGCACTCACATGGTTATGGGCTATTGTCCATTATATCTCTTATGCCCCTCTTGCCATGTTCACTTTGCATGATATGCTCATTTATATGCCTTTGCCATGCATTTGTGACCCATGCTTCGCATTACACATGATGATTGATTCTCATGTTTGTATGTGTATTTGCATGCTTGGTGGAGATATTGCTTGTTATTGCCATGTTTTCTTTGTACCAAATGCCTATGATGATACCTTGTTCATGCTATGTTCTCGTGCTTGTGATATGTCGTGTGCATTGCTTATGCCTACTATTGGCTCACATGACATGATTGCTATGAACTCATCTAGTGTGTTGCATCATCGCTCCACTAGTTTGCACGACATGATTGATATGCTTGCTTATGTTGCATCACCGATGATTCATACTTGCTCCTTTCATGCGGTTGATGACAACCATTGCCATGCTTTGCACATGATTGATATTGCTTGTTTTAGTCTTGCCAATGAGATTGCCCCCATAGCATTCTCTCATTTATTTGGAGATTATGACATCATTCTTGTGAAGCATGCTTGTCTTACCTCCTTGCACCATATGCCTAGTGCCATGAATATAGCCATTGTTGCACCATATTATTCATGCACTTTTGCTTCTAATGGTTATGTGCAAGAGAAGAGAACCATCATGATGGATGATGTGTTTATCTACCATGCGCATACGTTCTTTGTTTTGTTGTGTGCATGTGTAGGATACTTGGACATCGTGTCGACTTCCACTTCACGTGAGTTGACCATTCGAGCTCTTGAGAGCGAACCACTTTCTACCACGACGCTTCTACATCGCACTTGCTTGTGCTTCGGCATTGTGAAGGATGCACAAGGACACGTTTTCAAGGTGATATCCTTCTCATTCGAGGAACCAAAAACCATGTGCATGCATATTGTGGATCACACTACTTGTGTTGCTTGCACCATGACACTTTGCACACATGTTAGAGATCTCACTTTGACTTGCCATTGTCACATTGCCATGCCTCATGTTATATATGCCTTGTGTGTTGCATCCAATTCTTGGATTACTTCTCCCTATCATATGCTTGGTTGCAACAATGTCATCTCTTCACATATGCCGTGTCCCATTGCTTGTCACATGCTTCACTTGATTGCCTCACACATGTTGAACAATTTCTCTTTCTATTGTGTTGAGTGCCACACGACTTTCACTACACCATATGCACGCTATGCTTGGATTGTCTTGCACTTGACTCATGTGTTTAGACACTTCATTTTATTTGGTGTTGTGAATGATTCCTATGCCTACCATAGACCTTTCTTTGAGCACTTTATGCATGCTTGCTACGACTTTGAGGTAGATGCTTACTCTCTTGTCATACATATGTGCATCTCTACCTCATATTTACACGCTTGTTTCCATGATGGCCTTGATTGTGCTCAATTGATGTGCTTAAATGCCATGCCACAACCCCTTGTCACACCCTATGCTATGCTTGATGACAACACTTGTTGGGTGAATCCCATCTTGAATGCTTGGTTTTGCACTAATGCTAACCACATTTGTTTTTCCAAGTGTTTCTTGTCCTTGCTCCTTTTGAAGGAAGCACTAGACGGTGCGACATTGGAGAGTGCCCATTTCGAGCTTCAAGATGATGAGTGCTTGGTGATCGACAGCTTCGACATGGCGACGCCATCTCTTTCCCATGGTGATTTGGCTTTCGATCCGAGGTCGGATCTTTTCCAAGGGGGAGGGGATGATGCGGAGCATCCTAAGGACATCACCATGTCAAGAGTCCGTTTGGCAAGTGACACGTGCGACCTCTACTTCTCATACATAAAGGTGAATCATCTCCTTTACACGTGTTCACTCGACCCCTTGGAGGATGGTATACTACTTGACACTCCACTCGTGTGCATGCATAGGTATTGTCGGAGCTTCACGGACGACGACGAGGAGTGCAAGCGCCAAGGAACAACTACACCATCCGCGAGGGAAGCTTGGAAGCGACGACGGAAGAAGACGGAGCTGTGGAAGCTACAGCAGCCGGACATCCGGGCCAAACGCCGGACATCCGGCGCTTCACCAAATCCCGGACATCCGGCCTTCGGCCCGGAAATCCGGACCCTCCTTCACAGAAGCTGGACCGAGCCAGCCCGGACATCCGGCCGTGACCCCGGACATCCGGCTCGCCCCGAAGCCCCGGACATCCGGCCGCCAACCCGGACGTCCGGCACCTGTGCGTGCCTAACCGGGCCAAAGGCCCATGTATCCCTTTCCCTTTGCCCCCACTTGCACTAGAACTATATATACTCCTCCACCTCCACCATTTTAGGGTTAGCAATGATTTAGCTCATACGTGAGATAGAGCTTTGCTCATCCATCCCGGATCTACTCCACGAGAGAGACCGCGGCCCCTCTACGGAGAAGATCCACCTTGGATTCAAGACCCCTAAACGGGAAGATCCTTCACGGATTCAAGGCCTCCTCTTGGAGATGAACTCTACCCATGTATCTTTCCCTTTGTTGTTCATGTATCTTGTGATCTTGTGTGTTTGACTGTCTAGTGGATGTGTGATTGGACTTGTTCTTGAGTGATTCTCTCGTGTTTCCCTCGTGATTTCCCTTTGTGTTCTTCGTGTTCATCGTGGGATCCCCTCCATTTCGTGAAAGATCAGCCACATAGGGTTCCACCCTACATCACTGACTATCTACAAGGCCCTTCACAAGCTCCAGATCTCCGTCTGGGTAGCAAGCTACTCGTCGACGTCAACGTCTATGTAGAACCCATCAGAAGGGGCAGGGTTCTCCTCTGAAACAGTTATTAAGCAAACATGAGTACAAAGGTACTCAACAAGTCTTACAACAGAACCTATCATACATGCAACATTATCAACAGGGGTAGTGGAGTTCATAGCAGAAAGCCAGCTTTGACTCTTGGCTAACCTATACTACAACTCTCAACAGATTGCAAGATATTACTACGTACACGAGTCCTCTACTCACCACAACAATACACCACCGAGGATCCTCTTCCGTCATCCTACGGAAGGGCCATCCACGGCACTCACACTTGTCTTGAGGCTTTTAGTAGTATCCATCAACTTGTCTATGAACTGTAAGAGTAATCAAGTAGTCCGTACCGCGAACAACGGCTATTCGAATAGATTGATAACCCTGCAGGGGTGTACTTCTTCACACACGCTTCCACCACTTATCGCCGTTTACTCGACATGTACTCGGCAACATTCAAGCGGAAGCCCAGCGAGGGTGTCGGCCACGACCTGACTAACTACACCAGTCTCTCGTCCAGGTTTATCGCCTATTTGGGTTCCATACGTGGGGAGATCCGGCTGGGGTGTCGCTCACGGCCCCAAACGATGTGTACAGGGTTCCCGAGTCACCAAATGGGCAACCAGTACACCGTGCCACGTACCTGTCGCATCACAGCCCACCCCGAGGGTCAGCAGTTGTGCACGACCACCAGTAAACTAGAAACACCAGAAACTAGTTGCAACTCCTGGACAGAGAACAAGGGCAGTTAATAAGCCGAGAGGGTCCATTGGTTTCGGGCCCAATGCATGGTAGTAGCTGGAACTTTAACTACACATACAGATATCGGTTCCTATGGACGGTTCCAATGAAACAACCCACCATGTACTCCTACATGGCCTTTCATCGATACCTTTACCAAACATGTTTCACACTTCCCTCTCTTTACCGAGTATGATCATTTCACTCTGATCCATCACCCAGATGAACCAGACCTGACACAACTCTAAGCATAGCAGGCAACATAAACAAATAGCACAGTGGATCACACATCACATGGCTCAATCAATTCCTACACATGCTAGTGGGTTTCAACTATTTACTGTGGCAATGACAGGTCATGCAAAGGAATAGGGTTCAACTACCGCAGCAAGTAGCAGTTCACACGCTGTTGCCTTAATGCAGTAAAAGAGAGCAGGAGCGAGAAGATGGGTTTGTATCGGAATGATCAATGATTGCTTGCCTGACAGAGTGGTTGTCGGGTACTGCTCTTCAGTTGGATACGCAAAAGTATCCTCGGGAGCAGGACCTAACACGGAGAATACCGACGTTACAATCAATAAGCAAACTAATGCAACAATATGATGCATGCTCATGATATGGCAATATACATGTGTTTTGGGCTAATGCAACTATAACCAGAAGGGTTTGAGCCCATTTGAACCAAAGACCCAAATTGAAACCCAAACTATTAATTATTTAAGTGCATTATCATGTTTTAATGTATACAGCAAGGTTAACTTGCTCAAACATGCATGAAACCAGTGCCATTGGAAAGATTGGATCTTTTTGATCAATTTTCATATATAAATCTTTTCCATCTGAGCTAATGTTGAATTTATATGATTTTTTGAAGTTTAAAGCATTTTCTGGAATTTCCTGAATTGTTTTACAATCAAATAATCCCAGAAAATCCTTTACTCCGTCAGCATGACATCATGCTGATGTCAGCCAGTCAACAGGGCGGCCCAGGTCAAACCTGACCAGTGAGACCCACTGGTCAGTGTCACAGTTAGTTAACTGGCTAATTAAAACTAGATTAGACACTAACCTAGGTTTGACTAACAGGCAGGGCCCACATGTCAGTGACCCAAGGGGGTCAAACGGGGCTAACTCGCCGGTGTTTAGCCGCCGGCGAGGCCAACGCGGCGGTGAGGTGCGGGATTTGTGCTCCGGCTGCCAAAACGACGGCGGAGCATGCCTACGGGCAGCTGGGAGTGAGCCGCGTCGAGTGGTGGTGGTGGCTGGCCTCGGTGTCGCCGGAAACGACGCCGGCGACGAGTCCAGCGGCTGCCGAAGTTCGGGCGAGGTCCAACTCGTCGGTGCGATGCTCGTAGAGGTGCGTGGAGTGGTCCTACAGCACCTACACATGACGGTGAAGCTGGTGGGCACGATGGCCGGGCCGTTAAATGGCCGGAGCCACGTCGGCGACGAGCTCCGCGGCGGCGCGTGCAAGTGAGCCTCGTGCGGTGCGTACGGTGCAGGTGAGAACTAACGGAGAGGGGGAGGACGGAGCTGAGCTCATGGCGGTTGCAGTAAACGTCGAGGCGGGCTCGGGGACGGTCGGAGCTGAGCGGGGCGGCGATGGGGATCTCTGCGGTCGGAGTTGGGGAAGACGGGGTCGGGGGCGACTCCAGAGCGGGCGAGCGCTCGGGGCTCAGCCTGCTCGACGTAGTCGATGACGACGGAGCGGACGGACACGGTGACGGAGCTCAGGGACGGCGATGGACACGGCTATCACGACGGCGCGAGCACGGCAGCGTCGGCCATGGTGTGGGGAAGGCGAGGGAGAGGAGCTGGGGAGGTGTGGGCGTGTCATAGAGCTCGGGGAAAGAGTGGGTGGTCGATCCCGCCCACCAGAACAGCGAGGGGAGGAAGCAGGGCGGCGGGCAGCTGCGTGGCGCGCGCTGCAGCCGTCGTCGAGCACCTGCCTGCCTGCCTGGCCGAGCCAAGCAGCTCGCTGGAGCGGTGGCTGGGCTGGGCCGGCAGGTGGGCCTGGTAGGCGCCAGGTAAGTTCTCTCTCTCTCTCTTCTCTCTTTTCAATTTCTTTCTGTTTCATTTCTTTTGCAACTTTGTTGAATTAATAAAAATGCCAGAACATTTTTATAGCTCATGAAACTAGTCATGCCCACTGTATATAATATGAACAACATGGAACATTTTAGTTTATGATTATTTGGGCACACAAAATATTTTATAGCATTTAAATGCCCAAATGCAAATACCATATGAATTAATCCAGAGACCTTGGATGTCCTAGAAAATGGTGCACCATTTTTGGCAGAGGTTTAAGACCAAGGTAGAAATGATGAACATTTTTGAAGGGCATTTTGGGTACATTGGAAAAGATTTTATCAAACCCTAGTTGTTAGAAGAGGGGTGCTGGGGTTTCTGTCATTCCCATTTCGAGTTTCTTTGAAAAGTAAACATGATGCACACTCTAGCTAGTCCTAATGCAAGCACTGACTAGGGATGTGACACTTAGACTATAAATAGACCTCCTCCCCATTTCTATGGTTAGCAAATGTGATAGCCCATTTTAGACTAGAGCTTTGCTCATCCATTACGGATCTACTCCACGAGAGAGACCGCGGCCCCTCTACGGAGAAGATCCACCTTGGATCCAAGACCCCTAATGGGAAGATCCACACCGCATTCAAGACCTCCTCTTGGAGATGAACTCTACCTTGTATCTTTCCCTTTGTTGTTCATGTACCTTGTGATCTTGTGTGTTTAATTGTCTAGTGGATGTGTGATTGGACTTGTTCTTGAGTGTTTTCCCTCATGATTCCCCTTTGTTTTCTTTGTGTTCATCGCGGGTTTCCCTCCTCTTCGTGAAAGATCAGCCTAGAACGGGTTGACCCCGCATCAGATTCAATTCGCCCACAGCCCTCCAAGATGCTGTTGAGCTCATCACGACATGTGAAGCCTGTCATATCCATTCCATGAGAACACACCTGCCTGCCCAAGCCCATCAGACAATCCCTCTCTCATTGCCATTTTTGGTCCGGGGGCTCGATATTCTCGGCCCCTTCCCCGAGCAATCAGGGGCTTTGAATACTTGTTCGTGGCTATCGACAAGTTTACAAAGTGGCCGAAAGTGACTACCGTGAGAAAGGTGATTGCCCAGTTAGCTATCAAGTTCATGAAAGAATTGGTGTGTCGTTTCGGAGTTCCGGCAAGGATCATCACTAACAACGACACCCAGTTCATGAGCCACGCCTTCATGCAATATGTTCATGCCCTCGGATGCAAGATCTCATTCGCTTCCGTGGCACACCCCCAGAGCAATGGACAAGCTGAGAGGGCAAACATTGAAGTCCTTCGTGGACTCAAGACAAGAACTTTTGTTACCCTGCAGAAGCACGGCAGGAGGTGGATCGAGGAGCTGCCAGTAGTTCTCTGGTCTCTTAGAACAACACCTAACCGAGCTACTAGGCAGACTCCCTTCTCCCTGGTATACGAGGCAGAAGCAGTTATCTCCACGGAAATCATTTATGGGTCTCCTAGAGTGCTTGCCTAGGATGAAGTAGCGCAAGATCAGCACCGGCATGATGACGCTATGCTACTCGAAGAGAACTGTCTCTGGGCTGCTACACGTGATGCACGCTATCAGCAAGCCTTCCGTCGCTATCATAGCCGCAGGGTTCATGCCCGGTGTTTTGAGGAAGGTGACCTTGTCCTTAGGCGCGTTCAGTCCGCCAAGGGTACAAACAAGTTGTCACCAAAGTGGGAAGGCCCTTACCGGGTGGTACGAGTTACCAGACCAAGTGCAGTCCGTGTGGAGACTAGAGATGACACTCACTTGCAAAACTCATGGAATATTGAGCATCTCCGTAAGTACTATCCGTAAGGTGCGAGGCTGTCGGGCACCGCCCGCCAGCTACCCTTTTGTACAGGCCTTGCCTCAGCTGCATGTAACCCCTCGTACAAAGCCGGGGCGATGACCCCGTGCAAGAACAAATAAAGAAGTGTTGTAGGGGGGGGCCAACTACGATTGCATGCATGCACAAGCACACCAAGATCAGTGCATTAGCATATGCATATAGATAGGATTGGATCCTGCATTCATTCTCATCTACATGGAGTTTCAGGTTTCTGCCGCGAACTTGGCTTCGACAAAAGACGAAGATTGCACGACACAGTGATCCCTGGCCAACCAGATAGATAAGTTTACCTCTTGTCCATTAGTGTTCTGTAAAGCTATAACTATGCATGGGAAAACCTCATTTCTTCTTTTCATACTTAGGTGCTCCCATCCATGACTCGAACGCTACTTCAGTCAGGATGGTCGCAGTAGCCTTTGGTAAAAATGAGTTGGCGGGGGGGGGGG
>LR738715.1:447740396-447786925 GCA_902687465.1 Secale cereale | reverse complement strand
ATGGTAGCAAAAGTGGTCAGCAATAATCTATTCAGAGATGCAAAGTTGAATAAACGCTCAACGACGGTACTGTGCTGGTCCTAGGCTAGACCGTACTAGAGACGCGAGCCTAGAACACTAACAAAATCACGGCGTTGCACGTAATAAAGGGGAAATCACACTCTGAATTTTTTTTCGCCTCTTTTTTTTTTGCGCTCTTTTTTTTGGGCCGAAAATCACTATAATGGCGAGTGTCTCAAAACACTTCCCAAGTCAAACTAAGATGATAGGCACGAAATTTTTTTGACGAATTTTTTTTTTCGGAATCAGGGCAGCGACGACGAAAAAGTGCGGTAAAAAAACAGTATGATGGCACGTGTCTCAAAAGACTCAGAAAAGCCCAAAAATAGGATAGGGAAAAAATATTTTCACCTGTCGAAATTTTGGCCTAAAAACTGCCCGGGGGTCTCCAAACTTTTTTTTCGAGACCTACGCAGGCAAGGAAACACAAATCCGAAACCTAGATTGATCTCGAGAACAAACCTAATATGAAAAGAACTCGGAGTGGCGGTGGATATATGGTGGTAGGATATGGCAGCACTGGTAGGTTATGGCAGCGGTGGTGGTATGTGGTGGCGGTGGTGGGATATGGCAGCAGTGGTGGTATGGCAGCGGCGATGAATATGGTGCGGCGGCGACGTGACAAACTGTGAACAGAACTCGAAACTCTAAAGAACTATACGCTAAGACCAGCAACTTGACACGACGATGCAACCGCAAATTCAACAAAGCAAATACAGAAAAGATTATGCAAAGGCTCAGATTGGTTCGGATGGGATGAACTAACCCTAAATTTTTTTTTTGGCTTTTTCGTGGACTGTAGGTATGAAGAACAGACTCGATCTAATCTACGAAAAACTGTAAAATCTCACCGAGCAACCTGGAAATCTGATACCACTTGATAGAGGCAAAGGTGTCCCGTCTTTCGATGAGATGGTGGCTATCGTTTGGATGAAGTCGACTTTGACGATCCGACTACGAACTAGCGTGGACGTCGCGCCTTAGCAATCGCTAAACCAACTCCGAGAGGTTATTGACCACGCCGGAGCACGATCAACCTGACCATGAAGGTCTGTTTCCTGCAGGCAAACGAAGAACAAGCAAGAAACTGAGATTGCAATCTGGATATTGCGAATTCAAGAGGAAAGCTTTATTGATCAAGTGGGGTTCTGTGACGTCTTGGTCTGGTCGTTGAACACAAAGAAGTACGGGAAGTTGCAGCTATGGCGAACTTTAATCTAAACAAAACCCAAAGTCTAAACGACGCCCTAAGGGCTGTATATATGAGGGAAAGAGGGGGGAATTTCGTGGCCCTTGGTGGAGGGCTCCGAAACCAACCCTAACTCTTGTTTCCCCACACATACGGACTCTAAAAACAGCCTATACTCAAGTATTTCGAAAATACATGGGCCTGGCCCAATAATAAGGTGACGCAGCACCTATAATAGCCTCTGGACGAAATTTATGAAGTGGCATCTTGTATATTTCGTCCAAGGCTTCTCGCACTCATTATGGTGGCTTCAAAGTCCTGAAATCATCAATTGAAACGCCATTCTTGTTCCCCTTGCGCATGCCATCATCTCCATGCTTGATCTTGCTCCAATGTTCATCCTTCTTGTCCAAGCTAGGCCCTTCATTTGTAAGCAAGACAAATGTATCCAATTTAGGCAGCATCATATTCTCATGAACATTAGATTCATTACCAAGAAACGAAAGTACCTGGTAATTTAATTGGCGTGCGCGAGCTCTTGTAATTGGTCCTGTATATGTGTCAGTTGGAGCTGTGGGTGTAACCTTGTTAGTGATGTCCTCATCACATTATTTGAATTAAAATTTGGCATTCACCTACAAATTTAAGATTGAAAAAAGATAGGTACCTGGTAAGTTCCTCTCCCTGTCCCTCTTATCCTAGGTAATGAGGTGGGGAGAGAAGGAGATGGGCGACGTCCTAGCACAACGCTACCCCGATCCTTGTCGGGAGCTAGCAAACCCAGCCCGACAAGACCGGGGTTGGCAATGCTACAACAGAGGAGGACGAATGGAGCACCACGACGGCCCCTTGGTCACCACCTCCAGGACCGGAAGCGGGGCTCCAGCACAGGCACCAGCAGAAAAGGACACCGAAGCCCAGTTAGAAAACCCCTCAGGGGAGGCGGAAGTACCAGGAGAACAAGCCTTTCCCTGGCAACTGAGGAAATGATGATGACGCTGTCGGGGAAAGAGGGGAGAGCCAGGCGGGCGGGCAGCAGGTCGCCAGTACGCGATGAACGCGTCGATGCGGTCGTGCTCCTACTGGGCGACCTACCTCCCGTCTTCTCCTTCTCCCTGGCTTCATCTTCGTCAACATCGTTCCAGAAGGGAGGCCGAAACACCTGTCCGGCACTCCCCTCGGAAAGGCGACAAGCGTCCAAGACAGCCAGGGGGCTCGGGGCACGCCGCTCCCCTCCTTGCCGGGCAAGAAGGCGCGCCCCTCGTCGACATCAGCCCCAAGACCTCCGGGAGGGTCGATTCTGGGATTACTCATGATCTTCAGCCCCGCCTCCTGGCCGAGCATCGAAGATATCAAGAGATCCGTTACGCCAAGGACTAGGCTCACTCCGCGGGAACCAGCATCAGCACCGGGCAACAACAACCTCAAGCAGAAGCCCGGGGGATAGCCCCGAGCTCCTCTCTTCGACATCGCCAAAGGAAGCAGAGAACAAGAGAGGAAGAAGAACAAGAAGGCAAATATGGATGACTCCACTCTATTTTGCCCCTCCATTTATAGGAAGGGCAAGGAGGGGAACTGCTCCATCAGCCGACGACCACCGTCCTCCTCCGCCAATTCAAGGCGGGCGGACCCACTCCAAGGCACTCCCCCACGCCACGCGCCTCCGTTACCTACCCCGTGTGATGCATGCATCATACGTGGCTAAGGATAAGGATGCGAAGTGGGAGGAGTAAATTGGCGGTTTCCACCCCGTGCGTTAAAGTCATCCACGAGCCATCACTGTAGCGGCCCCACCACTATTGGCTTTACACCACACGCGGGGAAGTCAGAAACCATCCTAAAATCAAGACAAATGAAGGAGCGATGGAAATCTCAAGAGGCCGACCCCTTCAGCAATCCTGCCTGTGCACTTATTAGGCCCTACCCCGACGACACTCAGGAGCGCGTTCGGGGCAGGTCCAGGGGCTTCTGTCGGTGCAACAAACCCTGGGTCTGATGCCCAACAGTGCACAGGCACAAGACTAAGGTTGAAGCACCAGCTCGAGCCCAAGATTTAAGAACCAAGAAATTCGAAGAACTAACACACAGCCAGAGAGACCAAGGTCAAGCCAGAAGAACGAGATATCGACAATAGAAGAGCCTCCCTTGCCGGGCAGGCGAGCCAGACAAGGGGCGAGGCCACCACCGGAAACAAGCTATCAGAGACTCCCCGGCAGAGCCTGCCGGGGGTCGCAAGGGATAAACCACCCCGCCAACCACTCAAGCACGACCCACGTCGTCAATCAGTGCGGTGTCAAGCTGCGAAGTGATTAAGTGGCATCCATTCACCACATGGCAGTCATTTCCTATAGAAGAAACCAACAAATGGCACCCGTCCTGCGACGTGCCAAGGAAGCAGACGCGGAGCTGGCAAGACAACCCGGCGTGCCTTGCCGGCAAACTGGTGATGTGACACTAAACGGTGCATTTAATGAACCCTGTCAGCTCGTAGAGTTAGGTGTGATAGCACAGTTCGCTATCATATCGGTTGATAATGACCATTTTGCCACTGTGGTGACCCCTTATCTATAAATGGAGGCCCATGGCACCCGCATGAAGGGTTGGAAAGTTGATGAACCCAAGCCACCATACGCGTGTAGTAGCTGCGACCCAGAGGCACGTCTTGCCGGGCAAGTGTACTACGCACCACCACATTCAGTCCACCATCAATCCACCAAAGCAGGAGTAGGGTCTTACGTATCGCGGTGGCCTGAACATGGGTAAATTGCTCGTGTGCTCTCTGTCGTGCTGTCGTGCGCCGTTCTGCTCTTTGTGCAAAGCGTCGTCCCCCCGCCGAACTAGCAAGGGGTCGTCCGGTCCCATAGGTGGTCGCGGATATCCCGCGACACAAGGTGTTCTGTTAGAAACATTTATTGCAGCTAATTTGATGAGGACATCACTAACAAGGTTACACCCACAGCCCCAACTGATACATATACAGGACCAAATACTAGAGCTCGCACACGCCAATTAAATTACCCGGTACTTTCGTTTCTTGGTAATGATTCCAATGTTCATGAGAATATGATGCTGCCTAAATTGGATACATTTGTCTTGCTTACAAATGAAGGGCCTAGCTTGGACAAGAAGGATGAACATTGGAGCAAGATTAAGCATGGAGATGATGGCATGCGCAAGGGGTACAAGAACGGAGTTACAAGTGATGATTTCAGGACTTTGCAGCCACCATAATGAGTGTGTGAAGCCTTGGACGAAATATACAAGATGCCACTTCATAAATTTCGTCTAGAGGCTATTATAGGTGCTGCGTCACCTTATTATTGGGCCGGGCTCATGTAATTTTGATATACTTGAGTATAGGCTGTTTTTAGAGTCCATATGTATGGGGAAACAAGAGTTATGGTTGGTTTCGGACCCCTCCCCCAAGGGCCAAGAAATTCCCCCCTCTTCCTCCATATGTACAACCCTTAGGGCGTCGTTTAAACTTTGGGTTTTGTTTAGATTAAAGTTTGCTATAGCTGCAACTTCGCGTACTTCTTTTGTGTTCAATGACCAGACAAAGACGTCACAGAACCCCACCTTGATCAATAAAGCTTTCCTCTTATATTCGCAATATCTAGATTGCAATCTTAGTTTCTTGCTTGTTCTTCGTTTGCTTGCAGGAAATAGACCCTTGTGGTCAATAACCTCTCGGAGTTGGTTTAGCGATTGCTAAGGCACGACGTCCTCGCACGTTCATAGTCGGATCGTCAAAGTCTACTCCACCGAAAACGATAGCCACCATCTCATCGAAAGACGGGACAACTTTACCTCTATCAAGTGGTATCAGATTTCCAGGTTGCTCGGTGAGATTTTACAGTTTTCGTAGATTAGATCGAGTCTGTTTTTCGTACCTACAGTCCACGAAAAAGCCAAAAAAAATTAGGGTTAGTTCCTCATATCCGAACTAGTTTGAGCCTTCGCATAGTCTTTTCAGTATTTTGCTTTGTTGAATTTGCGGTTGCATCGTCGTGTCAAGTTGTTGGTCTTAGCGTCTAGTCTTTTAGAGTTTCGAGTTCTGGTCATAAGTTGTCATGCCGCCACCGCAACATCTTCATCGCTACTGCCACATACCACCACTGATCCATATCCATATACCACCACCAATCCGTATCCATATACCACCACCACCATTTTTTAGTAGTCTGTAGGATCATATTTTTGTGTGTTTCTATTGCTGCTAACCATGCCAGGATCACAAGTCGAAGAGACTGACTGGGAGAACATGACGAACAAGGAGTTGCATGATAAATTTCAGCAAATCATGGGTCAACACGTAGAAGATGCGATGACCAGTTTTGGCGACACACTAGTGAGGATGGATGGCATTGAGAAGTCAATTGACACCAAGTTGGATGCCAAATTCGCGGAAGTGCTTGCGCATCTACCTCCACCTGCTGCACCATTGCAACAACAACAACAACAACAACCACCTTCACATCGCGAAACAGCCCTCCGTAAAGCGAGCCATGTCGCTCTTCAGCCTGGCCAAATTGTTGGTGCTGCTGTTGATACTTCTGTGGCTCCTGCTGCTGCTGAGGAGGAGGACGATTACACGAGCGATTACGAGGATGAGGTTGATCAAAATCAGAACTACGTGCAACAACGAGCACCACAACCACGAGGTCGTCCACATGCAAATAATCGCAATGGTAGGGTTGCACCACACCCTCAGGTACGAGATCATGACCATCTTCCTAAACTAAAGTTGAATATTCCACCATCTGAGGGTAGATATGTTCCTGATATATATCTTACTTGGGAGTTAGAAACCGAACAACATATTACATGTTTAAAATACCCCGAGGAGAGACGTGTTGCTGCTGCTCTTTGTGGTTTCACTAGTTTTGCTTGTGTGTAGTGGTCTGAATATTGTAGATTATATCCGGATAATATTCCAACTACTTGGGCTACTTTGAAAACTGCTATGCTTACTCATTGGGTTCCACCATATTATCAACGCGAATTACTTCAGAAATTGCAGCATATAAAACAAGGAAAAAATTATGTGGAGGAATATTATCAGGAATTACAAACTGGCCTGATTAGATGTGGTATTGTTGAGGATAATGATGCTATGCTTGCACGTATTAGGGGTGTCTTAAATAGATAGATTCGGACAATTCTAGAGTATAAGGAGTATAATAATGTCACTCGTTTATTCCATCTTGCTTCCAAAGCTGAACGTGAAGTGCGGGATCGACAGGCCTTGGCGCGAACTAATTATTCTACAGGTCGACCTTCATCATGGACACTGCGTGCATCATCTACTTTCACACGTATGACTGCGCCACCTCCTACTTCATCCGTCACTTATAGTCGTGATAAAAGCAAACTGGCACCACCACCATCAACCAGTAGTACACCTTCCAGTCCTGCGCAGAGCTCTTCTTCATCCACGGCATCCACAGGGCCAACACATGATGTTATTTGTCGTTGTTGCACTGGTCGTGGTCACTATGCGAGCAAATGCCCATCTCAGCGTGTCATGATTGCTACTGAGGATGGTGGTTATGAGTCCGCTGGTGACTATGATGACGAGATTTTGGCTCTCATTACACGTGAAGAACACGGTGGAGATGATTCTGAAAATGAGATGCAATACATGGCTCCTGAAGACACTGACAGGTATGAATGTTTAGTTGATCAACGTGTTTTGAGTGTGCAGGTCACACAAGCGGAGCAAAATCAGAGGCATCATTTGTTCCATACAAAGGGAGTTGTGAAGGAACATTCTGTTTGCGTCATCATAGATGGAGGGAGCTGCAACAACTTGGCTAGCATGGAGATGGTGGAGAAGCTATCTCTCACCACAAGACCACATCCACATCCTTACTACATCCAATGGCTCAACAACAGCGGCAACGTTAAGGTAACACGTACTGTTCGTGTGCATTTTAGTATCTCCACATATGCTGATTATGTTGATTGTGATGTGGTACCCATGCAAGCATGATCCTTATTACTTGGTAGACCATGGCAATTTGAAAAAATTCTGTACACCATGGGAGAAACAATCAGTATACTCTTGTTCATAAGGATAAGCGTATTACTTTGCTTCCTATGTCTCTTGATTCCATTTTGAAAGATGATATTAATAGAGCTAATAAAGCAAAACACGAGAAAAATAAGAGTGAAAATCAGATTGTGGCAAAAGAATTTGAGCAACATATGAAGCCTAATAACACACCATCATCTCATGTTGCATCTGAAATTAAATTAAAAAGTGGATGTTTACTTGCCACCAAATCTGATATTAATGATCTAGATTTAAGCAAATCTGTTTTCTATGCTTTTGTGTGCAAAGAGGCATTATTTTCATTCTAGGACGTGCCTTCCTCTTTGCCTCCTGCTGTCACTAACATTTTGCAGGAGTTCGCGGACGTCTTTCCACAAGATGTGCCACCGGGATTACCACCTATTCGCGGGATTGAGCATCAGATTGACTTAATTCCCGGTGCATCGCTACCCAACCGCACACCATACCGTACCAATCCAGAGGAGACGAAGGAGATTATGCGTAAATTATAGGAGCTACTCGACAAAGGTTATATACGCAAATCTCTTAGTCCATGTGATGTTCTTATTATTCTAGTGCCAAAAAAGGATGGTACATCGCGTATGTGTGTTGATTGTAGAGGCATTAATAATATTACTATTTGTTATCGTCATCCTATTCCTAGGCTAGATGATATGCTTGATGAATTGAGTGGCTCAACAATATTCTCCAAAGTTGATTTGCGTAGTGGATACCATCAAATTCATATGAAGTTGGGAGATGAATGGAAAACAACATTTAAAACTAAGTTTGGATTATATGAGTGGTTAGTCATGGCTTTTGGGTTAACTAATGCACCTAGTACTTTCATGAGATTAATGAATGAAGTTTTACGTGCTTTCATTGGACGATTTGTGGTAGTTCACTTTGATGATATATTGATTTATAGCAGATCTTTGGAGGAACATTTGGAACATTTACGTGTTGTTTTTATTGCTCTACATGATGCACGTTTGTTTGGTAACCTTGGAAAGTGCACCTTTTGCACCGACCGAGTATCTTTTCTTGGCTATGTTGTTACTCCACAGGGAATTGAGGTTGATAAACCCAAGATTGAAGCTATTGAGAGTTGGCCGCAGCCCAAAACAGTCACACACGTGAGGAGTTTCCTTCACCTCGCTGTATTCTATAGGCATTTTGTGAGAGATTTTGTACCATTGCTGCACCTCTCAATGAGCTTACAAAGGAGGACGTGCCTTTTGTTTCGGGTACTGCACAGGAAGAAGCATTCATGGTATTGAAAGATAAGTTGACACGTGCTCCTTTACTCCAACTTCCTGATTTTAATAAAACTTTTGAGCTTGAATGTGATGCTAGTGGAATTGGGTTAGGAGGTGTGGTATTACAAGATGGTAAACCTGTTGCATACTTTTCTGAAAAATTGAGTGGGCCTAGACTGAATTATTCTACTTATGATAAGGAATTATATGCTCTTGTTCGGACTTTGGAAACATGGCAACATTATTTATGGCCTAAAGAATTTGTTATACATTCTGATCATGGATCTTTGAAGCACATTAAAAGTCAAGCAAAACTGAACCGTAGACATGCTAAATGGGTTGAATTCATAGAGACTTTCCCTTATGTTATCAAACACAAGAAGGGAAAAGAAAATGTTATTGCCGATGCATTGTCTCGTCGTTATTCAGCAACTTGACTTTAAAATATTTGGTTTGGAGACCATCAAAGATCAATATGTGCATGATGCTGAATTTAAAGATGTATCGCAGAATTGAAAAGAAGGGAGAACATGGAACAAGTTCGTCGTTAATGATGGATTTGGGTTTCGTGCTAACAAGCTATGCATTACAGCTAGCTCTGTTCGTCTTTTGTTGTTGCAGGAGGCGCATGGAGGAGGATTAATGGGACACTTTGGCGTGAAGAAGACGGAGGACGTACTTGCTACACATTTCTTTTGGCCAAAGATGAGACGGGATGTTGAGCGTTTTGTTTCTCGCTGCACTACATGTCAAAAAGCTAAGTCACGACTCAATCCTCATGGTTTATATATGCCTTTGCCTGTCCCTAGTGTTCCTTGGGAAGATATAACTATGGACTTTGTTTTGGGTTTACCTCGAACAAAGAAGGGGAGGGATAGCATATTTGTTGTCGTGGATAGGTTCTCGAAGATGACACACTTTATACCATGTCATAAAAGCGATGATGCTGCTAATGTTGCTGATTTGTTCTTTCGTGAAATTATTCGCTTGCATGGTGTGCCAAATACTATTATTTCGGATCGTGATACTAAATTTCTTAGCCACTTTTGGAGATGTTTATGGGCTAAGTTGGGGACTAAACTGATTTTTACTACTACTTGTCACCCCGAAACTGATGGACAAACGGAAGTAGTCAATAGAACTTTGTCTACTATGCTTAGGGCTGATTTGAAGAATAACAGGAAAATGTGGGAAGAATGCTTGCCTCATATTGAATTTGCTTATAATCGTTCGTTGCATTCGACTACTAAGATGTGCCCTTTTGAAATTGTCTATGGTTTCCTACCTCGTGCACCTATTGATTTGTTGCCTCTTCCATCTCCGGAGAAGTTTAATTTTGATGCTAAACAACGTGCTGAATTGATCTAAAAATGCATGAGTTAACTAAGGAAAATATTGAGCGCATGAATGCTAAATGTAAACTTGTTGGAGATAAGGGTAGAAAACGTGTTGTCTTTGCACCTAGAGATCTTGTTTGGTTACATTTGCGTAAGGATAGGTTTCCTAATTTGCGCAATATCAAAGCTAATGCCACGTCTTGATGGTCCTTCTAAGGTGTTAGAGAAAATAAATGATAATTCATATAAACTTGAGTTGCCTGCAGATTTTGGGGTTAGTCCCACATTTAACATTGCAGATTTGAAGCCTTATTTGGGTGAGGAAGATGAGCTTCCGTCGAGGACGACTTCAATTCAAGAAGGGAAGGATGATGAGGACATCACTAACAAGGTTACACCCACAACCCCAACTGATACATATATAGGACTAGTTACTAGAGCTCATGCATGCCAATTAAATTACCAGGTACTTTCGTTTCTCGGTAATGATTCTAATGTTCATGAGAATATGATGCTGCCTAAATTGGATACATTTGTCTTGCTTACAAATGAAGGGCCTAGCTTGGACAAGAAGGATGAACATTGGAGCAAGATCAAGCATGGAGATAATGGCATGCGCAAGGGGAAAAAGAACGGAGTTACAATTGATGATTTCAGGACTTTGAAGCCACCATAATGAGTGTGTGAAGCCTTGGACGAAATATACAAGATGTGATAGAGGCAAAGGTGTCCCATCTTTCGATGAGATGGTGGCTATCGTTTTGGAGGAAGTCGACTTGGACGATCCGACTACGAACGTGCGTGGACGTCGCGCCTTAGCAATCGCTAAACCAACTCCGAGAGGTAATTGACCACGCCGGAGCACGATCAACCTGACCACGAAGGTCTGTTTCCTGCAGGCAAACAAAGAACAAGCAAGAAACTGAGACTGCAATCTGGATATTGCGAATTCAAGAGGAAAGTTTTATTGATCAAGTGGGGTTCTGTGACGTCTTTGTCTGGTCGTTGAACACAAACGAAGTACGCGAAGTTGCAGCTATAGCGAACTTTAATCTAAACAAAACCCAAAGTCTAAACGACGTCCTAAGGGCTGTATATATGGGGGAAAGAGGGGGAATTTCGTGGCCCTTGGTGGAGGGGTCCGAAACCAACCCTAACTCTTGTTTCCCCATACATACAGACTCTAAAAACATCCTATACTTAAGTATTTCGAAATTACATGGGCCTGGCCCAATAATAAGGTGACGCAACACCTATAATAGCGTCTGGACGAAATTTATGAAGTGGCATCTTGTATATTTCATCCAAAGCTTCACGCACTCATTATGGTGGCTTCAAAGTCCTGAAATCATCACTCGTAACTCCACTCTTGTTCCCCTTGCGCATGCCATTATCTCCATGCTTGATCTTGCTCCAATGTTCATCCTTCTTGTCCAAGCTAGGCCCTTCATTTGTAAGCAATACAAATGTATCCAATTTAGGCAGCATCATATTCTCATGAACATTAAATTCATTACCAAGAGACGAAAGTACCTGTTAATTTAATTGGCGTGCGCGAGCTCTAGTAATTGGTCCTGTATATGTGTCAGTTGGAGCTGTGGGTGTAACCTTGTTAGTGATGTCCTCATCATCCTCCCCTTTTTGAATTGAAGTCATCTTCGATGGAAGCTCATCTTCCTCACCCAAGTAAGGCTTCAGATCTGCAATGTTAAATGTGGGACTAACTCCAAAATATGCAGGCAACTCAAGTTTAGCATTATCATTTATTTTTTCTAACACCTTCAAAGGACCATCAGCACGTGGCATTAGCTTTGACTTGCGCAAATTAGGAAACCTATACTTACGCGAATGTAACCAAACAAGATCTCCAGGTGCAAATACAACATGTTTTCTACCCTTATCTCCAACAAGTTTATATTTAGCATTCATGCGCTCAATATTTTCCTTAGTTAACTCATGCATTTTTAAGATCAATTCAGCATGTTGTTTAGCATCAAAATTAACCTTCTCCGAAGATGGAAGAGGCAACAAATCAATAGGTGCACGAGGTAGGAAACCATAGACAATTTCAAAAGGGCACATCTTAGTAGTAGAATATAATGAACGATTATAAGCAAATTCAATATGAGGCAAGCATTCTTCCCACATTTCCTTATTATTCTTCAAAACAGCCCTAAGCATAGTAGACAAAGTTATGTTGACTACTTCAGTTTGACCATCAGTTTGGGGGTGACAAGTAGTACTAAAAACCGGTTTAGTCCCCATCTTAGGCCATAAACATCTCCAAAAGTGGCTAAGAAATTTAGTATCACGATCTGAAACCATAGTATTTCGCACACCATGCAAGCGAATAATTTCACGAAAGAACAAGTCAGCAACATTAGCAGCATCATCGCTTTTATGACATGGTATAAAGTGTGCCATCTTCGAGAACCTATCCACGACAACAAATATGCTATCCCTCCCCTTCTTTGTTTGAGGTAAACCCAAAACAAAGTCCATAGATATATCTTCCCAAGGAACACTAGGAACAGGCAAAGGCATATATAAACCATGAGGATTGAGTCGTGACTTAGCTTTTTGACATGCAGTGCAGCGACCAACAAAACGCTCAACATCCCGTCGCATCTTTGGCCAGAAGAAATGTGTAGCAAGTACGTCCTCCGTATTCTTCATGCCAACGTGTCCCATTAATCCTCCTCCATGTGCCTCCTGCAACAACAAAAGACGAACAGAGCTAGCTGGAATGCATAGCTTGTTAGCACGAAACACAAATCCATCATTAACGACGAACTTGTTCCATGTTCTCCCTTTTTTACAATTCTACAATACATCTTTAAATTCAGCATCATGCACATATTGATCTTTGATGGTCTCCAAACCAAATATTTTAAAGTCAAGTTGTGAAAGCATAGTATACCGACGAGACAATGCATCAGCAATAACATTTTCTTTTCCCTTCTTGTGTTTAATAACATAAGGGAGAGTCTCTATGAATTCAACACATTTAGCATGTCTACGGTTCAGTTTTTCTTGACTTTTAATGTGCTTCAAAGATTCATGATCAGAATGTATAACAAATTCTTTGGGCCATAAATAATGTTGCCATGTTTCCAAAGTCCGAACAAGAGCATATAACTCCTTATCAGAAGTAGATTAATTCAGACTAGGCCTACTCATTTTTTCAGAAAAGTATGCAACAGGTTTACCATCTTGTAATAACACACCTCCTAACCCAATTCCACTAGCATCACATTCAAGCTCAAAAGTCTTATTAAAATTAGGAAGTTGGAGTAAAGGAGCATGTGTCAACTTATCTTTCAATACCGTGAATGCTTCTTCCTGTGCAGTACCCCAAACAAAAGGCACATCCTTCTTTGTAAGCTCATTGAGAGGTGCAGCAATGGTGTTGAAATATCTCACAAAACGTCGATAGAATCCAGCGAGGCCAAGGAAACTCCTCACGTGTGTGCCCGTTTTGGGCTGCGGCCAACTCTCAATAGCTTCAATCTTGGCTTTATCAACCTAAATTCCCTGTGGAGTAACAACATAGACAAGAAAAGAGACTCGGTCGGTGCAAAAGGTGCACTTTCCAAGGTTACCAAACAAACGTGCATCACGTAGAGCAATAAAAACAGCACGTAAATGTTCCAAATGTTCCTCCAAAGATCTGCTATAAATCAATATATCATCAAAGTATACTACCACAAATCGTCCAATGAAAGCACGTAAAACTTCATTCATTAATCTCATGAAAGTACTAGGTGCATTAGTTAACCCAAAAGGCATGACTAACCACTCATATAATCCAAACTTAGTTTTAAATGCTGTTTTCCATTCATCTCCCAATTTCATATGAATTTGATGGTATCCACTACGCAAATCAACTTTAGAGAATATTGTAGAGCCACTCAATTCATCAAGCATATCATCTAGCCTAGGAATAGGATGACGTTACCGAATAGTAATATTGTTAATGCCTCTACAATCAACACACATACGTGATGTACCATCCTTTTTCGGCACTAGAATAATAGGAACAGCACAAGGACTAAGGGATTCGTGTATATAACCTTTGTCAAGTAGCTCCTGTACCTGACGCATAATCTCCTTCGTCTCTTCTGGATTGGTATGGTATGGTGCGCGGTTGGGTAGCGACGCACCGGGAATTAAGTCAATCTGATTCTCAATCCCACGAATAGGTGGTAATCCCGGTGGTACGTCTTGTGGAAAAACGTCGGCGAACTCCTGCAAAATGTTAGTGACAGCAGGAGGCAAAGAGGAAGGCGCATCCTCAAAAGAAAATAATGCCTCTTTGCACACAAAAACATAGCAAACAAATTTGCTAAAATCTATCTCATCAATATCAGATTTGGTGGCAAGTAAACATGCACTTTTCAATTTAATTTCAGAAGCAACAGTAGATGGTTTATTATTAGGCTTCATTTGTTGCTCCAATTCTTTTGCCACAATCTGTTTTTCACTCTTATTTTTCTTCTGTTTTGCTTTATTAGCTCTATTAATATCATCTTTCAAAATGGAATCAGGAGTCATAGGAAGCAAAGTAATATTTTTACCCTTATGAACAAGAGTATACTGATTGTTTCTATCATGGTGTACAGAATTTTTATCAAATTGCCATGGTCTACCAAGTAATAAGGAACATGCTTGCATAGGTACCACATCACAATCAACATAATCAGCATATGCAGAGATACTAAAATGCACACGAACAGTACATGTTACCTTAACCTTGCCGCTGTTGTTGAACCATTGGATGTAGTAAGGATGTGGATGTGGTCTTGTGGTGAGAGATAGCTTCTCCACCATCTCCATGCTAGCCAAGTTGTTGCAACTCCCTCCATCTATGATCACGCGAACAGAACGTTCCTTCACAACTCCCTTTGTATGGAACAAATTATGCCTCTGATTTTGCTCATCTTGTGTAACCTGCACACTCAAAACACATTGAGCAACTAAACATTCATACATGTCAGCATCTTCAGGAGCCATGTATTGCGTCTCATGATTAGAATCATCTCCACTGTGTTCTTCACGTGTAATAAGAGCCAAAGTCTCCTCATCATAGTCACTAGCGGATTCATATCCACCATCCTCAGTAGCAATCATCACACGCTGAGATTTGCATTCTTTCGCAAAATGTCCTCTTCCCTTACAACAACGACAAATAATATCACTGGTGTGCCCTATTGATGCCATGGAAGAAGAAGAACTCTTTGCAGGCCCAATAGGTGTGCTCTTGGCAGATAATGGTGGTTGTGCCTGCTTCCTTGTATCATGGCTGGAGGTAACAGCTGATGGAGGTGGCGGTGCAGTAGAATGTGTGGAAGTAGAGGATGCACGCGGTGTCCATGATGAAGGTCGACCTGCAGAAAAGTTATTCCGCGCCAATGCATGTCGATCCTGCACTTCACGTTCAACTTTACAAGAAAGATGGAATAAACGAGTGATATTATTATAATCCTTATACTCTAGAATGGTCTGAATCTCTTTATTTAATTCACCCATAAAACGTGCAAGCATAGCTTCATTCTCCTCAACAATACCACATCTAATCAGACCAGTTTGTAATTGCTGATAATATTCTTCTACATAATTTTTTCCTTATCTTAAGCGCTGCAATTTTTGAAGTAATTCACGTTGATAATATGGTGGAACCCAACGAGTACGCATAGCAGTTTTCAAAGCAGCCCAAGTAGTTGGAATATTATCCGGATGTAATCTACAATATTCAGACCACCACACACAAGCAAAACTAGTGAAAGCACAAAGAGCAGCAGCAACACGTCTCTCCTCGGGATATTTTAAACATGTAAAACTTTGTTCGGTTTCTAACTCCCAAGTAAGATATATATCAGGAACATATCTACCCTCAAATGGTGGAATATACAATTTTAGTTTAGGAAGATGGTCATGATCGCGTACCTGAGGGTATGGTGCAGCCCTACCATTGCGATTATATGCATGTGCATGACCTGGTTGTTGTGGAGCTGGTTGTTGCACGTAGTTCTCACTTTGATCAACCTCTTCCTCGTAATCCCCCGCGTAATCGTCCTCCTCCTCAGCAGCAGCAGGAGCCACAGAAGTATCAACAGCAGCACCAACAGGTTGGCCAGGCAGAAGTGGGACACGGCTCGCTTTGCGGAGGGCGATTTCGCGACGTGAAGGTGGTTGTTGTTGTTGTTGCAACGGCGCAGCAGGTGGAGGTAGACGCGCAAGCACTTCAACGAATTTGGCATCCAACTTGGTGTCAATTGACTTCTCAATGCCATCCATCTTCGCTAGTGCATTGTCAAAACTGGTCATGACATCTGCTACCTGTTGACCCATTATTTGCTGAAATTTATCATTCAACTCCTTGTTTGTCATGTTCTCATAGTCAATCTCGTCGACTTGTGATCCTGGCATGGTTAGCAGCAATAGAAACACACAAAAAATGATCCTACAGACTACTAGAAAATGGTGGTGGTGGGGCGTCACAAATCCGTAAAGCAAAAATCAAATTCTTACCAGTTCTTACCTAGCAGCAGGTGGTGATCGGCAACCGTGGTAGTCAAAACTCTCAAAGGTTGGATCGATTACCAGGGAGAGTCAAACGCACGATGTAGATGATGAGGACATGACTATCTTGGATACGACCAAAAATATTGCATACATGTATATTTGTGAGGTGATTTCTAATGCACACTATGCAATAATTTATTTATGTCATCGAGGACAAAAATACTTCACATACTTGTGTGGCATGTCTAATTCCAGGTGTATGGGACATTTGTACATTCCACACATAAAGATAAGGGAAAAAGAGAAGTTTAGGTGCTGTTCAAAAAGTTTTCTCACGTCACTTTTTGGCCAAGAGAAGATAGAGTCCAAGTCTCTCACGTTCTGCATCCAGATTCGGACTGCACAGACATACCTGAATCAAAACGGCAAAAACTCCTTCACACGGACTCCGAATTGGGTGATTCTTTTTTTGTTGGAAACTAGATTTCGTACACTTTCCAACCCAATTGGATTCACCTTTAAATTCGTCCGGAGCGTTGAGATATCAACGAAACAATCTGACGCTGCGGCAGAATCCGAGTCAAACTACAAGTCCATAGGTGTTGCATCACCTCCACTTGGGCCCATGAGCCTTGTACGACCTAGTGTTAGTTTTAGGCTGCCTTGGGACGTCCTTCCACCTCCTTGGCCGCCACCCCTTGCTCCTATATAAGTAGATCCATCTAGTAGCTTTTTCTTTGGGATTTGTTTAGTCAAAAGTTAGCCATTGCAACTTCGTGTACTTCGTTTGTGTCCAACGACCAGACCAAGACCACTTACGGATCCCCACCTTTATCAATACTTCATATATATTTGCAATATTCAGATTGCTTTATCATATTCTTGCTTGTTCTTCGATTGTATGCAGGAATGGACCTTCGTGGTCAGGCTGATTGTGCTTCTAGCATCGTCAGTATCCCTGGGAGATTGGCTTAGCGATTGCTAAGGCGCAAAGTCATGCACGTTTCTAGTCGGATCGTCAAAGTCGTCTCCACCAAATAGATATTTATCATCTCATCGAAAGATCGGGCCCCTCGCCTCTATCAAGTGGTATCAGTTTTCAGGTTGCTCGGTCAGAATTTCCAGTTATTCCTAGATTAGATTTATTTTCTTACCTATTGTCCAAGGAAAAGCCACAAAAAAAGTTAGATCTATTCATCCTTTGTCCAAGACAGTCTGAGCCTTTGCTATTTTCTTTTCATTGTTTGCATTATTGAATTATCGGTTGCATCGTCGTGTCGAGTTGCTGGTCTTAGTGTCTAGTTCGTTAGAGTTTTGAGTTCTGTTCACATTAGTCACGTCGCCGCTGCATCGTTATCCCTTCCGCTGTCCACCAGCTCATCCATCAATTTCCACCTCGTGCTACCCATCGTTCATTGTCACAATCATAGTTGAAGTCGTTCGCATCTTTGCTTGATCCAATCTACATCTTATCTAGTTTGTCTTGGAAAGAGGGAGAAAGAAAAAAAAAGACAGAGAAAAAAAGTAAAAAAAAGAGGAGAGAAAGAAACAGAAAAAAGTGTGAGAAAAAAGAAAAAGAAAAAGAAGGAAAAGAAAGTTGGAGAGAGTGTTGTTGTATATTCTGCTTGGCAGTTGTTTTCATCATTATCTTTACTGCCGTTGTGATCTTCACTTATATCTTGCTGTCCAGAGCTACTTCGTATCCTTTATTGATGCTAGTTGTGCTACACCGTGACCTCATTAGTGTTCTGGGCTCGCGTCTCTAGTCCGCTCTAGCATAGGACCAGCACAGTACCGTCGTTGAGCATTTATTCAACATTGCATCTCTGAATTGATTATTGCTAATCTTTTGCTATCATATATAAAACCAACCCGGCTCCACATATTTCTACACCGTGTTTACGTACGTTCACCTGTCAATCGCTTTACTCAATCTTTGGAGTTATTTGACACCGCTGGTTGCCTATCACCACCTGCTGCATGGTAAGAACTTGTAAGATATTGATATCTGCTTTACTGTGAGCGCTTTACCACCACATCCTAGTAGTTCATAGGAACATTATTCTCGATTTTATTTCTTGTTTCTACTAATCATGACAGGTACCGGAGACAGAAGTTCTTGGACGACGGATACATTTTCACCATGAGGAGACATGGGACAACACACACCAGCACATGGTCAGGTTATTTCTTTACCGTCATTTGAGGGTAGATTTAATCCTGCTATTTATTTAGCTTGGGAGCTTGAAGTAGAAAAAGTTTTTAGTCACCATCATTTTTCTGAACTTGAGAGAGTACAAGCTGCCACTAGAGTATTTACTGCTTTTGCTTCTGTTTGGTGGAGTGTGCATTGTAAGAAAAATATTGATAACCAACCCACAACTTGGAAAGATTTGAAGGCTATAATGCGAAAACATGTTTTTCCTCCTTACTATCGTCGTGAATTGCTTCGCAAATTGGAACAATTAAAACAAGGCAGTAACACTGTTTATGCTTACTACCAAGAGTTCAAATCTTATATGCATCATTGTGACATAGAAGAATCTGAGGATGATACAATGAATAGATTTTTTGGTGATTTAAACCATGATATTCGCGCAAGATTTCAGTATATTCCTCGTTGCATGACTGGTATGTATGTTCGTGCTTGTACCTTTGAGAGACAAATACAGGAGGATGCATTGTGTGACTACAACAACTACTATTCCAGTTCATGCTCACCACCACTGGTTGGTTCCTCCACCATTGCACCTACTAGAGCAGCCACACCTCCGATTGTGAGCGTGACATCATCTAAAGTGTATGGTACATTGTCATCATCCGTACCTACATCAGCTACGTCTTTGCGACAAGGTAACAGTAAAATCAATGATGATATAACTTCACATGAGGATGATGCATATCTCGTTAACTTGAATACATCATGTATTGAATTACCTGTTGATTTGAGCACACCACCTAGTTTAGATAATCGTGTTGCTGTCATGAATGCGTCATGTGATAAAACAACTAAAATACCACCAATTTTGAGTGCACCCATTGAATTAGCTGTTGATGCAAAAGAATCATGTGAATCGGAGAATAAATCAGATTTGGATAAATTACATTTGAAAATAATTATGCCAATGTTTAATCATTTTGATGTGACCTCTAATCTTGGTGACGATTCTATGTCAAATGACTTGTTGCATGTTTGCTTATTTAAGCATGTTGTAGCCTATGAATTTCATGCAAGTAAGGTTTATTCACCAATGTTGGGATGGTTTAATGATGAACATTGTCAATCTTTTGATATGAATAAGAGCTTCACTTATTTGTGCAAACTGAGTTACAATATTTTCATGCCTTCTACTTCTTGTGATAATATTTTGGCTTTATATTTCATGAACTACAAAAGTTACTCATCTATACACGTGTCATATGTGCGAAAATTAAGGGAAGTAAAAATGGATGACATATACATATAGAACATGTACACCTTGTCTATTTTCTTACCCACATTTCAGATTAAGCAACACCGGGGACGGCTTTATTTTCAAGAAAGGGAGGATGAGGAGGACATGACTATCTTGGATACGACCAAAAATATTGCATACATGTATATTTGTGAGGTGATTTCTAATGCACACTATTCAATAATTTATTTATGTCATCCAGGACAAAAATACTTCACATACTTTTGTGCCATGTCTAATTCCAGGTGTATGGGACATTTGTACAATCCACATATGAAGATAAGGGAAAAAGAGAAGTTTAGGTGCTGTTCAAAAAGTTTTCTCACGTCACTTTTGGGCCAAGAGAAGATAGAGTCCAAGTCTCTCACGTTCTGCATCCAGATTCGGACTGCACAGACATACCTTACTCAAAACGGTAAGAACTCCTTCATACGGACTCCGAATTGGGTGATTCTTTTTTTGTTGGAAACTAGATTTTGTACACTTTCCAACCCAATTGGATTCACCTTCAAATTCCTCCGGAGCGTTGAGATATCAATGAAACAATCTGACGCTGCGGCAGAATCCGAGTCAAACTACAAGTCTATAGGTGTTGCATCACCTCCACTTGGGCCCATGAGCCTTGTACGACCTAGGGTTAGTTTTAGGCTGCCTTGGGACGTCCTTCCACCTCCTTGGCCGCCACCCCTTGCTCCTATATAAGTAGATCCATCTAGTAGCTTTTTCTTTGGGATTTGTTTAGTCAAAAGTTAGCCATTGCAACTTCGTGTACTTCGTTTGTGTCCAATGACCAGACCAAGACCACTTACGGATCCCCACCTTTATCAATACTTCATATATATTTGCAATATTCAGATTGCTTTATCATATTCTTGCTTGTTCTTCGATTGTATGCAGGAATATACCTTCGTGGTCAGGCTGATTGTGCTTCTAGCATCGTCAGTAACCCCAGGAGATTGGTTTAGCGATTGCTAAGGCACAACGTCGTGCACGTTTGTCGTCGGATCGTCAAAGTCGTCTCCACCAAATCGATAGTTATCATCTCATCGACAGATCGGGCCCCTCGCCTCTATCAGTAGATGTATGTGGAGCTGGGAAGGCTTATAAGATGGTAGCAAAAAGGGTCAGTAATAATAAATTCATAGATGCAAAGTTGAATAAACGCTCAACGACGGTACTGTGCTGGTCCTAGGCTAGACCGTACTACAGACGCGAGCCTAGAACACTAACGAAATCACGGCGCTGCATGTAATCAAGGGGAAAGCACACTCTGAATTTTTTTCGCCTCTTTTTATTTTGCTCTCTTTTTTTTCGCTGTTTTTTTTTGCCGAAAATCACTATAATGGCGAGTGTCTCAAAACACTTCCCAAGTCAAACTAAGATGATAGGCACGAATTTTTTTTGACGATTTGTTTTTTCGGAATCAGGGCAGCGACGACGAAAAAGTGCGGTAAAAAAACAGTATGGTGGCACGTGTCTCAAAAGACTCAGAAAAGCCTAAAAATAGGATAGGGAAAACTTATTTTCACCGGCCGAATTTTTTTTCTTTTTCCGAGACCTACTCAGGCAAGGAAACACGAAACCGAAACTAGATGGATCTCGAAAGCCAAGCTAAAACGAAAAGAACTCGGATTGGTGGTTGATATGTGGTGGTAGAATATGGCAGCGGTGGTGCAATATGGTAGCGGTGGTGGTATATGGATACGGATTGGTGGTGGTATATGGATATGGATCGGTGGTGGTATGTGGCAGTAGCGATGAAGATGTTGCGGCGGCGGCGTGACAACTTATGACCAGAACTCGAAACTCTAAAAGACTAGATGCTAAGACCAGCAACTTGACACGACGATGCAACTGCAAATTCAACTAAACAAACACGGAAAAGATTATGCAATAGCTCAGACTGGTTCGTATATGATGAACTAACCCTAATTGTTTTTTTGGCTTTTTCGTGGACTGTAGGTATGAAGAACAAACTCGATCTAATCTACGAAAAACTGTAAAAATCTCACCGAGCAACCTGGAAATCTGATACCACTTGATAGAGGCAAAGGTGTCCCGTCTTTCGATGAGATGGTGGCTATCGTTTTGGAGGAAGTCAACTTGGACGATCCGACTACGAACGTGCGTGGACCTCGCGCTTTAGCAATCAATAAACCAACTCCGAGAGGTTATTGACCACGCCGGAGCACGATCAACCTGGCCACGAAGGTCTGTTTCCTGCAGGCAAACGAAGAACAAGCAAGAAACTGAGATTGCAATCTGGATATTGCGAATTCAAGAGGAAAATTTTATTGATCAAGTGGGGTTCTGTGACGTCTTTGTCTGGTCGTTGAACACAAACGAAGTACGCAAAGTTGCAGCTATGGTGAACTTTAATCTAAACAAAACCCAAAGTCTAAACGACGCCCTAAGGGCTGTATATATGGGGGAAAGAGGGCGGAATTTCGTGGCCCTTGGTGGAGGGGTCCGAAACCAACCCTAACTCTTGTTTCCCCACACATACGGACTCTAAAAACATCCTATACTCAAGTATTTCGAAATTACACGGGCCTGGCCAAATAATAAGGTGACGCCGCACCTATAATAGCCTCTGGATGAAATTTATGAATATGGTGGATGTAGTAAGGATGTGGATGTGGTCTTGTGGTGAGAGATAGCTTCTCCACCATCTCCATGCTAGCCAAGTTGTTGCAACTCCCTCCATCTATGATCACGCGAACAGAACGTTCCTTCACAACTCCCTTTGTATGGAACAAATTATGCCTAAGGATGGCAATTTTATCCATGGACATGGATATCCATGGATATCCGACCCGAATGGATAGGGTTTGGATATGCTTTTGTGTCCATGGGCAGCGCCCAAACCCGACCCGATTACTCGTGGGTAGGGCACGGATATAATCTTGTACCCATGGGTATATCCGAACCCGACCCAAAAGTATGACTTAATGGGCAAAAATCTGCTATCCCTACCCCGCGGTCGCATGTCCCACTGCAATTTTACACTTTGTTATCCAAAACATGCAAAAGAAATTACACAATCCCCGTCATAACTTTTATTAGTTGACATTCAATCCCGTCTGTAACATACCCAACACCCTTCCCTTATTTTTATCTCCTTGTTAAGACTCGTCATTCTCATATGTTAGAAAAATACTAAATGATCTCATGTTGTTAGTGGACGTTGATTTACCATAAGTGAAGTCTAGCCTGCCATGAAGTGAAGAATGGAAGAGCTTATGTTACCATTGTGTTATGTCTTATTTATATGGCTAGAGAGGACCCAATGGATATCCAGTGGGTATGGATATCCATCGGGTTTGGACATGGACATAATTTTTCACCCATGGATTTTTTCATGGGCGGGCAAAAACTGTCTTCATGGATATGGATATGGATTTGATATTGTTCAACCCGATCCAAACCCGACCCATTGCCATCCTTAATTATGCCTCTGATTTTGCTCAGCTTGTGTAACCTGCACACTCAAAACACGTTGAGCAACTAAACATTCATACCTGTCAGCATCTTCAGGAGCCATGTATTGCGTCTCATGATCAGAATCGTCTCCACCGTGTTCTTCACATGTAATAAGAGCCAAAGTCTCCTCATCATAGTCACTAGCGGATTCATATCCACCATCCTCAGTAGCAATCATCACACGCTGAGATTTGCAATCTCTCGCAAAATGTCCTCTTCCTTTACAACGACGACAAATAATATCACTGGTGTGCCCTGTTGATGCCATGGAAGAAGAAGAACTCTGTGCAGGCCCAATAGGTGTGCTCTTGGCAGATAATGGTGGTTGTGCCTGCTTCCTTGTATCACGGCTGGAGGTAACAGCTGATGGAGGTGTCGGTGCAGTAGAATGTGAGGAAGTAGAGGATGCACGCGGTGTCCATGATGAAGGTCGTCCTGCAGAAAAGTTAGTCCGCGCCAATGCCTGTCGATCCTGCACTTCACGTTTAGCTTTACAAGCAAGATGGAATAAACGAGTGATATTAGTATAATCCTTATACTCTAGAATGGTCTGAATCTCTCTATTTAATCCGCCCATAAAACGTGCAAGCATAGCTTCATTCTCCTCAACAATACCACATCTAATCAGGCCAGTTTGTAATTGCTGATAATATTCTTCTACAGAATTTTTTCCTTGTCTTAAGCGCTGCAGTTTTTGAAGTAATTCACGTTGATAATATGGTGGAACCCAACGAGTACGCATAGCAGTTTTCAAAGCAGTCCAAGTAGCTGGAATAGGATATAATCTACAATGTTCAGACCACCAAACACATGCAAAACTAGTGAAAGCACAAACAGCAGCAGGAACACGTCTCTCCTCGGGATAGTTTAAACATGTAAAACGTTGTTCAGTTTGTAACTCCCAAGTAAGATATATATCAGGAACATATCTACCCTCAAATGGTGGAATATTCAATTTCAGTTTAGGAAGATGGTCATGTACCTCAGGTGGTGGTGCAGCCCTACCGTTGCGATGATATGCATGAGGACGACCTGGTGGTGGTGGTGCTGGTTGTTGCACGTAGTTCTGATTTTGGTCAACCTCATCCTCATAATGGTCCTCCACCTCTGCAGTAGCAGCAAGAGCTACAGAAACATCAACAGCAGCACCAGAAGCTTGACCAGTCTCAAGGGGAACGCGCTGTGCTCGTCCCACTTGATTCGGAAGGCGCTGTTGTTGTTGTTGTTGTTGTTGTTGTTGTTGTTGAAGAGGTGGGACAGCTGCAGCAGCCGGTGGTGGTGGAAAACGCGCA
Organism: Secale cereale; assembly: GCA_902687465.1. Classification (NCBI taxonomy): domain Eukaryota; kingdom Viridiplantae; phylum Streptophyta; class Magnoliopsida; order Poales; family Poaceae; genus Secale; species Secale cereale. The sequence goes on along the minus strand of LR738715.1, from coordinate 447,762,267 downwards.
AGCAATTCAGCAAACTTATTATCGAGCTTTATGTCAAACGTCTTCTCCATGCCATCTATCTTCTCCATGGCCGCGTCCAAAGTGTTTAGCACATCTTGCACCTGTACACTCATCATTTGCTGAAACTTATCATGAAGCTCCTTGTTCGTCAAGTTCTTCCAGTCAGTCTCGTCGACTTGTGATCCTGGCATGGTTAGCAGCAATAGATACACACAAGAATATGATCCTACAGACTACTAACAAGTGGTGGTGGTGGAGGGTGTCACAAATCCGTCAAGCAAATCTCAAATTCTTACCAGTTCTTACCCAGCAGCAGGCGGTGATCAGCAACCGATGTAGTCAAAACTCTCAAAGCTTGGATAGAGCGATTACCAGGGAGAGTCAAACGCACGATGTAGATGTATGTGGAGCTGGGAAGGCTTATAATATGGTAGCAAAAAGGGTCAGCAATAATCAATTCAGAGATGCAAAGGTGAATAAACGCTCAACGATGGTACTGTGCTGGTCCTAGGCTAGACCGTACTAGAGACGCGAGCCTAGAACACTAACGAAATCACGACGCTGCACGTAATCAAGGGGAAAGCACACTCTGAATTTTTTTTTCGCCTTTTTTTTTCTGCGCTGCTTTTTTTTGCCGAAAATCACTATAATGGCGAGTGTCTCAAAACACTTCCCAAGTCAAACTAAGATGATAGGCACGAAATTTTTTGACGAATTTTTTTTTCGGAATCAGGGCAGCGACGACGAAAAAGTGCCGGAAAAAATCAGTATGGTGGCACGTGTCTCAAAAGACTCAGAAAAGCTCAAAAATAGGATAGGGAAAAAATATTTTCACCAGTCGAATTTTTTTTCCGAGACCTACGCAGGCAAGGAAACACAAATCCGACACCTAGATGGATTTCGAGAACAAACCTAATATGAAAAGAACTCGGATTGGTGGTGGATATATGGTGGTGGGATATGGCAGCGGTGGTAGGTTATGGCAGCGGTGGTGGTATATGGATACGGAATTGTGGTGGTATATGGAGACGGATCGGTGGTGGTATGTGGCAGTAGCGATGAAGATGTTGCGGCGGCGGCGTGACAACTTATGACCAGAACTCGAAACTCTAAAAGACTAGACGCTAAGACCAGCAACTTGACACGACGATGCAACCGCAAATTCAACAAAGCAAAGACAGAAAAGATTATGCAAAGGCTCAGATTGGTTCGGATGGGATGAACTAACCCTAAATTTTTTTTGGCTTTTTCGTGGACTATAGGTATGAAGAACAGACTCGATCTAAACTATGAAAAACTGTAAAATCTCATCGAGCAACCTGGAAATCTGATACCACTTGATAGAGGCAAAGGTGTCCCGTCTTTCGATGAGATGGTGGCTATCGTTTGGATGAAGTCGACTTTGACGATCCGACTACGAACGTGCGTGGACGTCGCGCCTTAGCAATCGCTAAACCAACACCGAGAGGTTATTGACCACGCCGGAGCACGATCAACCTGACCACGAAGGTATGTTTCCTGTAGGCAAACGAAGAACAAGCAAGAAACTGAGATTGCAATCTGGATATTGTGAATTCAAGAGGAAAGCTTTATTGATCAAGTGGGGTTCTGTGACGTCTTGGTCTGGTCGTTGAACACAAACGAAGTACGCGAAGTTGCAGCTATGGCGAACTTTAATCTAAACAAAACCCAAAAATCTAAACGACGCCCTAAGGGCTGTATATATGAGGGAAAGAGGGGGGAATTTCGTGGCCCTTGGTGGAGGGGTCCGAAACCAACCCTAACTCTTGTTTCCCCACACATACAGACTCTAAAAACAGCCTATACTCAAGTATTTCGAAATTACATGGGCCTGGCCCAATAATAAGGTGACGCAGCACCTATAATAGCCTCTGGACGAAATTTATGAAGTGGCATCTTGTATATTTCGTCCAAGGCTTCTCGCACTCATTATGGTAGCTTCAAAGTCCTGAAATCATCCATTGTAACTCCATTCTTGTCCCCCTTCCGCACGCCATCATCTCCATGCTTGATCTTGCTCCAATGTTCATCCTTCTTGTCCAAGCTAGGCCCTTCATTTGTAAGCAAGACAAATGTATCCAATTTAGGCAGCATCATATTCTCATGAACATTAGATTCATTACCAAGAAACGAAAGTACCTGGTAATTTAATTGGCATGCGCGAGCTCTAGTAATTGGTCCTGTATATGTGTCAGTTGGAGCTGTGGGTGTAACCTTGTTAGTGATGTCCTCATCAAATTTGATGGAGTCAAACGATGATGGTAGTATTTTTCTGGTATGGGGAATGTCAAGAGCTTCAAAACGAGCTCAAGAACGTCCAAATCAGAGTTCGTATGAATTAGTTATGACCAAAACAAAAATCAGCCGAAGTCAAAATCTGGCTGTACCGGACGTCCGGAAAAGACCGGAAATCCGGTATTTTCTGCTGTATATGTGGTTCCGGTCGTCCGGTGAGTTCCAGACGTCCGGTGCTTCGTGAGGGTCCGGACGTCCGGTAAAACGCCGGTCGTCCGGTGGGTCGGGGTCAACGCGAGATTTGAGATCCGGGACCCGATTTTGGGCGGAATTTGATGATTTTGGGGTCAAAATTGATGAGATTTCGTGGATGAAAGATGGGGAAACTTCGGGAAGTGCTAGATCCACTTGAAACCAAGCAAATCCATGGATCAAAATCAACAAAACATCAACAAACCAACAGATCACAAAAAATTTTGGGGCTATTTTTGGTGGGGAATTTTCGAATTTGGGGAAGAACACAACAAAACAAGGCTAGAAAACGGTGGGGAGGCTGCAAATTCGTGAGAAACCGTGGCTCTTGATACCATAATGATGTAGGGTGGAACCCTAGATGGCCGATCTTTCACGAAATGGAGGGGATCCCATGAAGAACACGAAGAACACGAGAGGGAACACGAGGGGAAACGCGAGAGAAACACTCAAACCAACAAGAACAAGTCACACATATGCTAGATCCTCGGAACAAAAAGAGATACAAGATCCATGATCAACAAGGGACGATACAAAGGGAAACCGGTTCTTCTCCGTGAGGAGGTCTTGGGGTATCCCGCGGGATCTTCTCCGTGAAGGAGGTCTTGAATCCGTGTGGATCTTCTCCGAAGAGGTGCCGCAGTCACTCTCGAGGAGATGAACCACTAGATGAGCAAAGCTCTAGGTATCAAATGAGCTATCACTAAGCTAACCCTCACTAGGAGTAGGTGGAGGAGTATATATAGTCTAGGGCCACGAAGGGGTAAGTGGGAGAGGGATACATGGGCCTCTGGCCCGATAACTGTGCGCAGACAACATGTAGCGGACGTCCGACGGCTACCGGACGTCCGGTGGCTCGCGAGGGTCCGGACGTCCGGAAGTCTTCGGACTTCCGCTATTTTCCTTCTGTTGTCGAAGTCACGGACGTCCGGTGGCCTCCGGTCGTCCGGTCGCCTCGGAGTCGCCGGTCGTCCGGTAGAGGCCGGTCGTCCGGAGCCTGTAGCTTTCCCAGCAGCTTCTCCGTTTGATCCTCGGACTTGTCCTCGCCATCTTGTCTAATGCTCCTAGCTGTTCCATGGCCTCCCTCTTGGTTCCTGGTCATGCATATCACATATATTTGAGGTAGTAGCCATGTCTCGCATGTAGAAAGTGGAGGTTCGGAGAGGAGCGAATTAACCTTGTGTCCAATGGTGGGTACTTGAGGTCTCGTCGAAGTGAACATGGGGATGATCGTGGGATGCTCCGCATCACTCGCCCAGGAGCCAACGGAGGCAGGAGCGACCTGGGCATGTCATCCGTCATGTCCACGATGGGGAGGAGGCGGGACGGGGGAGCTGGCCTGGCCGCGACGGCGCGGGTACAGCCAGGATGCAATGGAGGCGGATCCCACCGGATCCAACACGGGGAGAGGTCATTGTGGCGAGGTGACAACCATGTATGGGGAGGAGGTAGTGGCGCTGGCCGGCGCTAGTGGGAGGGGTTGACTGGGGGGGCTGGATCTGGCGGCGGGGTGTCTCGGAGGGCCGACGCGGCATGGATCCAACGGCGACATGTTGTAGGGAGCCGCCGCGGCCTTGGTCTGGCGGCGTCGCAACCGGGCGGCCTGATCCATTGCGGGCTACTTCCTAGGAGATGCCCAGGGGCGCGCTCGCCATGGTCGCGCAGGAGAAAAGGTGGGATGCGGCGGGGTGCCGCTCGGATCCGGCGCCCCTGTCGGCCGCCGCGGGGGTGGGGGTGGGTGGAAGGCGGGTGGGTTGACGAAGGCCGTCGTGGGGAATTACGGGGTGCGGTGGTGTGTAGAGAAGGTGCGGACAAGGGGAGGGGTGGGTTAGTTTTTTCCTTCGGGAGGGGACGAGTGGGTTAGATCAGTTCCGCTGGCTGTGTTCTGTGCGTCGGGAGGTGTTAGCAGAATAAGATCTGGTGTTAGCAGAATAAGACTCTAGAGGGGTGTTATCATAATAGACCCACCATATATATATAAGATAATTAAAGCTACTAAGGAGGAGCTCCTCCCGTGCTTTTGCAATGTCAAGTGCAAGCTCTTTCTCAGTTGACACGTTGTTACAGTTTACCTTGACACGTATGTGCTGATTCACCGCTGTGTTTTTTTCAAAAATATTACAGCTTTTAGCGATGGAGAGGCCACCAAAATATTTCACGAGCCAGAACCAGGATCTAGGTCCACTAACCCACCGCCTATCCTCTCTTCCCGTATTCGTTCTTGGGAGCCCCTATGTGCCGCATTCTATAGCAAAGAGATGGCCTATCGCACAAGGTGCGTCCCGACTGGGCTGACCCATTACATTGCCCCGCGAATGGGATGCTAAAGAAATCACAAAAATGGTAGTTCGCAGTTTGCTCATCCTGGGAATCGAACCATGGAGGCCTGGACTACATTCCCAAGTGTGCTCGCTGCTAGCCACTACAACTAAAGAGGACTCCTGAGAAATATGCATCGCGAGGTTTTAAGACTAAATAGCGGTAGCGGACTTAAACCTATTTGAAAAGAATCCAAAACAATATTCCAAAATTTGATTTATTTTACGAAATTATGAAACATTTTTGAAAACCCAAACTATTTTCTGAAATGTTCAACAAAAATTTCAATTTCTGAACTTTTTTCGTAAACATGAACATTTTCAGAATTTTTGAACAAAATTTCCAAATGGGAACAATTTTTAAAATCGTGAACATATTCTGAATAATTAGAACAAATTTTTGAATTGAAGAACAATTTTGAAAATCCCAAACAAATTTGAAACACGAACAATTTTTTTAATATGTGAACAAAAATTAGAAAACAAGAATAATTTTTGAAATCTGTGAACAATTTCTGAACTTTTAGTAAACATGAATGTTTTTTGAATTCTCCAATGAAATTTCAAAATTGAAACAATTTTTAAAATCATGAACATATTTTGAATATTTAGAACAAATTTGAAAATGAAGAACACTTTTAAAAATACCAAACAAGTTTGAAACACGAACAATTTTTTAAATACTTGAACAAAATTTAGAAGCCAAGAACATTTTTTGAAATTTGTGAACAATTTTTGAAAAGAACAACATTTTTCTAAATCACGAGCATTATTTAAAATTCTATAAAAACGATGATGAGAAAAAGCCAATTCAAGGAACCTTCTAGAAGTTTCCGAAAACCAGAAAAAAAACAGCTGGGAACCTCTAGAAGGTTCCCAAAACCGGGAGCGTTGGAACGGTTAAACGGGTCGGCCCGTTATGTCACTGCTCGGTCGCTCGCCTGTGCGAAGCGCTGGCAGTTTGACGCAGCGAGCGGCAAATAGGATTTTCCTTCGTTCTTCCAGAGAGAACGAGAGAGAGGAGAGCAGGCCATTCGTCCCCTCCACCGGTCCACCCCTGGCTGCTCCGCTCCGACCGTGATCTGCCAATGATGCACCACTTCCGGCTCCTGGATCATATCTCATCTCTTCTTCCACACGCCACATTCCCGCCCGTTGCTCGAGCTCCCTGTCGATTTCATCGACCGGCCGCCTCTTTCATCGACCAACCACCTCTGATCTAGGGTTTACCGCTGCCGGTCGCCATTCACATGTGCCTCTGGAGGACACGACTGCCTGGACCTCATCATTTTTCAAATTATACCTCTACGAATGAGGGAATGACGAGATGGCTCTGGATGCCTCGATGGCCGCCTCTTCCGTTTCTCCCCCCTTCTCCCCCTCTTTGCAATACCATGATTCAGGAATGGAGAAGGGAGAGGGGAGTAGAGCCACCGTATTGAGAGGTAGCTGTTGACGGGCTAGACCACGTTTTTCTTTTCCTGTTGTCTTCTTCCCTTTGGGATTTCTCATCTTTGTTTTTTTCTTCATAATAGATAGGGTGCAGGAGCCACAGTGGAGCTCTTGACGTGAGTTACTTTGGTCTAGCGGTGTACCTTAAACGGATCATGAAATGTTGTTTTGAAGTGGGTATTACAACAATATAAAATGTTCCTTTTTTACTTCAGAATTATAAAGTTATATTGACTTAGTTTTCCTTCAAAAAAATTATTTCTTGATCTAATTTAATCTGGAAAATAACAGGACCAGAATTAGACTACTTATATGCAAGAGGTGTTTGCATAAAAAAATACAAAATGGCGGCCAATCTTGCCTTTCTAGAATAAGATGGGGAAATGTCTGAACAATCTTTCATGGTATTTACCGTTGCCGTTTATCTCTGTAACTAGATATTGCTCCTTTGGGGTTTGCTCTAGCCTACCTGTTATCAAGCAAGTAGAATGGGATTGGGTTAGATGTGACTATTTTCGGGGGATTGTAATTGAAGGGGAGACATCTGTCCAAACATCTGTTGAACAATAAATATGCATCACTTCATTTCATTGTGATTTTGCACGTCACCATCTTTTTGAAATAAAGTTTAATTTATTCAATTTCTGCTATATGATCCACAACTAACAACATCTGCCATATTTAGTTGACTGCTTAAATCTGATTCTTTTTTCTGGTGGGTGCAAAAATAGTATGATATCCGTACTGATATGTATGAATATATAGATGAAACACATATTTACATGTTCAGTATTTCCAGGTTTGTCACACTCAATAGAAACTGGAAGCATCACTCCCTTGGCTGAAATCACGGTGGCCAGATTATAGATCAAAAGCTTTAGATGAGCTGTACCTTATGATTTCCCTGTCTTCAGGTTATGGATCATCTCCCCTTTGTAAGATTAATTTGTGTGGCTCCATTTTTGTTCATTGCACAACCTCATATCATGGCGAAAGAGAAATGTCGAAGGCAGTGATGTTTTATTTGTTATTTAGAGTGTCGAAAGTCGAAGGCAGTGATGTGTTCTTTGTTGTTTAGAGTGTCGAACAAATCTGAATATTAGTTGATTAAATTCAAATTTAGTATTTCTTTCCATCTCCATCACATAAGATCCTTGTGTTTGGATACAATGCCACCTATAGTAGCTTATATGCGCATATACATCATGTTACATGCTCCATTTGGTGGCTAATATAAAGCTACTCATACAGATACATGGAGTGATATTCTTATACTACAGAACTTCTAGAGAGTACTCTCAAGACCTTGATTCAGAAGCCCACAAGATGTTTCAATTGTAAACAGTTGTCGTTACAAAAAGGATTTCAAACTACAGTTTATGTATGCTCTAAAGAAGGATTTGAAATAATTCTTTCTTCTGAAATTTAATATATCGTTAATTAGTTATCACCATTGAATCAATTGTCTAAATTTGAATCAAACTTCAGCACGAGTACAAGTTATATATATATATACGAGTACAATATATATATATATATATATATATATATATATATATATATATATATATATATATATATATATATATATATATATATATATATATATATGAAACTACAATATAGGACGTACGGCACAACATGAGTGTATGATAGATTTGGCTGTGACATCATTGTCCTCCAATATGTAAGCAACCGACAATACGATGAGTTTTGCACTGTAGAATTCCAGTGGCGAGTGTAAGTATAACATCGTTTTCAACTTGCCAAGTAGAGTTGATCATTTCAGAGTGCAAAACTATCAGGTTATGATTATAGGATAAACTCATCAGTTGTTAGCATGCCTTGGTTGTCAAAGGTTATTGATGAGGACATCACTAACAAGGTTACACCCACAGCCCCAACTGATACATATACAGGACAAATTACTAGAGCTCGCGCACGCTAATTAAATTACTAGGTACTTTCGTTTCTTGCTAATGATTCTAATGTTCATGAGAAGATGATGCTGCCTAAATTGGATACATTTGTCTTGCTTACAAATGAAGGGCCTAGCCTGGACAAGAAGGATGAACATTGGAGCAAGATCAAGCATGGAGATGATGGCATGCGCAAGGGGAACAAGAACAGAGTTACAAGTGATGAGTTCAGGACCTTGAAGCTACCATAATGAGTGTGTAAAGCCTTGGACGAAATATACAAGATGCCACTTAATAAATTTCGTCCAGAGGCTATTATAGGTGTCGCGTCACCTTATTATTGGGCCAGGCCCATGTAATTTCAAAATACTTGAGTACAGGATGTTTTTAGAGTCTGTATGTGTGGGGAAACAAGAGTTAGGGTCGGACCCCTCCTCCAAGGGCCACGAAATTCCCCCCTCTTCCTCCATATATACAGCCCTTAGGGCATCATTTAGAATTTGGGTTTTATTTAGATTAAAGTTTGCCATAGCTGCAACTTTACGTACTTCATTTGTGTTCAATGACCAGACAAAGACGTCACAGAACCCCACTTGATCAATAAATATTTCCTCTTGAATTCGCAATATTCAGATTGCAATCTTAGTTTCTTGCTTGTTCTTTGTTTGCTTGCAGGAAACAGACCTTCGTGGTCAGGTTGATCGTGCTCCGGCGTGGTCAATAACCTCTCGGAGTTGGTTTAGCGATTGCTAAGGCGCGGCGTCCTCGCACGTTCGTAGTCGGATCGTCAAAGTCGACTTCCTCCAAAACGATAGCCACCATCTCATCGAAAGACGGGACACCTTTGCCTCTATCAAGTGTTATCAGATTTTCAGGTTGCTCGGTGAGATTTTCCAGTTTTTCATAGTTAGATCGAGTATGTTCTTCATACCTATAGTCCACGAAAAAGCCAATTTTTTTATTAGGGTTAGTTCATCATATCCAAACCAACCTGAGCCTTTGCATAACCTTTTTAGGGTTTTGCTTTGTTGAATTTGCAGTTGCATCGTCATGTCTAGTTGCTGGTCTTAGTGTCTAGCCCTTTAGACTTTTGAGTTATGTCACAGTTGTCACGCCGCCGCACCATATTCATCGCTGCTGCCATACTACCACCGCTGCCATATCCCACCACCGCTAGAACATACCATCACCGCTGCCATAACCTACCATTGCTGCCATATCCTACCATCGCATATCCACCACCAATCCGAGCTCTTTTCATATTAGGTTTGTTCTCGAGATCCATCTAGTTTCGGATTCGTGTTTCCTTGCCTGCGTGAGACCCCCGGGAAGTTTTTAGGCCAAAATTTCGACACGTGAAAATATTTTCACCCTATCCTGTTTTTAGGCTTTTCTGAGTCTCTTGAGACACATGCCATCATACTGTTTTTTACTGCACTTTTTCATCGTCGCTGCCCTGATTCCGAAAAAAAATCGTCAAAAAAGTGTCATGCCTATCATCTTAGTTTGACTTGGGAAGAGTTTTGAGACACTCGCCATTATAGTGATTTTCGGCAATAAAAAAAGGAGCGCAAAAAAATTCAGAGTGTGCTTTCGTCTTGATTACGTGCAGCGCCGTGATTTTGTTAGTGTTCTAGGCTCGCGTCTCTAGTACGGTCTAGCCTAGGACAAGTACAGTACCGTCATTGAGCGTTTATTCAACTTGGCATCTCTGAATTGATTATTGCTGACCCTTTTTGCTACCATATTATAAGCCTTCCCAGCTCCACATACATCTGCATCGTGCGTAGGACAAGTACAGTACCGTCATTGAGCGTTTATTCAACTTGGCATCTCTGAATTGATTATTGCTGACCCTTTTTGCTACCATATTATAAGCCTTCCCAGCTCCACATACATCTGCATCGTGCGTTTGACTCTCCCTGTGATGCGGAGCATCCCAAGGTCATCCCCATGGACTTATCATCGCCTCACCAAGCACCTCAAGGACCAATGACTAGTGCCCGTGCAAGAGCTCTCGAGACCGAGGTGACATCTCTCCTAGTCCAACTTCCTTATGAATCATACGAGACATGGCTACTACCTCAGGCGGATGTGTTTTGTGTGCTCAGGTACCAAGAAGACCCCATCGGAGAGATTCATGAAGATGGACAAGTCACCAAGTTCACGGATGAAGCATTGCATCGACTGAAGCTGGAGAAGGTCCCAGGACCTGAACATCCGGCACCCTGGCCCGGACATCCGGCCCCTGGACCAGCATCTACAGAAGAGACCGCGGAGCCGAAGCTATAGGGCGCGAACCTCCTGCCAGGCCCCGGACATCCGGCACGGCAAGGCCCGGACATCCGGCCTCGAGCCCGGAAATCCAGCGTGGCCACCACAGAAGCATACCCGTGGCTTGCACCGCTAGCCCGGACATCCGGCGCCTCCCGACCGCCCGGACATCTGGCCCGATGCCCGGACATCCGGCTCCTGATGCCTGCGTGCATTTCGTCTGGGCCGTGGCCCATGTATCCCCTTGCCCTCTAGACCATGTATACTCCTTCACCTACCTATTTCTATGGTTAGCATTGTGATAGCTCAAAAACCTAGAGCCGTGCTCATCCACTAGTGGTTCATCTCCTCGAGAGTGACTGCGGCCCCTCTTCATAGAAGATCCACACGAATTCAAGACCTCCGCTACAGAGAAGATCCTACGGGATACCCTCAAGAGCTCATTCCGGAGAAGACTACCTTGTATCGTCTGTTGTTGACCGTGGATCGTGTATCACGTTATGTATCGTGGATCTAGCACTTGTGTGACCATCTTCATGTTGATTTGAGTGTTCCTCTTGTGTTTTTCACCGTGTTTCCCTTTATGTTCTTCGTGTTCATCGTGGGTTTCCCTCCTCTTCGTGAAAGATCGACCTAGATCGGGTTGACCCCGCATCATATGGTATGATGAGCCACGGTTTCTCACGAATTTGGAGCCTCCCCACTGGTTTCTAGCTTGTTTTTGTTGCGTTCATCCCAAATTCGAAAATTCCCCACCAAAAATAGCCCCAATTGTTTTTGTGATCTGTTGATTTGACGAGATTTTGTTGAATTTGTTCCATGGATTTGCTTTGCCACGAGTCGATCTAGCGTTTCGCCACTTTTTCCCCCAATTTTGATCCGCAAAATCCGACGAATTTGGCCCCGGAAGTAATCTGGTCCACGGAGTTCATCAGGGCCTCGGGCACCCCGGACAACCGGCCCGTGCCCCGGACATCCGGCCTCCCGCGGCCAAAACCCTCCCTATCCGCACCACTTTGCACTTAGCCCCCGCCATTTTCGTTCGGTATCCTACCAAACCTTCCGCATACCACCACCACTTCCGCAACCACCATCGCTTAACTGCTACGATTTTGACAATTTTGTCTCACTTTGCCTTGGATACTTGAGTTGTGGTTTCACCATTTCCTTGGATGTTTAGGCTACCTCAGAATGGAACGCCTTTGAGGACACCACCGCTCATCCTCGGTAAGGACGGTAACATCGAAGACACCTTGTTCATGCTACCTTGCAATTGCATTGTCACCCTATAGACCATTTTTGCGTAGCTTTCCCATCAAGACTAGCCATTTGAGCATTGTTGGGCCACGACACTTGTGCACCTTAGTGATAGTCATAGATATTGCATACTACATCATCATATCTTCGTGTGGCACAAGAGTGTCCCGCATACACAATAGCTACCTTGATACGAGAAGCATGCATAAGTGGCCGAAGAAAGAGCTCACAAGATTTTAAGCAACAAGGGCCATCAAAAACTTATAAGCAAAAGGACAATAGCATTGCATCAAAAGAGATCATATGAGATAGCAATACATCATCTTGTGCTCAAGCACCAGCACATCATACACTCATAGTATACTTGTGATAGGAAGTCGTTTCGTTTTACCTCTTATAGGTTGTGCACAAGTGAGTATCCGCCTATTAAGCAATCGTTTAGCGTCTCTCTAGTGTTGTGCAACAAGATCATTTTCCATGGATTCCACATTTTCGCTCACCCTTGGTTGCACAACCACATTTATCTATCCATGCGTGTGTTCCGTGTGCTACCTATTGCTTGTGATCTACTCGTTGCATGAGCAAATTGTGAATCATTTCAACATCATTGAGTCTCTTTGACAATTGCATTGAATTTGTGGCACCATCCTAACCAAGCTCCTCTCAAAGCTTTACTTGTGTAGGTGTGAGAATCGACAAGAAGTGGTACCAATAGTGCTATTTCCGGGTTACAATACTGAGTGATCATTGATCCGTTTTCAACTTCGGTCAAGGTACATTTGGTATTGTCTTCTCTTTTCTCCCACTCACATACTTGCTTGTGATGATGGATAGGCCAAGTACATCTATGAACCTGCTCTTTGATGATCCTCAAGAATCGAACAACTACGTCACCAAACTACATCTCTTCGGTGTCCAACGAGCTCTACATCAAGAGAGTGAAGCTATGCAAGAGCGTATTGAGCAAGTCGCCGCCGACGCGCGACAATTTGAAGGATGCACACGAGAATAATTCTATATTATCAACACCAACATGTCTACTCAATTCGACGAGCTATGGACCTTGATAGTCAACCGGCGCTCTTCATCCACATCTTCTCAAAGACGAAGCCGCTCAAGCCATCATACCAACTACACGTCCGGATCAAGTACACCTATATCAAACACTCTTCGTCAAGCCGCACGTCAAGCTCGACATGACAACTGGAACCCCCTTCATGACAAGAGTTCACAAGAGTTATTTGAAGAGCAAGAAAGTCAACATCGTCAAAACCAAGCTACACTTGAGCAAGCGCAAGAACGGCAACGGCTACGCCAACAACAACAAGAGCGAGCATGTCAACACCAAGAAGCACAAGATGCCGAGGCTCAACATCAAGCACAATAACGCCGAGGAGCTCAAGCTCTTGAGGTGCAACGAGCACTACGTGATTCACATCGCAATGTGGCAACTCGCAATCAAAACATTCGTCAAGAAGAGGAGTTCCTTCGAGATGAGATGCCAGAGAGGCGCCACCAAGCACGAATGCAACAAGAAGTTCCTCCTCAAGCGCGACAAGAGCAACAAGCTCACCAAGAACCACAAGCTCGGCAAGAACAATATGACAATGAACATCAACTCTGCCTAGAGCAACATGAGGTTGAGAATCGTCCAAATAAATACCGCCCTCACAATACGCAAGCAGACAATGAAGATCATCACTATGGCAAGCTTAAGTTCACCATGCCAAAGTTCTCCGGAAGCATTGATCTGGAAGACTACCTATCATGGGCATTGAAATTTGACAAGATCTTTCGCATACACAACTTTGATGAAGAAAAGAAGATTGCAATGGCGTCACTTGAGTTCCAAGATTATGTTCTCATTTGGTGGGAGCAAATCATCGAGATAAGAGAAGCAAAAGGCGAACCACCTATCACTACATGGACTCAAATGAAGGAAGTCATGAGAGCACGTTTCGTGCCAACACACTACAACCGTGACTTGTTCAAGAAGTTGCAACTCCTCAAGCAAGGAACCAAGTCCGTTGAAGAGTACTACAAGGAGATGGAGATTCCCATGATAAGAGCCAACATCACGGAAGATGAAGAGCAAACGATGGCGAGATTCTTGAATGGACTCAACTATCCAATCAAGAAGATTGCGGACTTTCCACCATACACGACTCTCCTCGAGCTAGTACACCAAGCAACCAAAGCGGAGCGAAAAGTTCAAGAGGACTACAAGTACTCCAAGTTCAACCCCAAGAACTATGGCTCCTACAACCAAACTTCAACGACTTCGGCTCTTCCTACCTCTACCAAGCCATCTACAAGCTTCAGTGACAAGCCAAGCTACAAGAATGCGACTACATCTAGTCGTCCACCTTCTACGAACAACTTCAAGCCAAGAGCTTCATCATCTACAACTCCAACCGAGGACAACTCTAAGACGAGTTCCATCAAGTGTTTCAAATGCCAAGGGCGAGACCACAAGTCATTTGAGTGCAAGACCGTTCGCACCATGATCATCAATGATGACGGATCATATGACTCAATGAGCGACAATGAGATGGAAGCCCTTGAACATGTAGCTATGCATCTCCAAGTGAATGAAGATGAAGACCATCAAGTGTTTTGCGACAATGACTCGAGTCCCAATCTCGCTGTCTCCAAGGTCTTGACACTTCAACATCATCAAGTTGACGATCAACGATGTCACATTTTCCATACCAAGGCCGGCATCAATGGACGCTCCGTCAAGGTTATCAACGATGGAGGAAGTTGCCATAACTTGGCAAGTGAAGAGCTATGCGACAAGCTACATTTGGTTAAGACGAAGCACCCTCATCTCTACAAGGTCCAATGGCTTAGCGACGCCGGAACTCTTCACGTCGAGCACACCGTGCAAGTATCCTTCAAGATAGGCGCCTATGAGGACACACTTGAGTGTGATGTGGTCCCTATGTCCGTGTGCCACCTTATTCTTGGACGACCATGGCAATATGATCGTGGAGTCACACACAATGGACGGACCAACCATTATAGCTTCAAGATGAAGGGTAAAGAGTTCGTGCTACGCCCAATGTCACCAAGTCAAGTAGCCGCCGACAAACAAATACCTACCAACCATCATGGAGAGAATGGTGAGAGAGTGAACAACCAAAAGGAGAGTGAGAGCCACAAGCCAAATATGAGCGACTCCACGATGAGCGACAAGAAACAACTAGTGCTATTTGCCACCAAAAGTGAGATGAGAGAAGTGTGTGAGAACCCTTCGAGTGTCTTTCACCTTGTGCTTCTATGCAAAGGGGAAGCAAAACCTACTAACACTTCAACACCTCTACCGTTAGTGTTGTCTCAATTGTTGCAGGAATTCTCGGACATCTTTCCCGATGAGCTACCACCGGCTCTACCTCCACTTAGCGGCATCGAACACTGCATCGACCTCATACCCGACGCACCACTTCCGAACAAGGCCCCTTACCGCGTCAACCCCGAGGAAACCAAGGAGATACAATAGCAAGTACAACAACTCATCGACAAAGGTCATGTACGTGAAAGTTTAAGCCCTTGTGCCATTCCGGTTATTCTCGTGCCTAAGAAAGATGGAAGTTTTTGCATGTGCTCCGATTGTCGCCCGATAAATGCCATCACCGTTAGATACCGTCACCCTATTCCACGCTTAGACGACATGCTTGATGATTTATGTGGTGCTACCATCTTTTCAAAAATCTATCTTAAAAGTGGCTATTACCAAATTCGCATTCAAGAGCGTGTGTTGTAGGGTGGAACCCTAAGTGAAGATCTTTCACGAATTGGAGGGGAATCCCCAAGAACACGATGAACACAAGAGAGGGAAAACACTCAAATTGACTAGATCCAATCACACATATGCTAGATTCAAGAACATGCAAGAGTTCACAATGATTCAAGAACAACAAAAGGAAAGATACAAGGTAACTAGTTCATCCCACTCCTTGAGGAGGTGAGGTCTTGCAATCCACAAGGATTCTTCTCCCGTGGGAGGTCTTGCAATCCCACAAGGATTCTTCTCCCTTGGGAGGTCTTGATCTCCTAGAGGAGGGGATACAAGGAGCAAAGCTCTCAATGTCTATCAAATACTTTGCTAAACTCCAGAAAGAAGGTGGGGGTGGTCTATTTATAGTCTACGCCACAAAGGGGTAAGTGGAGAGGGATACAAGGCCAAAGGCCCGCGGCTGCGCACAGGCAGAGCGTTAGTACCGGACCTCGGGCGGTAGTACCACTTGGGAGCGGTAGTACCGCCTGTAGGCGGTAGTGCCGCAAGGGGAGCGGTAGTACCGCTTGTGGGCGGTAGTACCGCTCGCTCCGGACTGGACATGCCCTTCTTCGTTTGTGTCGCTCCTTTCCTCCTTTTTCTCGTACGTCTCCATGTGGACTTGGTGGTGCTCCCCGGCTTCATGTAGGTGGTCGTCCTTGTACCTAAAGATGCACGATGTTCCGTGGTGAAGTAGTGACCAAGTCCAAATGATATTCATGTAACCCTCGAAGAGGAGCGAGTTCACCTTAAGTCCGGTAGGTTCGCTTGGGGCTTGAGGAGCTATGACGGTGTACATGGAGATAGCCGTAGGATGCTCCGCATCATCTCCTCCCCCTTGGGAAAGATCCGTCCTCGGATCGTGAACCATATCGTCATGTACACGGTAGGCATGGATGAACTTGGAGTTGGGCGACTCCAAGATGTCGTCGGAATGGTAGACATGCAAAAAGAGCAAACACAAGGGACACTTGGAAATACAATGGTTAGCGGACGCAAGGTGTCCATCATTTAAGCATGAGTTCGTCCAAAGAAAACGGTAGTGGCAATGAGCATGAATTGTAGCAAAATGAAAGAGCATGGCATACAATGCATTCATGTGATCAAGCTCATTGTGCAAGAAGTATGCTACCATTGAGCAATATGATGTCGTAATGTGATTGTGTATCAAAAGCATGAACATGGTAAATGATGCTCAATGTGAGTATGTGATCATGCAATTGATGCTTGGCAATGTGATCAATATGTATGAAGAGTCCATCAAGAAAGATCACAACAAATTTGCTAAGAAAATGCACAAGCTCGTATATCATGGATGACATGGGAATACAAGATGCAACAAGGCAATCATAATGGGAGTCAATCCATGCACAAGATGCAAATTTGTTATGGGAATGATATGTCCAAGGAGCATGGCATATGAGCGCACAATCAATAAATATGAAGGTTTGGGTGCAATGTGCCAAAGGAGTGTTGATATACGCATGCTCAAAGTCATGGAAATAGTGGTAGACCGGTGGTGCATCCATGAAATCCAAGCGTATGTGAGGATGGCTCACTAGGAAAGAATGCACCTTGATGAGAACGTCGAAAACTGTGTTGTCGCCGCGCAACGTGTATGCCTTCACATGCCCAAGATGCCTCGTGATGGTACCGCCTTGTGAAACCTTAAAAATGAAAGAACATGACAAACACTCGGAAAAACAAATGAGGTTAGCGAAGATGCAAAACCTATTCGTGTGGTGAGTCACCCAACAAGTATGTTCATCATTCTTATCATAAGAAAGGACAAGGGGACATGTATGGGAGCATATGATGCGATAACAACCAAAGGCATTAAGCTCAAACAAGCGAGCATGCATCACAAGTAAGGTGTCCGAGTCTCCGAGATCAACAAGTATAGCATGGTTGCACTCACGACAAGTGAATATGAGAGATGCAACTATTGGAGACAAGTGACAATGATCAAGATATATCATGTGAAAAGCATTAACATAGATGTCATCAACCCAAGAAAGCAAGTAAGAGTGGAACATGGGTGATGCAACATAGCAAGCAATCATGGCAATCAAGTAGAGTAAGCTAGTAGTGCGAAGATGCAATCTACTAGAGGTAATCATGGCAATCATGGCATGTGTGCAAATAGTGGGCATGAATAATGCACATGGCATAACACAATCATGAAAGCAAGATGTGAGCAAAGTCTCATCAATAGCATGGGGCACAATGAAAACATGGCAATAGCAACAAGTATCTCCACCAAGCATGCAAATACACATAGATGTAGCATAATGGTGAATCATGTGTAAAGGCAAGCAATGGTCACAATTGCATGGCAAATTCATAGCAAGAGGCATAACATGCAAAGTGAACACGATAGAATGGGCATAAGATGACAAGTGGTAAATAGCCCATAGTCGTGTGAGAGCCAAGTAAAAGAGATGCGCGTAGAGGTTGCGCGAAGAGAACGGTGGTAAGGATAGTCCAAGGGATCCCAAGTCATCGTTGCTCTCTAGAGCTCGTTTTGTCAACTCATGGGATTGTGCGGTTGACAAATGTTCATGAGTACCTACACAAAACAAAGACAAAGGAAAAATCGTGTGTGCGTGGTATATGTACACATCATCCATCATGATGCGCACGTGCATGTGTTTGTTAGCACAAAATAGCCAATGCTCAAATAAATGAGATGCGTGATATAGAAACATGTCATCCACCATGAGAGGTTTGTTATTATGTATAGCATAATGGAGACTCAAATGGTGTAAAGCATCATGACAAATATGTAGGGCATTGTTATTCATGGAATGCATATGGTGCACACATGTAGCAAGATCATGCGATGGATAGGATGAATCAAAATCTCCAAACATGTATGAGGAAACTATGGGGGTCTCCTCATTAGCAATAGTGGAAACATCATATGGAGAAGTGGAACAACACCCAAAACAATGCATGTTCAAAGCTAGGTTGTCATGGCATGGCATATGAGATAATTGATGCAAAGGAAGCATGTCAATATCATCGCAAGAAAAACAAATGCCAATAACCATAGGCTTGTCATCTATGCCATATGTGCACATTGGATTTATTTTAATGGCATGTGCATAGTTACTACGATGAGATTGCAAATATGACATACGAGTGATCTCATGCATAGCATATGACAAGTCAAGCGGATTATCAAACATGATGTGACCTAAAGAATGATCACAAGAGATCCTATGCAACATGGCATCACAACTAATAGACTCCACATGGCAATCATCAAACTCATCATAAATGGGTAAATTATCACATGGGGAAATCATACTAGCACGAAGCATGGCAATAGGTGGATCAACATCATGCAAGCAATCAATGTCGACATAGTCCACGAGTGGGACGAGAGAATCACCTTCACCTTTGTTACCTTTCTCATTCCACTCATGTGGTGTAGGTGAGGTGGGAAAGACCAAATGGTGGTCATCATCATCAACTTGATGGAACCATGTGGGGGGCGCATCATATTCCACCATGGCCATCGTCTTGTCCATAGGAAGGACGAAGTCGTCGCGGATCGGCGCGTCATCAAATGTTGGACCTAGCACCAATTGAGAAGACACAATAGAGGTAGCGGTCAAGTCGTTAGAAATGCGAATGGCCTCACGTGCCCTATCAACTTCCTCACTCTCTCTATGTGGTGGTGGCTCACTCACTCCCTCAAGGTAGGTGCACGCAAACTCACATATGGTGGAGTCACTCATCTCACTCAAGTGGTGGGGGTTGTGGCTCTCCTCACATGGGAATTGGGGCAACTCGTCATATATGGGGCTAGTAGTGAACTCACTCTCACTCTCCATATGGTGGCAAAGGTCACTCAAGTCATCATATATCGCCATGGTCGAAGGGAAAATCCCAAGCTCAATCATCTCGTCGTCGTCGTCGTGGATGAAGGCCGAAGATGGCACATCATCACTCTCGCCTCCAAAGATGGAAGCATCATCCTCGCTCGCCAGCTTGTCGCTCGCCTCCAAAGCTTGGTCTTCGAATGGCTCCGTAGTCGTAGTCGGTGCCGCACCATCTTGAAAAAGAGTCGAAGTAGACTCGGCATCATCAATGCCACAAAGAGGGATGGCGGTGGAGTCGAACTTGGGAGCATCATCTTGGAGCTCGTTGGGCTTGCACATCGTGGTGGTACTAGCCTCATGCTCGCCATCTTGGAGCTTGGTCTTCGAGAAGTGTGCTTGTGGTGGAGAAGCCTTGGCCTTCGAGAGTTCTTGTTCCGCCTTGAGAGCACCAACGTAGTTGTCGTCGAGGGACTTGTAGTTCTCGAGGAAGATAGTCTTGGAGATGTCGTTGTCCAATCCCATCATGAAGTAAAACTTCATCCAAATGGGGTCGTCCACGCCGGCTCGTCGCAAGGCATTCTTCATCTCGTTGAAGTACTTGTCGATGGACTTGGATCCTTGTATGGTGTTCTCCAATTGGCGTAGAAGATGTTCCGTGTAAGTAGGAGGCACGAACTGTCGCCGCATAGCTCTCTTCGTCTTGGGCCAATTCATGTTGTAGCTCTCCGAAGGTGTGTGAAGCCACCATGTCGACGCGCGGTCGTGGAAGTTTCTTGTGGCGCACTTCACTTGATCTTCGTGGGGAACTTGATGTAGCTTGAGATAGTCGTCCATCTTGCACTCCCACTCAAGATACTCCTCGGGATCTTGAGTCCCATAGAAAGGAATCTCGTGGTCGTTGACGAGGCCGAAGTAGCTCGTTGAAGTCGCGGACTTGAGCTTGGGAAGCTTCTCTTGAGGTGCGTGTCGGCGAAGATGCCGCAAGTTCGAAGGCGAAGATGCCTTGAAGCCACTTGGCGAAGATGCCAAGGTAGATGGTGAAGTCTTTGAGCGGTTGTTGATGTTGAGCTCGTGACCTTCACGTTCTTGTCGATGATGGTGTCGATGCCGATGTGATCTAGACATGGCACCAAACTCGTCGTTGTTGTTGTAGACCGGAGATGAAGTGCTTTTCCTATCCATCACAAGACTCGAGCAAATGTGAGTCGGAGAAAGGAAAGAACTAGACCACATGTACCTTTCCAATGTTGAAGATGGATCAATGATCACCCAATAATGTATCAAGTAAATAGCACAATTGGTACCGGATCTTGTCAATTCTCACACCTACACAAGTAAGGCTTATGGTGGAGCTCGGTGAGGATAGTGGCACAAAAAAATGATGCAAGATGTTAGAAAGAGTCAATAATGTTGAAAGAGATTCACAAATTCGCAAATGGAACAAGTAGACCAATAGCAAAATGTGGCACACGGAAACACACACACGGATAGATAAATGGGGTCGTGCAACCAAGGAATGAGCACAAAATGTGGAGTCCACGGAAAACGCTCGTGTTGCACAACTCAAGAGAGACGCTAGCACGATTGCTCAATAGGCGGATACGACACTTGTGCACAACCTATAAGATGCAAAATGTATGAACTTGCTATCCCAAGTATGCTATGTGTATGATGTTCCGGTGTTTCGCACACGATGATCCAAGATGATCAATATGGTAGTATGATATGCAATGTGGCGATGCTATGGCTCTTGCTTACAAGCTTCTTTGTCTTTCTCTTTTTGCTTAAAAGCTTATTCTTCTTTTCTTTTCTTTTTTTTGAAATGGCCACTATGCGAAATGCACAAACCAAGATAGCAATTGTGTATATGCGGGAACAATCTTGTGGCACACGAGGGATGATACTAAGATAGCAAGACGATACCAATATGATATGGTATATATGCAATGGATGGTGTATAACGATGACCACTAATGTGCACAAGTAACGTTGCCGGCAATACTCAAAGGCTAGTCTCGATAGGCAAGTGACGCAAAATGGGCTAGGGGTTAACAATGCAATTGCAAGGGGAATATACAATGGTGTCATCGAGGTTACCGTCCGATGATGATGATGAGAGGCGGTGTTGTCCTTGGTGACCCGTTCCTAATTAGCCGAAACACCTTAGGAAACGAAAAAACCACAACTCAAAATCTCAAAGGCCAAAGTCAAATGGTGGTAGCGGCAATGCCGTGGTGGTTACGGAAGTGGAATGAAGGTCTATACACGATGTTGGAGTTGAGGTCACGGTCCCTAAGTAGCCGAAACACCTTAGGAGACACGAGCCACAACTCAAACAAGCTCACACAAAATTGGGTTAAGTTTCGTTGGCTATGTATAGTGGACAAGGTTATGCGGAAGTGGTGGTGGTGGTTGATGAAGAAGCAATGGTCCCTAAGTAGCCTAAACACCTTAGGAGACTCAAATCACTACTCAAGCAACCACAAATACTATGGGGGACAAAATGGTTAGGTTGCGGAAGTCGGTGTTGGTACA
>LR738715.1:447696207-447740386 GCA_902687465.1 Secale cereale | reverse complement strand
AATCCCCAAGAACACGATGAACACAAGAGAGGGAAAACACTCAAATTGACTAGATCCAATCACACATATGCTAGATTCAAGAACATGCAAGAGTTCACAATGATTCAAGAACAACAAAAGGAAAGATACAAGGTAACTAGTTCATCCCACTCCTTGAGGAGGTGAGGTCTTGCAATCCACAAGGATTCTTCTCCCGTGGGAGGTCTTGCAATCCCACAAGGATTCTTCTCCCTTGGGAGGTCTTGATCTCCTAGAGGAGGGGATACAAGGAGCAAAGCTCTCAATGTCTATCAAATACTTTGCTAAACTCCAGAAAGAAGGTGGGGGTGGTCTATTTATAGTCTACGCCACGAAGGGGTAAGTGGAGAGGGATACAAGGCCAAAGGCCCGCGGCTGCGCACAGGCAGAGCGGTAGTACCGGACCTCGGGCGGTAGTACCGCTTGGGAGCGGTAGTACCGCCTGTAGCGGTAGTTCCGCAAGGGGAGCGGTAGTACCGCTTGTGGGCGGTAGTACCGCTCGCTCCGGACTGGACATGCCCTTCTTCGTTTGTGTCGCTCCTTTCCTCCTTCTTCTCGTACGTCTCCATGTCGACTTGGTGGTGCTCCCCGGCTTCATGTAGGTGGTCGTCCTTGTACCTAAAGATGCACGATGTTCCGTGGTGAGGTAGTGACCAAGTCCAAATGATATTCATGTAACCCTCGAAGAGGAGCGAGTTCACCTTAAGTCCGGTAGGTTCGCTTGGGGCTTGAGGAGCTATGACGGTGTACATGGAGATAGCCGTAGGATGCTCCGCATCAGCGTGATGAGTGGAAAACGGCTTTCAAAACCAAGTTTGGGTTATATGAGTGGTTGGTAATGCCAATGGGTTTATCGGAGGAGCCTGACTCATTTATGCGTCTCATGCATTTTGTTCTCCGACCTTATATAGGCGTCTTTGTAGTGGTTTACTTTGATGACATCATCGTCTTTAGCAAGTCACTAGAGGACCACGTGACACACATCCGTATGGTTTTGCAAACCCTTCGGAAAGAGCGCTTATATGCTAACATGGATAAATGCACTTTTGGCATTGATAAGGTTGTTTTCCTAGGATTTGTTCACGTTGATGAAACTAAAATTGAAGCAATTAAAACTTGCCCACAACCAACGAATCTCCAACAAGTGCGTAGCTTTCTTGGTTTAGCCGGTTTCTACCGACGTTTTGTGAAGGACTTTAGCACAATTGCTATGCCTCTACACGCCTTGAGCAAGAAGAACGCGCCCTTTATTTGGGGTCCTTCGCAAGACACCGCGTTCAATGAGCTAAATACCTTGCTTACTCACGCACCGCTTCTTGCCCTACCAAACTTTGACAAGTCGTTTGAGATCCATTGTGACGCTAGTGGTACCGACATAGGAGGCGTGCTAATGCAAGAAAAACGCCCAATTGCGTATTTTAGCGAGAAACTTTCCGGAGCACAACTTAACTACCCCATTTATGATAAAGAGCTCTATGCCTTGGTGAGAGTTTTGCGTGTTTGGGAACACTATCTTCACCCTCATGAATTCATTCTTCACACGGACCATGAGACGCGCAAGTATCTCAAGGGTTAAACTAAGTTAAACAAGCGTCATGCTAAGTGGAGTGAGTTCATTGAGTCTTTTACCTATGTCATCAAATACATCAAAGGCAAAGAGAATGTTGTGGCGGATGCGCTTTCCCGCAAATGCATGCTTGTTACCCAACTTGAGTTGAATGTTATTGGCTTTGAGCACATAAAAGACTGATATGAGCATGGTCCTTTCTTTGCAAATCCTTATGCCAAATGTGTAACACACACTTCTTGGGAACAATACTATATCAAGGATGGATATCTCATGAGAGCTAACAAACTTTGCATTCCAGAGTCGTCTCTTCATTTGCTTCTTTTGCATGAATCTCATGGAGGAGGACTTATGGGACATTTAGGATGCGATAAGACATTCGCAACGCTCTCCAAGAATTTCTTTTGGCCCAAGATGCTCCGTGACGTTTCACGCTTCACCAACCGGTGTTCAACGTGCCGCAAAGCTAAGTCCAAATCTCAATCTCACGGTCTTTACATGCCACTTCCTATTCCATATGAACCTTGGGAGGACATTAGCATGGACTTTGTACTCAGATTGCCTAGAACTCAGAGTGGAAAGGATTCCGTGTTTGTTGTTGTGGATAGATTTTCTAAAATGGCTCATTTCATTCCTTGCAACAAGATCGACGATGCTTCACATGCGGCGAATCTCTTTTGTAGGGAAATATTGCGGCTACATGGTGTGCCCGAGACGATCGTATCGGTCCGTGACGTCAAGTTCTTGAGCTACTTTTGGAAGACTCTATGCACCAAACTTGGCATCAAGCTTCTATTCTCTTTGGCATATCACCCACAAACGGACGACCAACCGGAGGTGATGAACAAGACGCTATCAACACTTCTTCGCGTGTTGATGAAGAAGAACATCAAGGAATGGGAGCAATGCTTGACCATCGTCGAGTACGCCTACAACCGCGCAAGACACTCCACAACCGGCAAATCCCCTTTCGAGATCGTCTACGGCTTCAACCCATTGTCCCCATTGGACATTCTCCCTCTACCTCTACAAGAGCGCACCAACATGGACGCAAGTGCACGAGCAAGTTATCTCAAGAAGATGCACAAAGATACAAGGGCAACGATCGAGCGACAAGTACATCACCTTGCCAAAAAGCTCAACATCAACAAGGCACCAATGGTGTTCGGGAGATCTTGTATGGCTCCATCTTTGCAAGGACCACTTCCCCAACGAACGCAAGTCCAAACTACTACCTCGCGCCGACGGACCCTTCAAGGTGTTAGCACGCTACAACAACAATGCCTACAAGATCGACCTTCCACGCGACAAGTACAATGTGAGCGATACATTCAACGTCAAGGATCTCTCTCCTTTCCATGGTGATGAAGATTTCGATTCGAGGTCAGATCTTTCCCAAGGGAGGGGAGATGATGCGGAGCATCCCAAGGTCACCCCCATGGACTCACCATCGCCTCACCAAGCACCTCAAGCACCAATGACTCGTGCCCGTGCAAGAGCTCTCGAGACCGAGGTGACATCTCTCCTAGTCCAACTTCCTAATGAATCATGCGAGACATGGCTACTACCTCAAGCGGATGTGTTTTGTGTCCTCAGGTACCAAGAAGACCCCATCGGAGAGATTCATGAAGATGGACAAGTCACCAAGTTCACGGATGAAGCATTGCATCGAGTGAAGCTGGAGAAGGTCCTAGGACCCGGACATCCGGCCCCTGGACCAGCATCTACAGAAGAGACCACACAACCGAAGCTACAGGGCCCGGACATGAGGCCAGGCCCTGAACATGCGGCACGGCACGGCCCGTACATCCGGCCTCAAGCCCGGAAATCCGGCCTGGCCACCAAAGAAGCATACCCGTGGCTTGCACCGCTAGCCCGGACATCCGGTGCCTCCCGACCGCCCGGACACCCGACCCGACGCCCGGACATCCGGCTCCTGATGCCTGTGTGCATTTCATGTGGGCCGTGGCCCATGTATCCCCTCGCCCTCTAGACCTTATATACTCCTTCACCTACCTCTTTCTAGGGTTAGCATTGTGATAGCTCAAAAACCTAGAGCCTTGCTCATCCACGAGTGGTTCATATCCTCGAGAGTAACTGCGGCCCCTCTTCGGAGAAGATCCACACGGATTCAAGACCTCCGCTACGGAGAAGATCCTACGGGATACCCTCAAGACCTCCTTCCCGAGAAGACTACCTTGTATCGTCCGTTGTTGACCGTGGATCGTGTATCTCATTATGTATCGTGGATCTAGCACTTGTGTGACCATCTTCAACTTAATTTGAGTGTTCCTCTTGTGTTTTTCCCCGTGTTTCCCTTTGTGTTCTTCATGTTCATCGTGGGTTTCCCTCCTCTTGGAGAAAGATCGGCCTAGATCGGGTTGACCCCGCATCACCCTGGTAATCGCTTTATCCAAGCTTTGAGAGTTTTGACTACCACAGTTGCCGATCACGACCTGTTGCTGGGTAAGAACTCGTAAGAATTTGAGATTTGCTTGACGGATTTGTGATGCCCCACCACCACCATTTTCTAGTAGTCTGTAGGATCATATTTTTGTGTGTTTCTATTGTTGCTAACCATGCCAGGATCACAAGTCGACGAGACTGACTGGGAGAACATGACGAACAAGGAGTTGCATGATAAATTTTAGCAAATGATGGGTCAACAGGTAGAAGATGTGATGACCAGTTTTGGCGATGCACTAGCAAGGATGGATGGCATTGAGAAGTCAATTGACACCAAGTTGGATGCCAAATTCGCTGAAGTCCTTGCGCGTCTACCTCCACCTGCTGCACCATTGCAACAACAACAACAACCACCTTCATGTCGCGAAACAGCCCTCCGCAAAGCGAGACGTGTCACTCTTCAGCTGATAGAGGCAAATGTGTCCTGTGTTTCGATGAGATGGTGGCTATCATTTTGGAGGAAGTCGACTTTGACAATCCGACTACGAACGTGCGAGGACGTCGCGCCTTAGCAATCGCTAAAACAACTCCGAGGGGTTATTGACCACGCCGGAGCATGATCAACCTGACCACGAAGGTCTGTTTCCTATAGGCAAATGAAGAACAAGCAAGAAACTGAGATTGCAATCTGGATATTGCGAATTCAAGAGGAAAGCTTTATTGATCAAGTAGGGTTCTGTGACGTCCTTGTCTGGTCGTTGAGCACAAACAAAGTACGCGAAGTTGCAGCTATGGCGAAATTTAATCTAAACAAAACCCAAAGTCTAAACGACGCCCTAAGGGCTGTATATATGGGAGAAGAGAGGGGAATTTTGTGGCCCTTGGAGGAGGGGTCCGAAACCAACTCTAACTCTTGTTTCCCCACACATACGGACTCTAAAACAGCCTATACTCAAGTATTTCGAAATTACATGGGCCTGGCCCAATAATAAGGTGACGCAGCACCTATAATAGCCTCTGGACGAAATTTATGAAATGGCATCTTGTATATTTCGTCCAAGGCTTCACACACTCATTATGGTGGTTTCAAAGTCCTGAAAGCATCACTTGTAACGCCGTTCTTGTTCCCCTTGCGCATGCCATCATCTCCATGCTTGATCTTGCTCCAATGTTCATCCTTCTTGTCCAAGCTAGGCCCTTCATTTGTAAGCAAGACAAATGTATCCAATTTAGGTAGCATCATATTCACATGAACATTAGAATCATTACCAAGAAATGAAAGTAACTGGTAATTTAATTGGCGTGCACGAGCTCTAGTAATTGGTACTGTATATGTGTCAGTTGGGGCTGTGGGTGTAACCTTATTAGTGATGTCCTCATCATCCTCCCCTTCTTGAATTGAAGTCGTCCTGGACGGAAGCTCATCTTCCTCACCCAAGTAAGGCTTCAAATCTGCAATGTTAAATGTAGGACTAACCCCAAAATATGCAGGCAACTCAAGTTTATACGCATTATCATTTATTTTCTCTAACACCTTGAAAGGACCATCAGCACGTGGCATTAGCTTTGACTTGCGCAAATTAGGGAACCTATCCTTACGCAAATGTAACCAAACAAGATCTGCAGGTGCAAAGACAACACATTTTCTACCCTTATCTCCAACAAGTTTATATTTAGCATTCATGCGCTCAATATTTTCCTTAGTTAACTCATGCATTTTTAAGATCAATTTAGCACGTTGTTTAGCATCAAAATTAACCTTCTCCGAAGATGGAAGAGGCAACAAATCTATAGGTGAACGAGGTAGGAAACCATAGACGATTTCAAAAGGGCACATCTTAGTAGTAGAATGCATAGAACGATTATAAGCAAATTCAATATGAGGCAAGCATTCTTCCCACAATTTCTTGTTAGTCTTCAAAATAGCCCTAAGCATAGTAGACAAAGTTATATTGACTACTTCAGTTTGTCCATCAGTTTGGGGGTGACATGTAGTACTAAAAAGCAGTTTAGTCCCCAACTTAGCCCATGAACATCTCCAAAAGTGGCTAAGAAATTTAGTATCACGATTTGAAACAATAGTATTTGGCACACCATGCAAGCGAATAATTTCACGAAATAACAAATCAGCAACATTAGCAGCATCATCGCTTTTATGACATGGTATAAAGTGTGCCATCTTCGAGAACCTATCCACGACAATAAATATGCTATCCCTCCCCTTCTTTGTTCGAGATAAACTGAAAACAAAGTCCTTAGATATATCTTCCCATGAAACACTAGGTACAGGCAAAGGCATATATAAACCATGAGGGTTGTGTCGTGACTTAGCTTTTTGACATGTAGTGCAGCGAGCAACAAAACGCTCAACTTCCCATCTCATCTTTGGCCAAGAGAAATGTGTAGCAAGTACATCCTCCGTCTTCTTCACGCCAAAGTGTCCCATTAATCCTCCTCCATGCGCCTCCTGCAACAACAAAAGATGAACAGAGCCAGCTGGAATGCATAGCTTGTTAGCACGAAACACAAATCCATCATTAACGACGAACTTGTTCCATGTTCTCCGTTCTTTACAATTTTGCAATACATCTTTTAATTCAGCATCATGCACATATTGATCTTTGATGGTCTCGAAACCAAATATTTTAAAGTCAAGTTGTGAAAGTATAGTATAACGAAGAGACAATGCACCAGCAATAACATTTTCTTTTCCCTTCTTGTGTTTAATAACATAAGGGAAAGTCTCTATGAATTCAACCCATTTAGCATGTCTACGGTTCAGTTTTGCTTGACTTTTAATGTGCTTCAAAGATTCATGATCAGAATGTATAACAAATTCTTTGGGCCATAAATGATGTTGCCATGTTACCAAAGTCCTAACAAGAGCATATAATTCCTTGTCATAAGTAGAATAATTCAGACTAGGCCCACTCAATTTTCCGGAAAAATATGCAATAGGTTTGCCATCTTGTAATAACACACATCCTAACCCAATTCCACTAGCATCACATTCAAGTTCAAAAGTCTTATTAAAATCAGGAAGTTGGAGTAAAGGAGCATGTGTCAACATATCTTTCAATACCGTGAATGCTTCTTCCTGTGCAATACCCCAAACAAAAGGCACACCCTTCTTTGTAAGCTCATTGAGAGGTGCAGCAATGGTGCTGAAATCTCTCACAAAACGCCTATAGTATCCTGCGAGGCCAAGGAAACTCCTCATGTGTGTGAACGTTTTGGGATGCGGCCAACTCTCAATAGCTTCAATCTTGGCTTTATCAACCACAATTCCATGTGGAGTAACAACATAGCCAAGAAAAGAGACTCGGTCGGTGCAAAAGGTGCACTTTCCAAGGTTACCAAACAAACATGCATCACGTAGAGCAATAAAAACAACACGTAAATGTTCCAAATGTTCCTCCAAAGATCTGCTATAAATCAATATATCATCAAAGTATACTACCACAAATCGTCCAATGAAGGCACGTAAAACTTCATTGATTAATGTCATGAAAGTACTAGGTGCATTAGTTAACCCAAAAGGCATGACTAACCACTCATATAATCCAAACTTAGTTTTAAATGCAAGTTTTCCATTCATCTCCCAATTTCATACGAATTTGATGGTATCCACTACGCAAATCAACTTTGGAGAATATTGTAGAGCCACTCAATTCATCAAGCATATCATCTAGCCTAGGAAGAGGATGACGATAACGAATACTAATATTATTAATGCCTCTACAATCAACACACATACGCGATGTAACATCCTTTTTCGGCACTAGAATAATAGGAACAACACAAGGACTAAAGGATTCGCGTATATAACCTTTGTAGAGTAGCTCATGTACTTGACGCATAATCTCCTTCGTCTCTTCTGGATTGGTACGGTATGGTGCGCGGTTGGGTAGCGATGCACCAGGAATTAAGTCAATCTGATGCTCAATCCCTCGAATAGGTGGTAATCCCGGTGGCACGTCTTGTGGAAAGACGTCGGCGAACTCCTGCAAAATGTTAGTGACAGAAGGAGGCAAAGAGGAAGGCACGTCCTCGAATGAAAATAATGCCTCTTTGCACACAAAAGCATAGCAAACAGATTTGCTAAAACCTATCCTTATGCTTAGGGCTATTTTGAGGAATAATAAGAAAATGTCGGAAGAATGCTTGCCTCATATTGAATTTGCTTATAATCGTTCGTTGCATTCTACTACTAAGATGTGCCCTTTTGAAATTGTCTATGGTTTCCTACCTCGTGCACCTATTGATTTGTTGCCTCTTCCATCTTCGGAGAAGGTTAATTTTGATGCTAAACAACGTGCTGAATTGATCTTAAAAGTGCATGAGTTAACTAAGGAAAATATTGAGCGCATGAATGTTAAATATAAACTTGTTGGAGATAAGGGTAGAAAATGTGTTGTCTTTGCACCTGGAGATCTTGTTTGGTTACATTTGCGTAAGGATAGGTTTCCTAATTTGCGCAAGTCAAAGCTAATGCCACATGCTCATGGTCCTTTTAAGGTGTTAGAGAAAATAAATGACAATGCCTATAAACTTGAGTTGCCTCCAGATTTTAGGGTTAGTCCCACATTTAACATTGCAGATTTGAAGCCTTACTTGGGTGAGGAAGATGAGCTTCCGTCGAGGACGACTTCAATTCAAGAAGGGGAGGATGATGAGGACATCACTAACAAGGTCACACCCACAGCCCCAACTATACATATACAAGACCAATTACTAGAGCTCGTGCACGCCAATTAAACTACCAGGTACTTTTGTTTCTTGGTAATGATTCTAATGTTCATGAGAATATGATGCTGCCTAGATTGGATACATTTGTCTTGCTTACAAATGAAGGGCCTAGCTTGGACAAGAAGGATGAACATTGGAGCAAGATCAAGCATGGAGATGATGGCATGCGCAAGGGGAACAGAACGGAGTTACAAGTGATGATTTCAGGACTTTGAAGCCACCATAATGAGTGCGTGAAGCCTTGGACAAAATATACAAGATGCCACTTCATAAATTTCGTCCAGAGGCTATTATAGGTGCTGTGGCACCTTACTATTGGGCCAGGCCCATGTAATTTTGAAATCCTTGAGAATAGGCTGTTTTAGAGTCCATTTGTGTGGGGAAACAAGAGTTAGGGTTGGTTTCGTACCCCTCTTCGAAGGACCACGAAATTCCCCCCTCGTCCTCCATATATACAGCCCTTAGGGCGTCGTTTAGACTTTGGGTTATGTTTAGATTAAAGCTCACCACTGCAACTTCGCATACTTCATTTGTGTTCAATGACCCGACAAAGACGTCACAGAACTCCACTACATCAATAAAGCTTTCCTCTTGAATTCGCAATATCTAGATTGTAATCTCAGTTTCTTGCTTGTTCTTCGTTTGCCTGCAGGAAACAAACTTCGTGGTCAGGTTGATCGTGCTCCGGCGTGGTCAATGACCTCTCGGAGTTGTTTTAGCGATTGCTAAGGCGCGACGTCCTCGCACGTTCGTAGTCGGATCGTCAAAGTCGACTTCCTCCAAAACGATGGCAATGGGTTGGGTTTGGGCGGGTGGAGCTGGTCCAAATCCAACCCATGACCCATCTACGCACCCTCTGCCCATCCACTAAGGTATCCATGGGCACAACTAGTGCCCATGCCCAAACCCACTGGATACCCAAAACCCCGTGGAGCTCCATGGGCATACAAAAATCAGCTTGCATCTTTTCCAAAGACCAAATTAACTCATCATCATTCATTCACAAATGGAACATAAGCTACAAGCATAAGTAGGCAACAAGTACTATGATGGTGTGACGTACAAGTGGTTGGTTCTGCGGGTGACTTGGGGTTTGATTAGTCTACTATCACTAGCATATGGCTCATATGGGTATCCATTGGATATCCATGGAGCACAAATTATAATCGTGCCCAACCTGGTTGTTCGTGGATATCCATATCGATGGACCCATGGGAAAAAATGTGGTCCATACCCTCGCCCAACCGGGTCGGGTATCCACGGGTATCCGGATCCATGGATAAAATTGCCATCCCTAGCGATTGCTAAGGCACGACGTCCTCGCACGTTCGTAGTCGGATCGTCAAAGTCGACTTCCTCCAAAACGACAGCCACCATCTCATCGAAAGATGGGACACCTTTGCCTCTATCAGTTATGCTTAAGATGTCATTTTTTCAGAACTTGAGGTTTTATTTACCATGGAAGTTGTAGCCTCACCGAGATTGTATGGAAGATTTTATTTTTCGTGAGGCTACATTTTTCATGTCAATGCTTCTGTTCGGTGTTCAGGTTCTCAGGCGTCCCCATGGGATGTACGCCAGTACAAAAGAGAAACGGTAGGTGATGTCGTTGATTTACAAGTGACCAGCAGAGAAGTCATACAGGAAAGCAGTTTTTTCATCAATCAAGAAAAATGCATTGATACCCGTTATTTCTTTGCCAACACAAATCATACTGTCAGGTATATTAACATAGTTGTTTCCCAATTGTGTCATATGTTAGATAAGTGTGCATCTTAGATAAATTGTAAATAAACCAATAAAAAATATGAACAGACTGAACTGAAAAGAAAGATCTTATTAAATATTGCATAAAGAGCAGCCTAACTAACTGATAATAAAGATCGCATATCAGCTAGCGCAAATCAGTCATTCTGAAAGAGAGTCTTAAGCAAACAAGATACATACCCGAGATCCAAATCATACGGTGGATGACAATCTACAATAGGATGTGTGGCCACATCAATTATGTTTTTAGTCTGCTACTATTACCATGTAGGACGACTGATCACAATAGCTCTTCCACGGGCGCGGCATGCCGCCGCGCCTCTGCCTGATAGTAGAATAGTATCTCGGTCATGATGTTTTAGTGGTTGCTGAGTGTAAACTTTTGGCCCTAGATTTTGCTAGTGTTGGCTTTGCCTTTTGCCCTAGACAAGCTAATGAGGTAGGAAATAGTTTAGCTAAGCATTCTTATTGCACTAGATCTTCCTACTCTTGGGATACTATCCCTGACTTTATTCTCTCCAACACTGTAAACGATATGGCTATCATATGAGGAATAAAGTCTCTTATTTAAAAATAAATAAAAATCCGTAGGTTTTGTGTTTTTTCCATGGGCTACCTTATGAATTTTTAATTAGGCTGCAAGTAGTGTCCGTATTTTATTAGACACTGATTACTGTTTGGAATAGCAACTTGTATTATTAGGAGGCTAAAGTTAGCATATATACATGCACAAGAGGATACCAAAAGGCTAGAATACAAAAGGAAAGACCGTCATTAATATAACTCAACCCCTCCCCCTCCCTCAAACTCATGATGGATCCACAACACTGCGTTTGGAGAGGTGAAATCTATGTTGCGCTCTTGTCCAGGCCTTCGTGAAGAAGTCTGCTAGCTGTAACTCGGAAGGCACATACTAAACAGCAATAATATGATCCTGCATAGCAGCGCACACATAAGAAGCATCAACACTAATATGCTTGGTAAGCTCATGCTTCATGGGGTCCTGCACAATAATGATAGCACATGTACCATAAGACAAGAGGGTGGTTGATGCAGAGCATCCTATGGACATCACCATGTTAAGAGTCCGTTCGGCAAGTGACACGTGCGACATCTAATTCACATACATAAAGGTTAATCATATCCTTTACACGTGTTCACCTGACCCCTTCAAGGATGGTATACTACTTGACAACCCTCTCGTGTGCAATAGTAGGTGTTACAGGAGCTTCATCGACGACGAGAAGTTCAAGTGCAAGAGAACATTTACATCATCCAAGAAGGGAGAAGGAGGAGGAAGAGGGCCCCAAGACACGAAGCACCGGAGGCCTCAGACCACCCCGGGTGCCCGGTCCGACGGTCACAAAGGGCACGGCCCCTCTATCCACCCCGGATGCCCAGGCTTTCACCCTCGGGTGCCCACACCCCTGCCCGCGGGTGACCGCACCCCGACCCTCAAGTGACCGCACACCCCTACCCCTGGGTGCCCGCACCCTCTACGCCTCGACTGCGGTCGCCCGACGCCCTTTACCCCGGGTGCCCGAACTTGCCTCCGGGCATGTATTAGGCTTTGGCCCATGTATCTTTCCCATTCCGCCCTCACTTGTCTCTTCATGCCTTGGACCTATATATACTCCTTCTCCTCATTTCTAGGGTTAGCTAAGAATATACAAATCATAGAGCTTAGCTCATGTATCTCCCCTTGTGGGATTCCTCGAGAGAGAGAGAAGACTCCGTTGGAGTAGAAGGCCTCCTAATGGAGAAGGATCCCTAGGATCATCAAGGCCTCCTAAGGGAGAAGGATTCCCCAAGTGAATCACCAAGACCTCATCTCCTTTGGATTTGGGATGGACTTTACCTTATATCTTGTTTTCCTTTGATTGTTCTTGTACTTTGTGAATCTCATGTGTTTGTTGGTCTAGTGGATGTGTGATTGGACTTGTTCTTGAGTGTTCCTCTTGTGATTTCCCCTCTTATTCTTCATTTTCTTCGCGTTCTTCATGGATCCCCTTCCAATTCATGAAAGATCTCCACCCTACATCATCTTGGTATCTAGAGCCATGTTGATTACGAATTTGGAGTCTTGCCCTTTGTTTTCTAGCCTAATTTTGTGTGTTTTTGTCCCAATTCGAAAATTCCCCACAAAAAGTGCCCCAGAAAATTTCTTGCATTATGTTGGTTCTTGTGAGTTTTTGTTCATTTTGATCCATGGATCTAGTGTTCGGCAAGTGGATCCACCTCCCTTGGTGTTCTCTAGCCCCAATTTTTGTTTTTACCCATCCAATTTGGAGTTTGGAATCAAGTTCTTCCGCATATAGCTCGAGATCTGAAAAATTCACCCAAAATCGAGTCTTCTCGGCCTACCCCAGGTACTCGGACCCCTTTACCCCTGGCACCCGGAAAACCAGAACATTTCCGGGCAAAGTTTCTGACCACCTCGGACACCCGGACGCCTTTACACCAGGTACCCGGACCTCCATGAACATTTCTGCCAAACTCCCTCACCACCCCGAGCGCCCGCACCCCTTACCCCTGGATACCCGGACCCCCAGGCCACTTTTTCGCCCAATCCGATGGAAAACATCAGTTGTTCTCAATATTGTCATGTATGAGTACATATATAGGCATGTTAAGCACGACAGGCTAAACATCAACCAAATATATCCATGGTAGACAACATAATCTACAAATGATAGCTTCAGTGTGCAGGTTTAAGCACACTATTTAAGCAAAACAAGAAGTGTAAAGGTGTGTTAACCGCAACATGCATAATATTTTAAAACAAGCAAATATAGTCATTCAAAATGGTATTGTGCAGGTCTAAAGTACACTAGTTATTATTAGAAAATGAAAAGGCGTGTTAACTGCAACATCCACTAGTACGCGTCGGTCCTAAACAAACGGTTTTGAACCCCTTTCCGCGACGGCATTTGGAACCGTCACCAAGTGAGTGTGGGCGATAGGGGAGTCCTTCCCACACGACCTAGAAACTGTCAGGGATATGCCCTCCTGGCACACACTGATGTAGGGTGGAACCCTAATCAGCGGATCTTTCATGTTTTGGAGAGTGTCCCACGATGAACACGGAGAACACAAGGAGGAAGACGGGGAAAACACAAGAGGAAACACTCAAATCAACACGAAGATAATCACACAAGCGCTAGATCCACGATACATAGTGCGATACATGATCCATAGTCAACGATGGTGATACAAGGATAGTCTTCTCCGTGAGGAGGTCTTGGAATCCCGTAGGATCTTCTCCGAGGTGGAGGCCTTGAATCCGTAGTGGATCTTCTCCGTAGAGGCGCACGGTCTCGTGGGAGAAATCCACACAAGTCTGAGAAATGAGCTAACTGACAGCTACCTTGAAAGGAGGGAGGTCAACGGGTATATATTACACAGATCGGCACCGTCGGGGCGGACGTCCGCTGGTTACCGGACGTCCGGTGGTTCCGGAGGGACCGGACGTCCGGTAATCCTCGGATTTCCGCTATTTATCTTCTGTTGCCGTTGTCACGGACGTCCGGTGGCTTCCGGTCGTCCGGTCGTCTGGGAGAGGCCGGACGTCCGGTGTCTTCCGGTCGTCCGGTGCCTGGAAGTCGCCGGTCGTCCGGTGCAGGCCGGACGTCCGGTGCCTGTAGCATCTTCAGCCTTCCTTCTTCTTGTCTCGTGTACTTGTCGGGCCTGTCGTCTTGGTCATTGTGCAAAGCTGTCCCGTGGCCTTCGTCCAAGTACCTAAGTATGCACAGAGTCCCTGATGAAGGTAGAAGCCATGTCTCAAGTGAATCCGAAAGATGTAGAGAGAGGAGCGAGGTCACCTCGGTCTCGAGAGCTCTCGCACGAGCTCGAGTCATCGGTCCTTTGGGCACTTGGTGAGGCGATGGAGAGTCCATGGGGATGACCTTGGGATGCTCCGCATCATCTCCCCTCCCTTGGGAAATATCCGACCTCGGATCGAAATCTTCATCACCATGGAAAGGAGAAAGATCCTTGACGTTGAAGGTGTCGCTCACGGAGTACTTGTCTCGAGGGAGGTCGATCTTGTAGGCGTTGTCGTTGTAGCGAGCTAGCACCATGAAGGGTCCGTCGGCGCGAGGTAGAAGTTTGGACTTGCGCTCGTGTGGGAAGCGGTCCTTGCGAAGATGAAGCCAGACAAGATCTCCCGGTTGGAACACCATTGGTGCCTTGTTGACGTTGAGCTTGGTGGCGAGACGTTGGACTTGGCGCTCGATCATTGCCCTTGTATCTTCGTGCACCTTCTTGAGATAGCTCGCTCGAGCACTTGCGTCCATGTTGATGCGCTCTTGTAGAGGTAGAGGTAGAATGTCAAGCGGAGACAACGGATTGAAACCGTAGACAACCTCGAATGGCGACTTGCCGGTGGTCGAATGTCTTGCGCGGTTGTAGGAGAACTCGGCGATGGGCAAGCAATGCTCCCATTCCCGGATGTTCCTCTTGATCAACACACGAAGAAGAGTGGAAAGCGTGCGGTTCGTCACCTCCGTCTGGCTGTCCGTTTGTGGATGGTACGCCGAAGAGAAGAGTAGCTTGATTCCAAGCTTGGCACATAGTGATGTAGGGTGGAACCCTAATCAGCGGATCTTTCATGTTTGGAGAGTGTCCCACGATGAACACGGGGAATACAAGGAGGAAGACGGGGAAAACACAAGAGGAAACACTCAAATCAACACGAAGGTAATCACACAAGCGCTAGATCCACGATACATAATGCGATACATGATCCATAGTCAACGATGGTGATACAAGGATAGTCTTCTCCGTGAGGAGGTCTTGGAATCCCGTAGGATCTTCTCCGATGTGGAGGCCTTGAATCCGTAGTGGATCTTCTCCGTAGAGGCGCACGGTCTCGTGGGAGAAATCCACACAAGTCTGAGAAATGAGCTAACCAACAGCTACCTCGAAAGGAGGGAAGTCAACGGGTATATATTACACAGATAGGCACCGTCGGGGCGGACGTCCGCTGGTTACCGGACGTCCGGTGGTTCCGGAGGGACCGGACGTCCGGTAATCCTCGGATTTCCGCTATTTAGCGTCTGTTGCCGTTGTCACGGACGTCCGGTGGCTTCCGGTCGTCCGGTCGTCTGGGAGGGGCCGGACGTCCGGTGTCTTCCGGTCGTCCGGTGCCTGGAAGTCGCCGGTCGTCCGGTGCAGGCCGGACGTCCGGTGCCTGTAGCATCTTCAGCCTTCCTTCTTCTTGTCTCGTGTACTTGTCAGGCCTGTCATCTTGACCATTGTGCAGAGCTGTCCCGTGGCCTTCGTCCAAGCACCTGAGTATGCACAGAGTCCCTGATGAAGGTAGAAGCCATGTCTCAAGTGAATCTGAAAGATGTAAAGAGAGGAGCGAAGTCACCTCGGTCTCGAGAGCTCTTGCACGGGCTCGAGTCATTGGTCCTTTGGGCACTTGGTGAGGTGAAGGATGGTCCATGGGGATGTCCTTGCGATGCTCCGCATCATCTCCCCTCCCTTGGGAAAGATCCGACCTCGGATCGAAATCTTCATCACCATGGAAGGGAGAGAGATCCTTGACATTGAAGGTGTCGCTCACGAAGTACTTGTCTCGAGGGAGGTCGATCTTGTAGGCGTTGTCGTTGTAGCGAGCTAGCACCTTGAAGGGTCCGTCGGCGCGAGGTAGAAGTTTGGACTTGCGCTCGTGTGGGAAGCGGTCCTTGCGAAGATGAAGCCAAACAAGATCTCCCGGTTGGAACACCATTGGTGCCTTGTTGACGTTGAGCTTGGTGGTGAGACGTTGGACTTGGCGCTCGATCATTGCCCTTGTAACTTCGTGCACCTTCTTGAGATAGCTTGCGCGAGCACTTGCGTCCATGTTGATGCGCTCTTGTAGAGGTAGAGGTAGAATGTCCAATGGAGACAACGGATTGAAGCCGTAGACAACCTCGAATGGCGACTTGCCGGTGGTCGAATGTCTTGCGCGGTTGTAGGCGAACTCGGCGATGGGCAAGCAATGCTCCCATTTCCGGATGTTCCTCTTGATCAACACACGAAGAAGAGTGGAAAGCGTGCGGTTCGTCACCTCCGTCTGGCCGTCCGTTTGTGGATGGTACGCCGCAGAAAAGAGTAGCTTGATTCCAAGCTTGGCACATAGTGTTTTCCAAAAGTAACTCAAGAACTTGACGTCCCGGTCCGAGACGATCGTTTTGGGCACGCCGTGTAGACGAAGTATCTCCCTACAAAAGAGAGTTGCAACATGTGAAGCATCGTCGATCTTGTTACAAGGAATGAAATGAGCCATTTTAGAGAATCTATCTACCACGACAAGCACGGAATCTTTGCCATTTTGAGTTCTAGGCAAGCCAAGTATGAAATCCATGCTTATGTCTTCCCATGGATGGTATGGAATAGGAAGAGGCATGTAAAGACCATGAGATTGAGCTTTGGACTTAGCTTTGCGGCATGTAGAACATCGGTTGGTGAGGCGTGAGACGTCACGAAGCATCTTGGGCCAAAAATAGTTCTTAGAGAGGGTAGCAAACGTCTTGTCGCGTCCAAAGTGTCCCATGAGTCCTCCTCCATGAGATTCCTGCAAAAGGAGCAAACGAAGCGAAGACTCGGGAATGCAAAGTTTGTTAGCTCTCATAAGATATCCATCCTTGATGTAGTAATGTTCCCAAGAAGTGTGAGTCAAGCACTTAGCATAAGCATTTGCAAAGAAAGGATCATGCTCATATAAATCTTTAATATGCTGAAAGCCAATCACATTCAACTCAAGTTGTGTTACAAGCATGCATTTCCGGGAATGCGCGTCGGCCACAACATTTTCTTTGCCCTTGA
Source organism: Secale cereale (assembly GCA_902687465.1). Taxonomy (NCBI): domain Eukaryota; kingdom Viridiplantae; phylum Streptophyta; class Magnoliopsida; order Poales; family Poaceae; genus Secale; species Secale cereale. The sequence continues at coordinate 447,723,066 of LR738715.1, read as the reverse complement.
TGTATTTGATGACATAGGGAAAAGACTCAATGAACTCACTCCATTTATCATGACGCTTGTTCAACTTAGTTTGACCTTTGAGATACTTGAGTGTCTCATGGTCCGTATGAAGAATGAATTCATGAGGTCTAAGATAGTGTTCCCAAACACGTAGAACTCTCACCAAGGCATAAAGCTCTTTATCATAGATGGGGTAGTTAAGTTGCGCTCCCGATAGCTTTTCGCTAAAGTACGCAATTGGGCGCTTTTCTTGCATGAGCACGCCACCTATGCCGGTACCACTAGTATCACAATGAATCTCAAATGGTTTGTCAAAGTTTGGTAGGGCTAGAAGTGGTGCGTGCGTGAGCAAGCTCTTAAGCTCATTGAATGCGGTGTCTTGCAAAGGACCCCAAATGAAGGGTGCGTTCTTCTTGCTCAAAGCGTGTAGAAGCATAGCAATGGTGCTAAAGTCCTTCACAAAACGTCGATAGAAACCGGCTAGACCAAGGAAACTACGCACTTGCATGAGATTCTTTGGTTGAGGCCAAGTTTTAATTGCTTCAATTTTAGTTTCATCAACGTGAACACCTTGAGAAGACACGACAAATCCTAGAAAGACAACCTTGTCAACGCCAAAAGTGCATTTCTCCATATTAGCGTATAATTGTTGTTTGCGAAGTGCTTGCAAAACTAGTTGGACATGGTCAACATGTTCTTCAAGCGACTTGCTAAAGATGAGAATGTCATCAAAGTAAACCACTACAAAGACGCCTATATAGGGTCGAAGAACAAAATGCATAAGACGCACGAAAGTGCCGGGTGCTTCTGATAAGCCCATTGGCATAACAAGCCACTCGTATAACCCGAACTTGGTTTTGAAAGCAGTTTTCCACTCATCACCCTCTTGAATGCGAATTTGGTAGTAGCCACTTTTAAGATCAATTTTGGAAAAAATTGTGGCACCACATAGTTCATCAAGCATGTCGTCTAAGCGTGGAATAGGGAGACGGTATCTAATGGTGATAGCATTTATCGGATGACAATCGGAACACATGCGAAAACTTCCATCTTTCTGAGGCACGAGGATAACGGGAACGGCACAAGGGCTTAAGCTTTCACGTACATGACCTTTGTCGATGAGTTTTTGCACTTGCCGTTGTATCTCCTTTGTTTCCTCGGGGTTGACGCGGTAGGGAGCCTTGTTTGGAAGTGGTGCACCGGGTACGAGGTTGATGCGGTGTTCTATCCCGCGAAGTGGAGGTAGACCCGGAGGTAGCTCATCGGGAAAGACGTGCGAGAATTCCTGCAACAGTTGAGACAACACAAAAGGTGGAGGTGGTGAAGTGTTAGTAGGTTTGGCTTCCCCTTTGCATAAAAGCACAAGGTGGAAGACGCTCGATGGGTTCTCACACACTTCTCTCATCTCACGTTTGGTGGCAAATAGGACTAGTTGCTTCTTGTCGCTCATCGTGGAGGCGCTCATATTTGGCTTGTGGCTCTCGCTCTCTTTTTGGTGGCTCACTCTCTCACCATTCTCTCCACGATGGGTGGTAGGTAAAAGCTTGTCGGCGGCTACTTGACTTGGAGTCATTGGTCGGAGCACGAATTCCTTGCCCTTCATCTTGAAGTGATAGTGATTTGTCCGTCCATTGTGTGTGACTCCACGATCATATTGCCATGGACGTCCAAGAATAAGGTGGCACACGGACATGGGTATCACATCACATTCGAGAGTGTCCTCGTAGGCGCCAATCTTGAAAGAGACTTGCACGGTGTGCTCGACTCGAAGAATTCCGGCGTCGTTGAGCCACTGGACCTTGTAGGGGTGAGGATGCTTCGTCTTGACCAAATGAAGCTTGTCGCATAGCTCTTCGCTTGCCAAGTTGTGGCAACTTCCACCATCGATGATAACCTTGACGGAGCGTCCATTGATGCCGGCCTTCGTGTGGAAAATATGACATCGTTGGTCGTCATCTTGTTGATGTTGGAGTGTCAAGACTTTGGAGACAACAAGGTTGGGGCTTGAGTCATTGTCCCAAACACTTGATGGTCTTCTTCTTCATTGACTTGGCGATGCATGGCGACATGCTCAAGTGCTTCCATCTCATCATCGCTCATGGAGTCATAAGATCCGTCGTCGTTGATGATCATGGTGCGAACGGTCTTGCACTCAAATGACTTGTGGCCTCGTCCTTGGCACTTGAAGCATTTGATGGAGCTCGTCTTGTTATTGTCTTCGGTAGGAGTTGTAGTTGAGGAAGCTCTTGGCTTGAAGTTGTTGGTAGAAGGTGGACGACTCGATGTAGTCGCATTCTTGTGACTTGACTTGTCACCGAAGTTTGTAGATGGCTTGGTAGAGGTAGGAGGAGTAGCCGAAGTCGTTGAAGCTTGGTTGTAGGAGCCGAAGTTCTTGGAGTTGAACTTGGAGTACTTGTAGTCCTCTTGAACTTGTCGCTCCGCTTTGGTTGCTTGATGTACTAGCTCGAGGAGATTGTTGTATGGTTGGAAGTCCGCAATCTTCTTGATGGGATAGTTGAGTCCATTCAAGAATCTCGCCATAGTTTGCTCGTCATCTTCCGTGATGTTTGCTCGTATCATGGCAATCTCCATCTCCTTGTAGTACTCTTCAACGGACTTGGTACCTTGCTTGAGGAGTTGTAGCTTCTTGAACAAGTCACGATTGTAGTGTGTAGGCACAAAGCGTGCTCTCATGACTTCCTTCATTTGAGCCCAAGTGGTGATAGGAGGTTCGCCTTTTGCTTCTCTTCTCTCTATAATTTGCTCCCACCAAATGAGAACATAGTCTTGGAACTCAAGGGATGCCATTGCGATCTTCTTCTCTTCATCGAAGTTGTGAAGGCGAAAGATCTTGTCAACTTTCAATGCCCATGAGAGATAGTCTTCGGGATCAATGCTTCCGGAAAACTTTGGCATGGTGAAATTGAGCTTGCCATAGCGATGCTCGTCATTGTTGCCTTGCCTATTGGGAGGGCGATCTCGATTTTGGCGGTTTGCCATATCGTGTTGCTCTTGAGGATATAGATGTTGTTGTTGGGGTTGTTGCTCTTGGCGCGCTTGAGGAGGAGCTTCTTCTTGCAGTCTTGCTTGATGGCGCCTCTCTTGCATCTCATCGCGAAGGAAATCCTCTTCTTGACGAGTTTGTCGAGTGCGGGCTGCCACATTGCGATGTGCATCTTGTAAAGCACGTTGCACCTCCATAGCTTGAGCTTCTCGACGTTGTTGTGCTTGGCGGTTAGCCTCGGCGTCTTGTTCTTCTTGATATTGACGTGCTCGCTCTTGTTGTTGTTGGCGTAGTCGTTGCCGTTCTTGTGCTTGCTCAAGTGTAGCTTGGTTTTGACGACGTCGGCTTTCTTGCTCGTCGAATAGCTCTTGTGAACTCTTGTCATGTAGAGGTTGCCGGCGGTCATGTCGAGCTTGACGTGCGGCTTGACGAAGAGTGTTGGACGTAGGTGTAATTGAGTCTTGCGTGGAGTCGGTGTGTCGACTTGAGCGGCTTCGTCTTTGAGAAGATGTTGAGGAAGAATGTCGGTTGATTATCAATGTCCGGAGCTCATTGTATTGGGTAGTCATGTTGGTGTTGATGAGTTCAAATTGTTCTTTTGTCCTTGCTTCAAATTGGCGCGCGTCCTCGGAGACTTGACCAATGTATTCACGCATAGCTTCACTCTCTTGATGTAGAGCTCTTTGGACACCGAATAGATGTAGTTTGGTGATGTAGTTGTTCGCTTCTTGAGGATCGTCGAAGATCGGGTTGGAAGATGTACTTGGCCTATCCATCATCACAAGCAAGTATGTGAGTGGGAGAAAGGAGAAGACAATATCAATGTACCTTAACCGAGGTTGAAAATGGATCAATGATCACTCAATAATGTAACCCGGAAATAGCACTATTGGTATCACTTCGTGTCGATTCTCACACCTACACAAGTAAAGCTTTGAGGGGAGCTTGGTTAGGATGTGGCACAAATTCAATGCAATCGTCAAAGTGACTCAATGATGTTGAAAATGGTTCATAATTTGCTCATGCAACAAGTAGATCACTAGCAAAGGTAGCACACGGAACACACGCACGGATAGATAAATGTGGTTGTGCAACCAAGGGTGAGCGAAAATGTGGAAAACCATGGAAAATGCTCGTGTTGCACAACACTAGAGAGACGCTAACCGATTGCTTAATAGGCGGATACGAACTTGTGCACGACCTATAAGAGGCAAAACGTAACGAATATCTATCACAAGTATGCTATGAGTGTATGATGTGCCGATGCTTGAGCACAAGATGATGTTGCTATGATGTATGATCTCTTTTGATGCAAGGCGTATGATGCTATTGTGTTTTTGCTTTGGTGGCTCTTTTGCTTAAAAGCTTGTGAGCTCTTTCTTTGGGTACATATGCATGCTTCTCGGATCAAGGTAGCTATTGTGTATGCGGTACACTCTTGTGCCACATGGAGATATGCAAGATACCAAGATGATGTGGTGCTACGCACAATGATGTAGTATGCAATATCTATGACTATCACTAATGTGCACAAGTGTCGTGGCCCGGCAATACTCAAATGGCTAGTCTCAATGGGAAAGCTACGCAAAGATGGTTCATAGGGTGACAATGCAAGTGCAAGGTAGAATGAGCGAAGTGTCGTCGATGTTACCATCCTTGCCGAAGTTGAGTGGTGGTGTTGTCGAAGTCTTGCCGTTCCAAGGTAGCCTAAACATCCAAGGAAACGGTGAAACCACAACTCATGTATCCAAGGCAAAGGGAGACACACTTTCCAAACTCGGAGCGGGTAAGCGATGGTGGTTGCGGAAGGTGGGATGAAAGGTAGGTGGTAGCGGAAGGTGGTACGGAACTGAACAAAGTCAGCTTCGTCAGGTTTTGTCGGACGTCCAGAAGTTACCGGTCGTCCGGTCGGTCGGATGAGGTCGGACGTCCGGAAGTTGCCGGAAATCCGGTAAAAGCTTCTGTAATCGGGGTGCCGGTCGTCCGGTGTTTAGCGGACGTCCGGTGTCTCGAGGGGTGCCGGACGTCCGGTAAACGTCGGTCGTCCGGTAGGTCTGGGATGTGGTGGTGGAATCCGTGGCGAAATGGTCGAACGTGGTCGAATTTGCGGTGGAAAAAGGTGGAAAAGGTGGGGAAATGCTAGATCGACACGTGGCACAGCAAATCCATGGAACAATGTCAACAAAATCTTGCCAAATCAACAGATCACAAAAATTTTTGGGGCTCTTTTTGTGGGGAATTTTCGAAATTGGGAAGAACACAACAAAAACAAGCTAGAAAACAGTGTGTGGGACTCCAAAATCGTGATCAACCTTGCTCTTGATACCAAGATGATGTAGGGTGGAACCCTAATCAGCGGATCTTTCACGTTTGGAGAGTGTCCCACGATGAACACGGGGAATACAAGGAGGAAGACGGGGAAAACACAAGAGGAAACACTCAAATCAACACGAAGGTAATCACACAAGCGCTAGATCCACGATACATAATGCGATACATGATCCATAGTCAACGATGGTGATACAAGGATAGTCTTCTCCGTGGGAGGTCTTAGAATCCCGTAGGATCTTCTCCGATGTGGAGGCCTTGAATCCGTAGTGGATCTTCTCCGTAGAGGCGCACGGTCTCGTGGGAGAAATCCACACAAGTCTGAGAAATGAGCTAACCAACAGCTACCTCGAAAGGAGGGAAGTCAACGGGTATATATTAGGCACCGTCGGGGCGGACGTCCGCTGGTTACCGGACGTTCGGTGGTTCCGGAGGGACCGGACGTCCGGTAATCCTCGGATTTCCGCTATTTAGCGTCTGTTGCCGTTGTCACGGACGTCCGGTGGCTTCCGGTCGTCCGGTCGTCTGGGAGGGGCCGGACGTCCGGTGTCTTCCGGTCGTCTGGTGCCTGGAAGTCGCCGGTCGTCCGGTGCAGGACGGACGTCCGGTGCCTGTAGCATCTTCAGCCTTCCTTCTTCTTGTCTCGTGTACTTGTCGGGCCTGTCATCTTGACCATTGTGCAGAGCTGTCCCGTGGCCTTCGTCCAAGCACCTGAGTATGCACAGAGTCCCTGATGAAGGTAGAAGCCATGTCTCAAGTGAATCTGAAAGATGTAAAGAGAGGAGCAAAGTCACCTCGGTCTCGAGAGCTCTTGCACGGGCTTGAGTCATTGGTCCGTTAGGCACTTGGTGAGGTGAAGGATGGTCCATGGGGATGTCCTTGGGATGCTCCGCATCACATAGTGTTTTCCAAAAGTAACTCAAGAACTTGACGTCCCGGTCCGACACGATCGTTTTGGGCACGCCGTGTAGACGAAGTATCTCCCTACAAAAGAGAGTTGCAACATGTGAAGCATCGTCGATCTTGGTACAAGGAATGAAATGAGCCATTTTAGAGAATCTATCTACCACGACAAGCACGGAATCTTTTCCATTTTGAGTCCAAGGCAAGCCAAGTATGAAATCCATGCTTATGTCTTCCCATGGATAGTATGGAATAGGAAGAGGCATGTAAAGACCATGAGATTGAGCTTTGGACTTAGCTTTGCGGCATGTAGAACATCGGTTGGTGAGGCGTGAGACGTCACGAAGCATCTTGGGCCAAAAATAGTTCTTAGAGAGGGTAGCAAACGTCTTGCCGCGTCCAAAGTGTCCCATGAGTCCTCCTCCATGAGATTCCTGCAAAAGGAGCAAACGAAGCGAAGACTCGGGAATGCAAAGTTTGTTAGCTCTCATAAGATATCCATCCTTGATGTAGTAATGTTCCCAAGAAGTGTGAGTCAAGCACTTAGCATAAGCATTTGCAAAGAAAGGATCATGCTCATATAAATCTTTAATATGCTCAAAGCCAATCACATTCAACTCAAGTTGTGTTACAAGCATGCATTTGCGGGAAAGCGCGTCCGCCACAACATTTTCTTTGCCCTTGATGTATTTGATGACATAGGGAAAAGACTCAATGAACTCACTCCATTTAGCATGACGCTTGTTCAACTTAGTTTGACCTTTGAGATACTTGAGTGTCTCATGGTCCGTATGAAGAATGAATTCATGAGGTCTAAGATAGTGTTCCCAAACACGTAGAACTCTCACCAAGGCATAAAGCTCTTTATCATAGATGGGGTTGTTAAGTTGCGCTCCCGATAGCTTTTCGCTAAAGTAGGCAATTGGGCGCTTTTCTTGCATTAGCACACCACCTATGCCGGTACCACTAGCATCACAATGAATCTCAAACGGTTTGTCAAAGTTTGGTAGGGCTAGAAGTGGTGCGTGCGTGAGCAAGCTCTTAAGCTCATTGAACGCGGTGTCTTGCGAAGGACCCCAAATGAAGGGTTCGTTCTTCTTGCTCAAAGCGTGTAGAGGCATAGCAATGGTGCTAAAGTCCTTCACAAAACGTCGATAGAAACCGGCTAGACCAAGGAAACTACGCACTTGCATGAGATTCTTTGGTTGAGGCCAAGTTTTAATTGCTTCAATTTTATTTTCATCAACGTGAACACCTTGAGAAAACACGACAAATCCTAGAAAGACAACCTTGTCAACGCCAAAAGTGCATTTCTCCATATTAGCTTATAGTTGTTGTTTGCGAAGTGCTTGCAAAACTAGTTGGACATGGTCAACATGTTCTTCAAGCGACTTGCTAAAGATGAGAATGTCATCAAAGTAAACCACTACAAAGACGCCTATATAGGGTCGGAGAACAAAATGCATAAGACGCACGAAAGTGCCGGGTGCTTCCGATAAGCCCATTGGCATAACAAGCCACTCGTATAACCCAAACTTGGTTTTGAAAGCAGTTTTCCACTCATCACCTTCTTGAATGCGAATTTGGTAGTAGCCACTTTTAAGATCAATTTTAGAAAAAATTGTGGCACCACATAATTCATCAAGCATATCGTCTAAGCGTGGAATCGGGTGACGGTATCTAACGGTGATAGCATTTATCGGACGACAATCGGAACACATGCGAAAACTTCCATCTTTCTTAGGCACGAGGATAACGGGAAGGGCACAAGGGCTTAAGCTTTCACGTACATGACCTTTGTCGATGAGTTGTTGCACTTGCCGTTGTATCTCCTTTGTTTCCTCGGGGTTGACGCGGTAGGGAGCTTTGTTTGGAAGTGGTGCACCGGGTACGAGGTCGATGCGGTGTTCTATCCCGCGAAGTGGAGGTAGACCCGGTGGTAGCTCATCGGGAAAGACGTCCGAGAATTCCTGCAACAATTGAGACAACACAAAAGGTGGAGGTGGTGAAGTGTTAGTAGGCTTGGCTTCCCCTTTGCATAAAAGCACAAGGTGGAAGACGCTCGATGGGTTCTCACACACTTCTCTCATCACACGTTTGGTGGCAAATAGAACTAGTTGCTTCTTGTCGCTCATCGTGGATGCGCTCATATTTGGCTTGTGGCTCTCGCTCTCTTTTTGGTGGCTCGCTCTCTCACCATTCTCTCCACGATGGGTGGTAGGTAAAAGCTTGTCGGCGGCTACTTGACTTGGAGTCATTGGTCGGAGCACGAATTCCTTGCCCTTCATCTTGAAGTGATAGTGATTTGTCCGTCCATTGTGTGTGACTCCACGATCATATTGCCATGGGCGTCCAAGAATAAGGTGGCACACGGACATGGGTATCACATCACATTCGAGAGTGTCCTCGTAGGCGCCAATCTTGAAAGAGACTTGCACGGTGTGCTCGACTTGAAGAATTCCGGCGTCGTTGAGCCACTGGACCTTGTAGGGGTGAGGATGCTTCGTCTTGACCAAATGAAGCTTGTCGCATAGCTCTTTGCTTGCCAAGTTGTGGCAACTTCCTCCATCGATGATAACCTTGACGGAGCGTCCATTGATGCCGGCCTTCGTATGGAAAATATGACATCGTTGGTCGTCATCTTGTTGGTGTTGGAGTGTCAAGACTGTGGAGACAACAAGGTTGGGGCTTGAGTCATTGTCGCAAAACACTTGATGATCTTCTTCTTCATTGACTTGGCGATGCATAGCGACAAGCTCAAGTGCTTCCATCTCATCATCGCTCATGGAGTCATAAGATCCGTCATCGTTGATGATCATGGTGCGAACGGTCTTGCACTCAAATGACTTGTGACCTCGTCCTTGGCACTTGAAGCATTTGATGGAGCTCGTCTTGTTATTGTCTTCGGTAGGAGTTGTAGTTGAGGGAGCTCTTGGCTTGAAGTTGTTGGTAGAAGGTGGACGACTCGATGTAGTCGCATTCTTGTAGCTTGACTTGTCACCGTAGTTTGTAGATGGCTTGGTAGAGGTAGGAGGAGTAGCCGAAGTCGTTGAAGCTTGGTTGTAGGAGCCGAAGTTCTTGGAGTTGAACTTGGAGTACTTGTAGTCCTCTTGAACTTGTCGCTCCGCTTTGGTTGCTTGATGTACTAGCTCGAGGAGATTGTTGTATGGTTGGAAGTCCGCAATCTTCTTGATGGGATAGTTGAGTCCATTCAAGAATCTCGCCATAGTTTGCTCATCATCTTCCGTGATGTTTGCTCGTATCATGACAATCTCCATCTCCTTGTAGTACTCTTCAACGGACTTGGTACCTTGCTTGAAGAGTTGTAGCTTCTTGAACAAGTCACGATTGTAGTGTGTAGGCACAAAGCGTGCTCTCATGACTTCCTTCATTTGAGCCCAAGTGGTGATAGGAGGTTCGCCTTTTGCTTCTCTTCTCTCTATAACTTGCTCCCACCAAATGAGAACAATGTCTTGGAACTCAAGGGATGCCATTGCGATCTTCTTCTCTTCATCGAAGTTGTGAAGGCGAAAGATCTTGTCAACCTTCAATGCCCATGAGAGATAGTCTTCGGGATCAATGCTTCCGGAGAACTTTGGCATGGTGAACTTGAGCTTGCCATAGCGATGCTCGTCATTGTTTCCTTGCCTATTGGGAGGGCGATCTCGATTTTGGCGGTTTGCCATATCTTGTTGCTCTCGTTGATGTAGATGTTCTTGTTGGAGTTGATGTTCTTGTTGGTGTTGTTGCTCTTGCCGCGCTTGAGGAGGAGCTTCTTCTTGCATTCTTGCTTGATGGCGCCTCTCTTGCATCTCATCGCGAAGGAAATCCTCTTCTTGACGAGTTTGTCGAGTGCGGGCTGCCTCATTGCGATGTGCATCTTGTAAAGCATGTTGCGCCTCCATAGCTCGAGCTTCTCGACGTTGTTGTGCTTGGCGGTTAGCCTCAGCATCTTGTTCTTCTTGATATTGACGTGCTCGCTCTTGTTGTTGTTGGCGTAGTCGTTGCCGTTCTTGTGCTTGGTCAAGTGTAGCTTGGTTTTGACGACGTCGACTTTCTTGCTCGTCGAATAGCTCTTGTGAACTCTTGTCATGTAGAGGTTGACGGCGGTCATGTCGAGCTTGACGTGCGGCTTGACGAAGAGTGTTGGACGTAGGTGTACTTGAGTCTTGCGTGGAGTCGGTGTGTCGACTTGAGCGGCTTCGTCTTTGAGAAGATGTTGAGGAAGAACGTCGGTTGATTATCAATGTCCGGAGCTCGTTGTATTGGGTAGTCATGTTGGTGTTGATGGTGTCGAATTGTTCTTTTGTCCTTGCCTCAAATTGGCGCGCGTCCTCGGTGACTTGACCAATGTACTCACGCATAGCTTCACTCTCTTGATGTAGTGCTCGTTGGACACCGAATAGATGTAGTTTGGTGACGTAGTTGTTCGCTTCTTGAGGATTGTCGAAGATCGGGTTGGAAGATGTACTTGGCCTATCCATCATCACAAGCAAGTATGTGAGTGGGAGAAAGGAGAAGACAATATCAATGTACCTTAACCGAGGTTGAAAATGGATCAATGATCACGCGATAATGTAACCCGGAAATAGCACTATTGGTATCACTTCGTGTCGATTCTCACACCTACACAAGTAAAGCTTTGAGAGGAGCTTGGTTAGGATGTGGCACAAATTCAATGCAATCGTCAAAGTGACTCAATGATGTTGAAAATGGTTCACAATTTTCTCATGCAACAAGTAGATCACTAGCAAAGGTAGCACACGGAACACACGCACGGATAGATAAATGTGGTTGTGCAACCAAGGTTGAGCGAAAATGTGGCAAACCACGGAAAATGCTCGTGTTGCACAACACTAGAGAGACGCTAACCTATTGCTTAATAGGCGGATACGCACTTGTGCACGACCTATAAGAGGCAAAACGTAACGACTATCTATCACAAGTATGCTATGAGTGTATGATGTGCCGATGCTTGAGCACACGATGATATTTCTATGATGTATGATCTCCTTTGATGCAAAGTGTATGATGCTATTGTCTTTTTCTTTGATTGGCTCGTTTGCTTAAAAGCTTGTGAGCTCTTTCTTTGGGTACTTATGCATGCTTCTCGGATCAAGGTAGCTATTGTGTATGCGGTACACTCTTGTGTCACACGGAGATATGCAAGATACCAAGATGATGTGGTGTTACTCACAATGATGTAGTATGCAATATCTATGACTATCACTAATGTGCACAAGTGTCATGGCCCGGCAATACTCAAATGGCTAGTCTCAATGGGAAAGCTACGCAAAGATGGTTTATAGGGTGACAATCCAATTGCAAGGTAGAATGTGCGAAGTGTCGTCGATGTTACCGTCCTTGCCGAAGTTGAGCGGTGATGTTGTCGAAGTCTTGCCGTCCCAAGGTAGCCAAAACATCCAAGCAAACGGTGAGACCACAACTCATGTATCCAAGGCAAAGGAAGACACACTTTCCAAACTCGGAGCGGGTAAGCGATGGTGGTTGCGGAAGGTATGGTGAAAGGTAGGTGGTAGCGGAAGGTGGTACGGAACTGAACAAAGTCAGCTTCGTCAGGTTTTGTCGGACGTCCGGAAGTTACCGGTCGTCCAGTCGGTCGGATGGGGTCGGACGTCCGGAAGTTGCCGGAAATCCGGTAAAAGCTTCTGTAATCGGGGTGCCGGTCGTCCGGTGTTTAGCGGACGTCCGGTGGCTCGAGAGGTGACGGACGTCCGGTAAGCGTCGGTCGTCCGGTAGGTCTGGGACTGTGGTTGGTGGAATCCGTGGAGAATTGTCGAACATGGTCGAATTTGCGGTGGAAAAAGGTGGAAAAGGTGGGGAAATGCTAGATCGACACGTGGCACAGCAAATCCATGGAACAAAGTCAACAAAATCTTGCCAAATCAACAGATCACAAAAAAAAAAATTGGGTTATTTTTGTGGGGATTTTTCGAAATTGGGAAGAACACAACAAAAACAAGCTAGAAAACAGTGTGTGGGGCTCCAAAATCGTGATCAACCTTGCTCTTGATACCAAGATGATGTAGGGTGGAACCCTAATCAGCGGATCTTTCACGTTTTGGAGAGTGTCCCACGATGAACATGGACAACACAAGGAGAAAGACGGGGAAAACACAAGAGGAAACACTCAAATCAACACGAAGATAATCACACAAGCGCTAGATCCACGATACATAGTGCGATATATGATCCATAGTCAACGATGGTGATACAAGGATAGTCTTCTCCGTGAGGAGGTCTTGGAATCCCGTAGGATCTTCTCCGAGGTGGAGGCCTTGAATCTGTAGTGGATCTTCTCCGTAGAGGCGCACGGTCTCGTGGGAGAAATCCACACAAGTCTGAGAAATGAGCTAACTGACAGCTACCTCGAAAGGAGGGAGGTCAACGGGTATATATTACACAGATCGGCACCGTCGGGGCGGACGTTCGCTGGTTACCGGACGTCCGGTGGTTCCGGAGGGACCGGACGTCCGGTAATCCTCGGATTTCCGCTATTTATCTTCTGTTGCCGTTGTCACGGACGTCCGGTGGCTTCCGGTCGTCCGGTCGTCTGCGAGAGGCCGGACGTCCGGTGTCTTCCGGTCGTCCGGTGCCTGGAAGTCGCCGGTCGTCCGGTGCAGGCCGGACGTCCGGTGCCTGTAGCATCTTCAGCCTTCCTTCTTCTTGTCTCGTGTACTTGTCGGGCATGTCGTCTTGGTCATTGTGCAGAGCTGTCCCGTGGCCTTCGTCCAAGTACCTGAGTATGCACAGAGTCCCTGATGAAGGTAGAAGCCATGTCTCAAGTGAATCCGAAAGATGTAGAGAGAGGAGCGAGGTCACCTCGGTCTCGAGAGCTCTCGCACGAGCTCGAGTCATCGGTCCTTTGGGCACTTGGTGAGGCGATGGAGAGTCCATGGGGATGACCTTGGGATGCTCCGCATCACACACGCTCGACAAAATGAGGTCGTGTGCGACCGACGAGTGCTCAAATACGGAAATACGTACAGTAGAGCTAAAAAATACAATTATATGGCGAAATTGTTTTCGGTCGCAAGTACATCCCACACAGTCAGTCCGCACTAAACGTTTCCGTTCGTATGTACATCCCACATAGTCGCTCCAAGGAAAACGTTTCCGTTCACAGGTACATCACACACAATTTCTCTCGTTAAATCATTTGTGATAGCGTTGCCATTGCACACGATATTAATAATTTTATCGTTTGTGTTATTGAATGCATCACACACGGTGCGTAGAAGAAACTGCGTGGCAAAGGTTGTCCATCACACACACTTTTTATGTGGTAAACATTTTCTCAAAGTGGCCTAACGCAAACAGTTTTCAAGGGAAAGTCGTGTGTGAAGTGGAGATTCATCGCGCACGTAGTGGATCCTAGAAACATTTCTGATCTCCACGTATATCGCAGACGTTTCGCTTTCGCAAACCATGTGTAGTGTAATCCCTAATTAAGCCCTAATTAATCCAATTAATGCCTAATTTAAAAATCACATGTTTTGAATTTGAAAGTAGGCAATCACTTATTTCATATCCAACCATGTTTATTACAAATATTGGTTCAACTAGAAATCCATAATTCGATGCACAGGTACATATACTAAAGAACTACAGAAGCACCAAGTAAAGAATGATGAACCACAGTTGTAGTAAAGACTGTAAAGAGAGAGGCGAAAGACATTCTGGTTGCTGGAGAAGGCGAAGCGAAATGCCCATATTGTGCCCTCCTCCATGCGTAATGTGCGCACGACTCTTGGCCAACCACTTGTGATGGCTGCCCGTCCATCCTTCACTGTCTTCATTAGGACTTCTCGATGCTCCTTGTAGTCTGGATGAAATACTTTAACCTTCATGGCGTGTCCACTAATCATGTACTTTGCGAGGTAATCTTGAGCGAACTGCTTCGGGAACCACTGGGAACGAAAAAGATTCTGACATTGTTGTCTAACAACCCATTATGGGCAGTAAAAAGAGAAGGCTCCAGAGTTTGTAGTTACCATCCTACAGCTCACTGTTGTGTTCGATAGAAAATAAACAAATAATTTGCTTGCCACTATTCGTATCTTTTTGCTAATAATCCTTATCGGTTTCCTCACTTGATGCTTGTTCATCAATATCTCGTTGCCCCATAAGCAAAAAGGGTTGATGTGTGGATCCTTGCCAAGGGCATATGTACCTACAAGCAACAAGTCAATATTAGAAGCTGATGAGGACATCACTAACAAGGTTACACCCACAGCTCCAACTGACACATATACAGGACCAATTACTAGAGCTCGCGCACGCCAATTAAATTACCAGGTACTTTCGTTTCTTGGTAATGAATCTAATGTTCATGAGAATATGATGCTGCCTAAATTGGATACATTTGTCTTGCTTACAAATGAAGGGCCTAGCTTGGACAAGAAGGATGAACATTGGAGCAAGATCAAGCATGGAGATGATGGCATGCGCAAGGGGAACAAGAATGGAGTTTCAATTGATGATTTCAGGACTTTGAAGCCACCATAATGAGTGCGAGAAGCCTTGGACGAAATATACAAGATGCCACTTCATAAATTTTGTCCAGAGGCTATTAGAGGTGTTGCGTCACCTTATTATTGGGCCAGGCCCATGTAATTTTGAAATACTTGAGTATAGGCTGTTTTTAGAGTCCGTATGTGTGGGGAAACAAGAGTTAGGGTTGGTTTCGGACCCCTCCACCAAGGGCCACGAAATTCCCCCCTCTTTCCCCCATATATACAGCCCTTAGGGCGTCGTTTAGACTTTGGGTTTTGTTTAGATTAAAAGTTCGCCATAGCTGTAACTTCGCGTACTTCGTTTGTGTTCAACGACCAGACAAAGGCGTCACAGAACCCCACCTTGATCAATAAAGCTTTCCTCTTATATTCGCAATATCCAGATTGCAATCTTAGTTTCTTGCTTGTTCTTCATTTGCCTGCAGGAAACAGACCTTCGTGGTCAGGTTGATCGTGCTCCGGTGTGGTCGATAACCTCTCGGAGTTGGTTTAGCGATTGCTAAGGCGCGACGTCCACGCACGTTCGTAGTCGGATCGTCAAAGTCGACTTCATCCAAATGATAGCCATCATCTCGTCGAAAGACGGGACACCTTTGCCTCTATCAAGTGGTATCAGATTTCCAGGTTGCTCGGTGAGATTTTACAGTTTTTCGTAGATTAGATCGAGTCTGTTCTTCATACCTACAGTCCACGAAAAGCCAAAAAAATTAGGGTTAGTTCATCCCATCCGAACCAATCTGAGCGTTTGCATAATCTTTTCTGTATTTGCTTTGTTGAATTTGCGGTTGCATCGTCGTGTCAAGTTGCTGGTCTTAGCGTCTAGTTCTTTAGAGTTTCGAGTTCTGTTCACAGTTTGTCACGTCGCCGCCGCACCATATTCATCGCCGCTGCCATACCACCACTGCTGCCATATCCCACCACCGCCACCACATACCACCACCGTTGCCATCTAGGTTTCAGATTTGTGTTTCCTTGCCTGCGTAGGTCTAAAAAAAAGAGTCTGGAGACCCCCGGGCAGTTTTTAGGCCAAAATATCGACAGGTGAAAATATTTTTTCCCTATCCTACTTTTGGGCTTTTCTGAGTCTTTTGAGACACGTGCCACCATACTGTTTTTTTACCGCACTTTTTCGTCGTCGCTGCCCTGATTCCGAAAAAAAAAATTCGTCAAAAAAATTACGTGCCTATCATCTTAGTTTGACCTGGGAAGTGTTTTGAGACACTCGGAATTATAGTGATTTTCGGCCAAAAAAAAGCAGCGCAAAAAAAAGAGCGCAAAAAAAGGAGGCGAAAAAAAATTCAAAGTGTGCTTTCCCCTTTATTACGTGCAGCGCCGTGATTTTGTTAGTGTTCTAGGCTCGCGTCTCTAGTACGGTCTAGCCTAGGACCAGCACAGTACCGTCGTTGAGCGTTTATTCACCTTTGCATCTCTGAATTGATTATTGCTGACCACTTTGCTACCATCTTATAAGCCTTCCCAACTCCACATACATCTACGTCGTGCGTTTGACTCTCCCTGGTAATCGCTTTATCCAAGCTTTGAGAGTTTTTGCCGATCACCACCTGCTACTGGGTAAGAACTGGTAAGAATTTGAGATTTGCTTGTCGGATTTGTGACACCCGCCACCACCACCACTTATTAGTAGTCTGTAGGATCATATTCTTGTGTGTTTCTATTGCTGCTAACCATGCCAGGATCACAAGTCGACGAGACTGACTGGGAGAACTTGACGAACAAGGAGCTTCATGATAAGTTTCAGCAAATGATGAGTGTACAGGTGCAAGATGTGCTAAACACATTGGACGAGGCCATGGAGAAGATAGATGGCATGGAGAAGACGTTTGAAACAAAGCTCGATAAAAAGTTTGCTGAATTGCTTTCGCGTTTTCCACCACCACCGGCTGCGGCAGTTGTCCCACCTCTACAACAACAACAACAACAACAACATCGCCTTCCAAATCAAGTGGGACGAGCACAGCGCGTTCCCCTTGAGCCTGGGCAAGCTTCTGGTGCTGCTGTTGATGTTTCTGTAGCTCTTGCTGCTACGGCAGAGGTAGAGGACCATTACGAGGATGAGTTTGACCAAAATCAGAACCACGTGCAACAACCAGCACCACCACCACCAGGTCGTCCTCATGCATATCATCGCAACGGTAGGGCTGCACCACCACCTGAGGTACATGACCATCTTCCTAAACTGAAATTGAATATTCCACCATTTGAGGGTAGATATGTTCCTGATATATATCTTACTTAGGAGTTAGAAACTGAACAACGTTTTACATGTTTACATTATCCCGAGGAGAGACGTGTTCCTGCTGTTGTTTGTGCTTTCACTAGTTTTGCATGTGTTTGGTGGTCTGAACATTGTAGATTATATCCTATTCCAGCTACTTGGGCTGCTTTGAAAACTGCTATGCGTACTCGTTGGGTTCCACCATATTATCAACGTGAATTACTTCAAAAACTGCAGCGCTTAAGACAAGGAAGAAATTCTGTAGAAGAATATTATCAGCAATTACAAACTGGCCTGATTAGATGTGGTATTGTTGAGGAGAATGAAGCTATGCTTGCACGTTTTATGGGTGGATTAAATAGAGAGATTCAGACCATTCTAGAGTATAAGGATTATACTAATATCACTCGTTTATTCCATCTTGCTTGTAAAGCTGAACGTGAAGTGCAGGATCGACAGGCATTGGCGCGGACTAACTTTTCTGCAGGTCGACCTTCATCATGGACACCGCGTGCATCCTCTACTTCCACAGATTCTACTGCACCGACACCTCCAT
This sequence comes from Secale cereale, assembly GCA_902687465.1. Taxonomy (NCBI): domain Eukaryota; kingdom Viridiplantae; phylum Streptophyta; class Magnoliopsida; order Poales; family Poaceae; genus Secale; species Secale cereale. Next base: position 447,705,502 of record LR738715.1, on the reverse strand, counting down.
CAGCTGTTACCTCCAGCCGTGATACAAGGAAGCAGGCACAACCACCATTATCTGCCAAGAGCACACCTATTGGGCCTGCACAGAGTTCTTCTTCTTCCATGGCATCAACAGGGCACACCAGTGATATTATTTGTCGTCGTTGTAAGGGAAGAGGACATTTTGCGAGAGATTGCAAATCTCAGTGTGTGATGATTGCTACTGAGGATGGTGGATATGAATCCGCTAGTGACTATGATGAGGAGACTTTGGCTCTTATTACACGTGAAGAACACGGTGGAGACGATTCTGATCATGAGACGCAATACATGGCTCCTGAAGATGCTGACAGGTATGAATGTTTAGTTGCTCAACGTGTTTTGAGTGTGCAGGTTACACAAGCTGAGCAAAATCAGAGGCATAATTTGTTCCATACAAAGGGAGTTGTGAAGGAACGTTCTGTTCGCGTGATCATAGATGGAGGGAGTTGCAACAACTTGGCTAGCATGGAGATGGTGGAGAAGCTATCTCTCACCACAAGACCACATCCACATCCTTACTACATCCAATGGTTCAACAACAGCGGCCAGGTTAAGGTAACACGTATTGTTCGTGTGCATTTTAGTATCTCTACATATGCTGATTATGTTGATTGTGATGTGGTACCTATGCAAGCATGTTCCTTATTACTTGGTAGACCATGGCAATTTGATAAAAAATTCTGTACACCATGGTAGAAACAATCAGTATACTCTTATTCATAAGGATAAAAATATTACTTTGCTTCCTATGACTCCTGATTCCATTTTGAAAGATGATATTAAAAGAGCTAATAAAGCAAAACAGGAGAAAAATAAGAGTGAAAATCAGATTGTGGCAAAAGAATTTGAGCAACAAATAAAGCCTAATAATAAACCATCTACTGTTGCTTCTGAAATTAAATTGAAAACTGCATGTTTATTAGCCACCAAATCTGATATTCATGAGCTAGATTTTAGCAAATCTGTTTGCTATGCTTTTGTGTGCAAAGAGGCATTATTTTCATTCGAGGACGTGCCTTCCTCTTTGCCTCCTGCTGTCACTAACATTTTGCAGGAGTTCGCCGACGTCTTTCCACAAGACGTGCCATCGGGATTACCACCTATTCAAGGGATTGAGCATCAGATTGACTTAATTCCCGGTGCATCGCTACCCAACCGCGCACCATACCGTACCAATCCAGAAGAGACGAAGGAGATTATGCGTCAAGTACAGGAGCTACTCGACAAAGGGTATATACGCGAATCCCTTATTCCTTGTGCTGTTCCTATTATTCTAGTGCCGAAAAAGGATGGTACATTGCGTATGTGTGTTGATTGTAGAGGCATTAATAATATTACTATTCGTTATCGTCATCCTATTCCTAGGCTAGATGATATGCTTGATGAATTGAGTGGCTCTACAATTTTCTCCAAAGTTGATTTGCGTAGTGGATACCATCAAATTCGTATGAAATTGGGAGATGAATGGAAAACAACATTTAAAACAAAGTTTGGATTATATGAGTGGTTAGTCATGCCTTTTGGGTTAACTAATGCGCCTAGTACTTTCATGAGATTAATGAATGAAGTTTTACGTGCTTTCATTGGACGATTTGTGGTAGTATACTTTGATGATATATTGATTTTTCACAGATCTTTGGAGGAACATTTACGTGTTGTTTTTATTGCTCTACGTGATGCACGTTTGTTTGGTAACCTTGGAAAGTGCACCTTTTGCACCGACCGAGTCTCTTTTCCTGGCTATGTTGTTACTCCACAGGGAATTGAGGTTGATAAAGCCAAGATTGAAGCTATTGAGAGTTGGCCGCAGCCCAAAACGGTCACACACGTGAGGAGTTTCCTTGGCCTCGCTGGATTCTATCAGCGTTTTGTGAGAGATTTCAGCACCATTGCTGCACCTCTCAATGAGCTTACAAAGAAGGATGTGCCTTTTGTTTAGGGTACTGCACAGGAAGAAGCATTCACGGTATTGAAAGATAAGTTGACACATGCTCCTTTACTCCAACTTCCTGATTTTAATAAGACTTTTGAGCTTGAATGTGATGCTATGGAATTGGGTTAGGAGGTGTGTTATTACAAGATGGTAAACCTGTTGCATACTTTTTTGAAAAATTGAGTGGGCCTAGTCTGAATTATTCCACTTATGATAAGGAATTATATGCTCTTGTTCGGACTTTGGAAACATGGCAACATTATTTATGGCCCAAAGAATTTGTTATACATTCTGATCATGAATCTTTGAAGCACATTAAAAGTCAAGCAAAACTGCACCGTAGACATGCTAAATGGGTTGAATTCATAGAGACTTTCCCTTATGTTATTAAACACAAGAAGGGAAAAGAAAATGTTATTGCTGATGCATTGTCTCGTCGTTATACTATGCTTTCACAACTTGACTTTAAAATATTTGGTTTGGAGACCATCAAAGATCAATATGTGCATGATGCTGAATTTAAAGATGTATTGCAGAATTGTAAAGAAGGGAGAACATGGAACAAGTTCGTCGTTAATGATGGATTTGTGTTTCGTGCTAACAAGCTATGCATTCCAGCTAGCTCTGTTCGTCTTTTGTTGTTGCAGGAGGCGCATGGAGGAGGATTAATGGGACACTTTGGCGTGAAGAAGACAGAGGACGTACTTGCTACACATTTCTTTTGGCCAAAGATGCGACGGGATGTTGAGTGTTTTGTTGGTCGCTGCACTACATGTCAAAAAGCTAAGTCACGACTCAATCCTCATGGTTTATATATTCCTTTGCCTGTCCCTAGTGTTCCTTGGGAAGATATATCTATGGACTTTGTTTTTGGTTTACCTCGAACAAAGAAGGGGAGGGATAACATATTTGTTGTCGTGGATAGGTTCTCGAAGATGGCACACTTTATACCATGTCATAAAAGCGATGATGCTGCTAATGTTGCTGATTTGTTCTTTCGTGAGATTATTCGCTTGCATGGTGTGCCAAATACTATTGTTTCAGATCGTGATACTAAATTTCTTAGCCACTTTTGGAGATGTTTATGGGCTAAGTTGGGGACTAAACTGCTTTTTAGTACTACTTGTCACCCCCAAACTGATGGACAAACTGAAGTAGTCAACAGAACTTTGTCTACTATGCTTAGGGCTGTTTTGAAGAATAATAAGAAAATGTGGGAAGAATGCTTGCCTCATATTGAATTTGCTTCTAATCGTTCGTTGCATTCTACTACTAAGATGTGCCCTTTTGAAATTGTCTATGGTTTCCTACCTCGTGCACCTATTGATTTGTTGCCTCTTCCATCTTCAGAGAAGGTTAATTTTGATGCTAAACAACGCGCTGAATTGATCTTAAAAATGCATGAGTTAACTAAGGAAAATATTGAGTGCATGAATGCTAAATATAAACTTGTTGGAGATAAGGGTAGAAAACGTGTTGTCTTTGCACCTGGAGATCTTGTTTGGTTACATTTGCGTAAGGATAGGTTTCCTAATTTGCGCAAGTCAAAGCTAATGCCACGTGCTGATGGTCCTTTCAAGGTGTTAGAGAATATAATGATAATGCATATAAACTTGAGCTGCCTGCAGATTTTGGGGTTAGTCCCACATTTAACATTGCAGATTTGAAGCCTTACTTGGGTGACGAAGATGAGCTTCCGTCGAGGACGACTTCAATTCAAGAAGGGTAGGATGATGAGGACATCACTAACAAGGTTACACCCACAGCTCCAACTGACACATATACAGGACCAATTACTAGAGCTCGCGCATGCCAATTAAATTACCAGGTACTTTCGTTTCTTGGTAATGAATCTAATGTTCATGAGAATATGATGCTGCCTAAATTGGATACATTTGTCTTGCTTACAAATGAAGGGCCTAGCTTGGACAAGAAGGATGAACATTGGAGCAAGATCAAGCATGGAGATGATGGCATGCGCAAGGGGAACAAGAATGGAGTTTCAATTGATGATTTCAGGACTTTGAAGCCACCATAATGAGTGCGAGAAGCCTTGGACGAAATATACAAGATGCCACTTCATAAATTTCGTCCAGAGGCTATTATAGGTGCTGCGTCACCTTATTATTGGGCCAGGCCCATGTAATTTCGAAATACTTGAGTATAGGCTGTTTTTAGAGTCCGTATGTGTGGGGAAACAAGAGTTAGGGTTGGCTTCGGACCCCTCCACCAAGGGCCACGAAATTCCCCCCTCTTTCCCCCATATATACAGCTCTTAGGGCGTCGTTTAGACTTTGGGTTTTGTTTAGATTAAAAGTTCGCCATAGCGGCAACTTCGCGTACTTCGTTTGTGTTCAACGACCAGACAAAGGCGTCACAGAACCCCACCTTGATCAATAAAGCTTTCCTCTTATATTCGCAATATCCAGATTGCAACCTTAGTTTCTTGCTTGTTCTTCGTTTGCCTGCAGGAAACAGACCTTCGTGGTCAGGTTGATCGTGCTCCGGTGTGGTCGATAACCTCTCGGAGTTGGTTTAGCGATAGCTAAGGCGCGACGTCCACGCACGTTCGTAGTCGGATCGTCAAAGTCGACTTCATCCAAACGATAGCCACCATCTCATCGAAATACAGGACACCTTTGCCTCTATCAGAAGCTAACTAGTGTCCAGGCCTGGATCTATATGCACTACATTACGGAACGACGGGGGGAGTACAAGCCGAGGGATGAAGCTAACCTCGGCGGAAAATGGTGGCCACTCCCGTTGTTGTCCTGCATTAATAGTGGAAAGGCATGATAAGTACAACAATCTTAACATCAAACAAATATAGCAAAGGTAAACAACATCATCACCAAATGATAGCATGAATGTGTTGGTTTCAGCATGCTGTTAAAGCAGATATAAAATGGAAGGCAATGTTACCGTCAACAGGCTTAACAGCCATCATATATTGCAATTCAAACTGGTATTGTTGAAAATGAATAGAACATAGGTAATGCTTAAATATCACCCTGGATAAATGTGTAAAACTGAAATAAAGGGCATGTGTTAACTATACCAGGAATAACTGGAACCAAATATAGTCGTTCAAACTGGTATCGATGTAGTCGAGCAGCACAATTCTGACTTGCACATAATGAACAACACATTGTGAATGACTGAAATAAACAAGGCATAAATGACCAGTATAACAACCAAATATAGCCGCTGAAAACTGGACAGAGTCTCACTAAAACCAACCTAACAAGCAAATACAGATAAACAGGGCATATGCTTGAAAACTGGACAAATGCTCACAACAACCAACCTAACAAGCAGATAAAGATAAACAAGGCATCTCCTTGATAACTGGACAAATGCTAAAAAAAGCAACCTAACAACGAAATATAGATAAACAAGGCATCTGCTTGATAACTGGACAAATGCTAAAAAATCAACCTAACAACCAAATACAGATAAACAAGGCATTTGCTTGATAACTGGACAAATACTCACTGCAACCAAACTAAGAACCAAATACATATAAACAAGGCATCTGCTCGATAATTGGAAAAATGCTCACTCCAACCAACCTAACAACCAAATACAGATAAACAAGGAATCTACTCACTATAAACAACCAAATATAGCCATTCGTGAAACTAAAGTGGACAATTCATACTTAAACATCACATATACCTATTGAACAATACATTTTTGTATAACTGAAATAATTAAACATGCACGGTTAAAGCACTGCACGACAAATGCTACTACAACAAAGGGTACGGGTTGGCAAGCTAGAAAAGGTAAGATTTGCTGATAGAATGTTGCCTCACATTTCATGGACGGGATCCTTCCAGTTTGATAGAGCACAGACCCATGGTGCGCTCTCTGATGTCACAGATGGGCTCTTTCACCTTGGAAGAACCTTCGTGGGTGCCCTCCTCGTGGTCGTGGTCGTTGTCGATGAGATCTGACTTGGCAATTGAGGATCCCAAGCCACCGCCGTAGAACGTGTCCTTCAGAAGTGACAAAATGGGCTCGATGGCGTATAAAGCTCGTAAATCCTTGACCGCTTGGTGGAGGAGATCAGCGGCACGGCCATCGAAGAGATCGACAGTGGTTGAACCAGAGGGGTTGGGGATGGACCACTTAACCTGTGATATGGCCCGTGTGAAGCCATCGGTGGGGATGAGCTTGATGTCATAGTCAGCTTTCCCGAGATAAAGTAATACGCTAGGCCGCTGACATGAAACCTTTGGCATGTTAACGTAATCAACATCTTCGCCGGCTTCCGCGGCGACGTGTTGCTCCGGGATCGACAGGTCGGGGCGAACGGCGGCCACCTCGCCAACGTCCGCCGGAGAGGCCATGATAAACCTCTTCTTGGTTGAATGCTCGTCGGGCTCCCCGAGATATGTGGTCGAGCTTAGGCTATGACATTCTGGAGCAGGGGATGTGGATCTGGCGGGGAGGGACACAGGAGGCCTCTTCTAAAAACTCAGGGGAGTGGGGCGACGGTATGGGAATCGCTGGGTAACCTGAACTTTATTATCTAAGCTAGGAGGAACGGGCAGATCAGCAGGGTTGGCGGCGGCGCCAGCGGTGGCCGCGAGCTAGGGTTCGAGGGGGGAGGGGCGGGTGGGGGACTGTGGAAGGGGTGAGTGGTGTTTGAGGATACGCCGCTGCTACTGTAATTTTTAGTAATGGTGGGTGGAGATGGTGGTGGACGAGGGAGGGCGACGGTTCAAATACCTCGGCTACTGCAATTTTACTATAATGTCGGTGTTGGAGGAGTGTGGGCGACGGTTAAAGTACGGCGGCTACTAAAATTTGGGTAAAGGAATTGATGCGGGGCGGGAGTGCCCAAGATCGCACATGGTTCAATAACAATATGCGTGTATGATAATAAAGAAAAGTGACGCGGATCCGTCGATTTTTGCGATGCTCAAGGCAGGTAGTTTATTTTTTATATTTCTAGCTAGCTGGTCTATCGCACACGGTTCGTCCTAATTTACAAATAAACTTACCCGCCTTTAGCTTGCACGGATGGTGGTTTTACAACGCACTTGCATCGCACACAGTTAAGCCAGTACCTCCACCCTTTGCTCACGCTTGCGCGGTCGTGGTGATTTCGGCGCACTTGAATCACACACGGTTGAGCCACTACCTCCACCCTTTGCTCGCGCTTGCGTGGTCGTGGTGATTTTAGCACACTTGCATCGCACACGGTTGAGCCAGTACCTCCACCTTAATTTGCTCGTGCTTGCGCGGTCGTGGTGATTTCAGTGCACTTGTATCGCACACGGTTGAGCCACTACCTCCACCTAATTTGCTCGCGCTTGCGCGGTCGTGGTGATTTCAGCGCACTTGCATCGCACACGGTTGAGCCAGTACCTCCACCTTAATTTTCTCGCGCTTGCGCGGTCATGATGATCCACATCGCACTTGTATCGCACACGGTTAAGATATTATACCCCGTGTCCGTTGTGGGTCATCAGTGTCTTTGCAGCAAAAAAATAACGTTAGAGAGGGTCAAAAGACAGCCACACCAGCATATGGCCCAAATATATATGAGTGAAAAGGGTGGTTTGTGATGTTCTAAATTCCAATGCACAACTTTGACCCCACGGGCCCACGGTTGGGCGTGTCGTTGAAGATCGATGAGAGGGGCCAGAAGTCAAGAACCACCTGGAAGTGGCCAATTATATGTACGAATATTGGGGATGTTTAAAACTTTAATACACAATGCATAACTTTGGTGGCACCTACCTCGCAAACCTGAAAGCACCCTAACAACCACCTACCTAGGATATATATAATGACATAATGTCGTACCTAGCTAGGATGCTTGGCCCACCACCTCCCACTTCGTGTCAGCAGGGCGGATGCATGTAATGATCGATACTTTGGGCATACATGCATGTCACCATGACCTACCATAAGACGGACCAATGAATCTTTCATTTGGTCAAATGACAGTTGTTGTTGTCGATAAACCGCTTGGGACAATAGATTGAACCATCATAAAAATCGCACGAGAGGGACCACAAAACCAGCACCTCTTGCATGCGGCTCAAAATGATGTACATTGGGAAGGGGTGATGTGTGTTTTAAATATAGAATAATGTACAATTTAGATGTCGTGCCTACCTCTCGATACAGACAACAACCATGAAGGCAAGGTAGTTAAGGGCGAGATACGTACGCAGGGTTTGATGTAGGTCGAACCCAGCAATCCGAGCATCTCGGAGGGAATCCTGACAACGCATGAGCTCGAGCTTTGGTTGACCGACATTTGATGGTGACCGGCCCTAACACGAACTAGGAGGAATCCATTCATGTCCAACACATACCCCTCATTATCGGTCAAAGGGATGATATATATACACCCGGGGAGCCCACAGATATTCGTGTCTTCACAAGAAACCGCACAAGGGAGACGTGGTCGATCAAAAGACCTCGTATACACTGCATGCGGCCCAAAAATATGTATGGGTACGATGGTGTATGATGTGTTTAAATCCCAAATGCACAACTTCGATGGGCCACGCCAACTACATTACAAACCGAACACCGTTCCCGACTCCAAGCCTGGTTCAATACCTACGATCTCGGTTTCCTAACTTCGAGGCAGTGGCGGTGACAGCCGGGGGGGGGGGGGTCGTCCCACACATGCGCTCAAACTTTATTTTGTCTAGCATGGAACACATCTATATATATCTATACATCTATACACTATATACTATGCGAATAACTTTGAATGTTGCTCGTTGGATTAAGCCAATCTGGCGGTACAGAGATGGCAAATCCGAGCACTACTGGCCGTTGGATATCATCTACATTCCACCAGATTCTGCCACATGTACAATCTAGAAGACCCCATGGTTGAACTTAAGCATAATGCACAAACCTCAAAACACAAGCACTTCTCCTTTGTTCTCTCGAATCTTCAATATCTTAATTTCCCAAACCTTTTTTTCTAAATGAATTGTCACTTTTTTGTTTTTACCTTTACAATGCACAATTCCATGCATCTTAAAATAGTTTAATTGATTTTGGATGAGATGAACTATAAGAATTAAAAAACATCTACATCATGCATATCTGGGAGAAGTGGTGGGAAATCGATTAGAGGAGTTGCGAGAAACGGTAGCCTGTTTTTGAATGAAAACCTTGTAGAGAAGGAAGCGTGAGCTACACGACCCATGCACACAGTGCTTACCCATGTACTGTAGAAAGGGCTCAGGGTTGCTGTTTGATCTGGGGGCATCCAACGGTGCACACGTACGATCCGTGGGGTTTGGGTTCTGGCCAGTCAGAACGCACGACTCAGATGTCGCGCGCAGCGGGGCGGGGGGGG
>LR738715.1:447667795-447696197 GCA_902687465.1 Secale cereale | reverse complement strand
GAGAGGGAAAATCATACGGAAACCAACATTTGGTGGAAACCGGTGAAAACCACAAGAAAAAGATGTTTTGAAGTTTCAAAAACAATTCAAAAACATGCGGGATGCTAAGAGGATGATGTTTTATTGCCACACAAAATTTCAAGTTGAAACACATTACGAGATGTGAGCTATGAAAAAGACAAAATCAATGTTGAATAGTGCCGAATAGTGATGTCACTATTTAAGGCAAAATTTGTCTTTTTCATAGCTCACATCTCGTAATGATTTTCAACTTGAAATTTTGTGTCTCAATAAAACATCGCCTTCTTGACATCCCACATTTTTTTCTTCAGATTTTTATGAAACGTTAAAATATGGTTTCTGCGAAGTTTTCATCGAATATTGGCTTTCGTGTGCTATTTGAAAACATTTCGTGAGAAGAATCTTGGTTTTGAAATCCCCTTAAATCCAAAACTAAGATGAAAATCGTGAAACCTGCCATGGTGTCACGACATGGCACTTATATATCGAGGAATTTTTTCGTCCATTATGGCGCAAGTTTTATGACAAGCCTCTTACAAACCGGAGCTTATCTCAAAGAAGCCTCATGGTTCCGATAGGGAAACATGTCCCCCTTGTGGGCGAAACGTAATCACTGCCTCTTTTCGCCTTGTATTTTCTTCTACAGGCAACATGGAACGACAGGATATCCGTGCTGAAATTTAAAGTTATTCAGGGTTCGTTTGGCCTTTTTATACACTAATTGAGTTTCTTAGGCATTTAATGTCCATAATTCAAATCCGAACTTCAAATACATGCTCCAGTTCACCAAAATGTCTAGAAAAATTATACATGTGTCCTTGGGTGCATGTTTAGGTCCCATGCCAGGAATGAATTACAACCGTACCGGTGTCATGGCTCATCCTCAAACATTTCGAATCTCAGTTATTAAGTTCCCATAAATCCTAAACTCACCATAAAGTCATCAAAGGTGGCATGGTGTCACGTCATGGCACATATATGTCGTGGTAAAAACATTGTCCAATTTGGGGCAAGCTTTATTACAAACCTCTTACAAAAACTGGAGCTTCTCTCAAAGAAGCCTCGTGGTTCTGATAGGGAAACGTGTTCCCCTTGTGGGAGAAACGTAATCACTGCCTCTTTTCACCTTGTATTTTCTTCCACGGGCAACATGGAACGACAGGATATCCGTGCTGAAATTTAAACTTATTTAGGGTTCGTTTGGCCTTTTTATACACTAATTGAGTTTCCTAGGAATTTAATGTCCATAATTCATATCTGAACTACAAATATATACTCCAGTTCACCAAAATGGCTAGAAAAATTATACATGTGTCCTTGGGTGCATGTTTAGGTCTCATGCCAGGAATGGGAACAAATTACAACCGTACCGGTGTCCTCGCTCGTCCTCAAACATTTTGAAGGTGGCATGGTGTCACGTCATGGCACATATATATCATGGTAAAAACATTGCCAATTTGGGCCAAGCTTTATTTCAAAACTCTTGCAAACCGGAGCCCGTCGCAAGAACCCTCGTGGTTTCGATAGGGAAACGTGTCACCTTGTGGGCCAAATGATGTTGGGTGGAACCCTAGTGGCCGATCTTTCACGAAATGGAGGGGATCCCACGATGAACACGAAGAACACAAAGGGGAATCACGAGGGAAACACTCAAGAACAAGTCCAATCACACATCCACTAGACAATCAAACACACAAGAGCACAAGATACATGAACAACAAAGGGAAAGATACAAGGTAGAGTTCATCTCCAAGAGGAGGTCTTGAATCCGCGAAGGATCTTCCCGTTAGGGGTCTTGAATCCAAGGTGGATCTTCTCCGTAGAGGGGCCGCGGTCTCTCTCGTGGAGTAGATCCGGGATGGATGAGCAAAGCTCTATCTCACATATGAGCTAAATCAATGCTAACCCTAAAATGGTGGAGGTGGAGGAGTATATATAGTCTAGTACACGAAGGGGTAAGTAGATGGGGGGATACATGGGCCTCGGGCCCTGTCCATGCGCGCAGGCAGGCGCCGGATGTCCGGCTGGGGGCCGGATGTCCGGGCTCTCATGAGACGCCGGATGTCCGGGGCGGTTGGCCGGATGTCCGGGCTAGCGGGGCCAAGTCTCGGGTGTGGTTCTGTTGCAGGCGCCGGATTTCCGGGCTGAAGGCCGGATGTCCGGGCTGGCGCCGGATGTCCGGGCTGGCATCGGATGTCCGGCAGCTGTAACTTCAGCCGCTCCGTCTTCTTCCGCCTTCGCTTCCATGCTTCCCTCACTGATGGCGTAGGTGTTCCTCGGCGCTTGCACTCCTCCTCGTCGTCTGTGAAGCTCCGACGATACCTATGCATGCACACGAGTGGAGTGTCAAGTAGCAAACCATCCTCGAAGGGGTCAAGTGAACACGTGTAAAGGAGATGATTCACCTTTATGTATGAGAAGTAGAGGTCGCACGTGTCACTTGCCAAACGGACTCTTGACATGGTGATGTCCTTAGGATGCTCCGCATCATCCCCTCCCCCTTGGAAAAGATCCGACCTCGGATCGAAAGCCAAATCACCATGGGAAAGAGATGGCGTCGCCATGTCGAAGCGGTCGATCACCAAGCACTCATCATCGTGAAGCTCGAAATGGGCACTCTCCAATGTCGCACCGTCTAATGATTCCTTCAAAAGGAGCAAGGACAACAAACACTTGGAAAAACAAATGTGGTTAGCATTAGTGCAAAACCAAGCATTCAAGAGGGGATTCACCCAACAAGTGTTGTCATCAAGCATAGCATAGGGTGTGACAAGGGGTTGTGGCATGGCATTTAAGCACATCAATTGAGCACAATCAAGGTCATCATGGAAACAAGCATGTAAATGTGAGGTAGAGATGCACATATGTGTGACAAGAGAGTAAGCATCTACCTCAAAGTCGTAGCAAGCATGCATAAAGTGCTCAATGAAAGGTCTATGGTAGGCATAGGAATCATTCAAAACACCAAATAAAATGAAGTGTCTACACACATGAGTCAAGTGCAAGACAATCCAAGCATAACGTGCATAGGGTGTAGTGAAAGTCGTGTGGCACTCAACACAATAGAAAGAGCAATTTTTCAACATGTGTGAGGCAATCAAGTGAAGCATGTGACAATCAATGGGACATGGCATATGTGAAGAGATGATATTGTTGCAACCAAGCATAGGATATGGACAAGTAATCCACAAGTCGGAGGCAACACACAAGGCATATATATCATGAAGCATGGCAATGTGGCAATGGCAAGTCGAAGAAAGATCTCTAGCATGTGTGCAAAGAGTCATGGTGCAAGCAACACAACTAGTATGATCCACAATGTTCATGCGCATGGATTGTGGTTTCTCGAAAGAGAAGGATATCACCTCGAAAGTGTGTCCTTGTGCATCTTTCACAATGCCGAAGCACAAGCAAGTGCGATGTAGAAGCGTCGTGGTAGAAGGTGGTTCGGTCTCAAGAGCTCGAATGGTCAACTCACGTGAAGTGGAAGTCGACACGAAGTCCAAGTATCCTACACATGCACACAACAAAACAAAGAATGTATGCGCATGGTAGATAAACACATCATCCATCATGATGGTTCTCTTCTCTTGCACATAACCATTAGGAGCAAAAGTGCATGAATAAGATGGTGCAACAATGGCTATATTCATGGCACTAGGCATATGGTGCAAAGAGGTAAGACAAGCATGCTTCACAAGAAATATGTCAAAATCTCCAAATAAATGTGAGAATGCTATGGGCGCAATCTCATTGGCAAGACTAAAATCATGGTGCGCTCAATGCATGGACAATCATATAGCATGAGAGAGGCAACATCTAGAGACATATGACAACAAGCAATATCAATCATGTGCAAAGCATGGCAATGGTTGACATCAACCGCATGAAAGGAGAAAGTATGAATCATCGGTGATGCAACATAAGCAAGCATATCAATCATTTCGTGCAAACTAGTGGAGCGAAGATGCAACACACTAGATGAGTTCATAGTAATCATGTCATGTGAGCCAATAGTAGGCATAAGCAATGCACACGACATATCACAAACACGAACACATATCAAGATCAAAGCATCATAATAGGCATGGTGTGCAAAGGAAACATGGCAATAACAAGTGATTTCTCCACCAAGCTTGCAAATACACATACAAGTATGAGAATCAATCATCATGTGTAATGCAAAGCATGGGTCACAAATGCATGGCAAAGGCATATAAATGAGCATATCATGCAAAGTGAACATGGCAAGGTGGGCATAAGAGATATAATGGACAATAACCCATAACCATGTGAGTGCCATGTAGAAGGAATGCGTGAAGTGTTTGCGCAAAAGGAGTGGTGGGAAAGACAATCCACGATATCCCAAGTCATCGTTGCTCTCTAGAGCTCTTTTCGTCAACTCGTGCGTTTGTGAAGTTGACGAGTATGGATGGGTACTGATGCGGAGCATCCCATGATCATCCCCATGTTCACTTCGACGAGACCTCAACTACACACAATTGGACACAAGGTTCACTCGCTCCTCTCCGAACCTCCACTTTCTACATGTGAGACATGGCTACTACCTCAAATATATGTGTTATGCATGATCAGGAACCAAGAGGGAGGCCATGGAACAGCTAGGAGCATTGGACAAGACGGCGAGGACACCAAGTACAAGGATCAAGAGAAGCTGCTGGAAAAGCTACACGCTCCGGACGTCCGGCCTCTACCGGATGACCGGCGACTCCCAGGCGACCGGACGACCGGAGGCCACCGGACGTCCGTGACTTCGACGACAGAAGGAAAATAGCGGAAGTCCGAAGACTTCCGGACGTCCGGACCCTCGCGAGCCACCGGACGTCCGGTAGCCGTCGGACGTCCGCTACATGCTGTCTGCGCATAGTTATCGGGCCAGAGGCCCATGTATCCCTCTCTCACTTACCCCTTCGTGGCCCTAGACTATATATACTCCTCCACCTCCTCCTAGTGAGGGTTAGCTTAGTGATAGCTCATTTGATACCTAGAGCTTTGCTCATCTAGTGGTTCATCTCCTTGTGAGTGACCGCGGCCCCTCCACGGAGAAGATCCACATGGATTCAAGACCTCCTTCACGGAGAAGATCCCGCGGGATACCCCAAGACCTCCTCACGGAGAAGAACCGGTTACCCTTTGTATCGTCCCTTATTGATCATGGATCTTGTATCTGTTTGTGTTTCGAGGATCTAGCATATGTGTGACTTGTTCTTGTTGGTTTGAGTGTTTCTCTCGTGTTTTCCCTCGTGTTCCCTCTCGTGTTCTTCGTGTTCATCGTGGGATCCCCTCCATTTCGTGAAAGATCGGCCAACTAGGGTTCCACTCTACATCATTATGGTAACAGAGCCATGGTTTCTCACGAAATTGGAGTCCCCCATCTAGTTTAGGATCATTATGGTATCAAGAGCCACGGTTTCTCACGAATTTGGAGCCCCCTCCACCGTTTTCTATCCTTGTTTTGTGTGATTTCGTCCAAAAATTCGAAAATCCCCACCAAAAATAGCCCCAAAAAATTTTGTGATCTGTTGGTTTGATGATATTTTGTTGATTTTGATCCGTGGATATGCTTGGTTTCAAGTGGATCTAGCATTTCCTCAAGTTTCCCCATCTTTCATCCACGAAATCTCATCAATTTTGACCCCAAAATCATCAAATTCCGCCCAAAATCGCGTCCCGGATCTCAAATCTCGCGTTGACCCCGACCCACCGGACGGCCGGCGTTTTACCGGACGTCCGGACCCTCACGAAGCACCGGACGTCCGGAACTCACCGGACGACCGGAACCACCTATACAGAAGAAACCAGATTTCCGGTCTTTTCCGGACGTCCGGTACACCCAGTTTTTGAATTCGGCTGATTTTTGTTTTGTCCATAACTAATTCATACGAACTCCGATTTGGACGTTCTTTAGCTCGTTTCGAAGCTCTTGACATTCCCCATACCAGAAAAATACAACCATATTCATTTGACTCCATCATAATTTGTGGATTTTGGCATCTTTGCCTAGGGCCTCCACCACATCATCCGCTATACCACCACCGACTTCCGCAACCTAACCATTTTGTCCCCCATAGCATTTGTGGTTGCTTGAGTAGTGATTTGAGTCTCCTAAGGTGTTTAGGCTACTTAGGGACCATTGCTTCTTCATCAACCACCGCCACCACTTCCGGATAGCATAGCCCATTATACATAGCCGACCCGACTTAACCAAATTTTGTTCGAGCTTGTTTGAGTTGTGGCTTGTGTCTCCTAAGGTGTTTCGGCTAGGGACCGTGACTTCAACTCCGACATCGTGTATAGCCCATCTTTCCACTTCCGCAACCACCACGGCATTGCCGCTACCACCATTTGACATTTGTCCTTGAGATTTTGAGTTGTGGTTTTTCCGTTTCCTAAGGTGTTTCGGCTACTTAGGAACGGGTCTACATCAAGAGCACCGCATCTCATCATCATCATCATCGGACGGTAACTTCGACGACATCTTTGTATATCCCCCTTGCAATTGCATTGTTAACCCCTAGCCCATTTTTGCGTCACCTACCTATCGAGACTAGCCATTTGAGTATTGTCGGCAACGTGACTTGTGCACATTAGTGATCACACTTCCCATAGCATACATACCATATCACCTGGTGCATATCTTGGTATCATCTCTTGTGACACAAGGTTGTCATCACATATACTCAATTGCTATCTTGGTTCGTGAAGTTTTGCATGAGAAAAGAGCTCAAAAGAGAAAGAGCCAAACAAGCTTTTAAGCACAAAGAAAAAGATACGCAAAGAGCTTTTAAGCAAGAACCACAGCATCATACTACATTAAGATTGTCATACTCGATCATTTTGGATCATACCACCGGAATACCATACATATAGCATACTTGGGATAGAAGTCGTTGCATTTTGCATAGTAGGTTGTGCACAAGTTCGTATCCGCCTATTGTGCAATCGCGCTAGCGTCTCTCTAGTGTTGTGCAACAAGAGCATTTTCGTGGATTCCACATTTTGGCTCACCCCTTGGTTGCACGACCCCACTTATCTATCCGTGTGTGTGTTTCCGTGTGCCACCCATATTGCTATTGGTCTTCTTGTTTCACTTGCGAATTTGTGAATCTTTTTCAACATTATTGAGTCTTGCTAACATTTTGCATCAAATTTTTGTGCCACTATCCTCACCGAGCTCCACCATAAGCTTTACTTGTGTAGGTGTGAGAAACCGACGAGAATTGGTACCAATTGTGCTATTTCCTTGTTCCACATTTGAGTGATCGTTGATCCATCTTCAACATCGGTCAAGGTACATTTGGTCTAGTTCTTCTCTTTCTCCCACTCATACTTGCTAGCATCTTGTGATGGATAGGCAAGGAATTTCATCTCCGGTCTTTGACATCGACGGCGCGAACAAGGACATCCACGCGAAAACCATCGGACTACAACGAGAAATGCAAGAGTGCTTGGGCAACATCGCCATCGAACTACGACACTCCGAGACAAGGACAATGGCTTCCTTCGACGACTTGTGCGACTCCTTCAACAAACAAATGGCGGAGCTCCGACACTTGGTGGTCGATTACAAGTCTTCTTCCCCTTCGTCATCCTCTCGGCGGCGACGTTCAAGTCACAAGTCTTTGGAGCGCACACATGATGCAAGTGCAAGTCTTTCACGTCCACACCGCCATGGCGACCATCGACATCGTCATGAAGGGCAAGTCACCTCCAAGCATCATGTGCACAACGACGACGAACGACATCTACCAAGAGCTCAAGCACGACAACGACATCATCATCATGAAGATGCTCGACAAGCGCATACCTACAAGTCCGAAGACGCTCTACTTCACGCCAAGCCCAAGCTTCAAGAGAACATAAGAAGACCGCGAGACAAGCTTACCCAAGACGGAGCTACGGCTACAACCACCACTTCGGCATCTTCGCCAAGTGCTATCAAGGCATCTTCGCCTTTGGACGTACGGCATCTTCGCCTACTTCCCGTGAGTTCGCCTACATCGACATCTCCAATTACAAGGCGACCACCTACGAGCGAGGGCGACACTTCCATCTTCGGAAGCTCCCCACATCAAGACGGCGACAAGAAGGTCGAGCATGGGCCATCCCCTTCGACCAAGGCGACGAGCATGAACCTCTTCGACACCATGAAGACGGCGCCCATATTGGACTACTACTCCGGGTCAAGCTACGCGAGCAAGCATGAGATCTTCTCTTTGACCTCGGAGGAGAGTGATGATTTGCCACCTCCTACGGCATTCATCTTTGGAGGCGTTATGGATGAGGAGACGATTGGAGTTGAGCATGGGGACGTTTGCACCTACATCTCTCCGACACCCATATATCATGAGATGCCCCAATTTCCATGTGAGGAGAGCCACCACCACATGAGTGACATGAGTGACTCCACCATATGTGACATTGAGTGCATTTCCTATGAGAGGATGAGTGTGACCACCAATAGCCCCACACATGAGAGCATGCCACACATCCTATGTGAGGTTGAGAGCCATTTGAGTGACTCCACCAACCATACGAGTGAGAGCATCCACGAGGGAGTGAGTGAGCCACAACACTTAGTGAGTGAGGTAGTTGATAGGGCATGTGAGGCCACTATGATTTCTAACGACTTAACCTCTACTCCGAGTGTGTTCTATTTGGTGCTAGGTCTCCTACAAGAGGACATGCCTACCCTCGATGAGTCCGTCCCTCCATTGGATAACCCGATGGCCATGGTGGAAGAAGATGTACCCCCCACATGGTACCATCAAGTTGCAACCTCACCTACAATACATGAGCGATGCTCCAAAGGTAACATAGGTGATGGTGCTTCTTTCGTCCCACTTGTGGACTATATCACCAATGATTGCTTGCATGATGTTGATTCACCTATGACCATGCTTCATGCTAGTGCAACTCCCTCATGTCTTGACTTACCTATTTATGATGAATATGATGATGAGCATGTTGAGTTGCCTAGTTGTGATGCTATGCTCCATAGGATATCATGTGAAAATTCTTTTGGTCACATCATGTTTGATAATCCTTTGAACTTGTCATATGCTATGAGTGAGATTTCTCATATTGTTTCATTTCAATCTCAACATAGTAACTATGCATGCCCCATTAAAGTAAATCCTATTTGCACTTGTGGCATAGATGACAAGATGATGGTCATTGGCTTGTGTTTCTCTTGCGATGATATTGCAATGCTTCCTTTACATGATTTGCGCAATTCATCTATTATGCCATGCCATGAACACATTGTTCCAAATATGCTTTGCTTTGGATGTTATCAATATTCTCCATGTGATGTTCCCATGAATGCTATTGAGGAGACCCCCATAGTTTCCTCATACATACTAGGAGATCTTGATGCATTCCATACCTTGCATGATTACCATGATTGTGTGCACCATATGCATTCCATGAATAACAATGCTCTACCTACTTGTCATGATGCATTACACAATTTGAGTCTCCATTATGCTATACATAACAACAAACCTCTCATGATGGATGACATGTTTCTATATCACGCATCTCATTTATTTGAGCATTGGCTATTTTGTGCTAACCAACACACGCACGTGCGCATCATGATGGATGATGTGTACATATACCACGCACATACAATTTTTCCTTTGCCTTTGTCTTGTGTAGGTACTTTTGCAAACTCGTCAACCTCACAATCCCATGAGTTGACAAAACGAGCTCTTGAGAGCAACGACGATTTGGAATCCCGTGGATTGTCCCTACCACCGTTCTCTTCGCGCAACCACTACGCGCATCTCTTTTACTTGGCTATCACACGCCTATGGGCTATTTGCCACTTGTCACATTATGCCCATACTATCGTGTTCACTTTGCATGTTATGCCTCTTGCTATGACTTTGCCATGCGATTGTGACCCTTGCTTGCCCTTACACATGATTCACCATTATGCTACTTATATGTGTATTTGCATGCTTGGTGGAGATACTTGTAGCTATTGCCAAGATTTCTTTGTGCCCCTTGCTATTGTTGATTCTTGTGTTGGGAGAGTCATGATGTTCCATTGCTATTTACATAGGACTTCTTACCACCACAATGATGATACTTTGCTCACATCTTGCTTTCATGCTTGTGTTATGCCATGTGCATTATTCATGCCTACAATTTGCACACATGACATGCTTGCCATGATTACCTCTAGTACGTTGCATCTTCGCACTACTAGCTTGTTTGACTTGATCGCTAAGATTGCTTGCTATGTTGCATCACCCATGTTCCTCTCTTACTTGCTTTCTTGGGTTGATGACATATATGTCCATGCCACTCACATGCTATATCTTGATCATTGTCATTTGTCTCCACTAGTTGCATCTCTCAACACTTGTATTGAGTGCAACAATGCTATGCTTATTGATCTTGGAGACTTGGACACCATATTTGTGATGCATGCTTGCTTGTTTGAGCCTAATGCCTTTGGTTGTTATCGCATCATATGCTTACATGCCATGCAACATTACCTTGTCCTTTCTTATGATAAGAATGATGCAAGCACTTGTTGGGTATTTTCCCACACGAATGCTAGGTTTTGCATTATGGCTAACCTCATTTGTTTTTCCGAGTGTTTGTCATGTTCTTTCATTTTGAAGGATTCACAAGGCGGTACCATCACGAGGCATCTTGGGCATGTGAAGGCATACACGTTGCGCGACACCAACACCTTCGAGAACATACATAAGGTGAATTCCTTCTTTGTGAGCCATCCTCACATATGCATATTGGATGGGCCATACTTTCATTGTTGCTTCCTTCTTGTTATCTACATGATACATCTACGAGATGGAGGACCGACATTGAAGATGGACCATATGCATGCACCACCGGTCTACCACTCTTTCCACGACATCGAGCATTGGTATGTCAAAACCCCTTTGACACATTGCACCAAAAACTTCATATTTGTTGATTGTGTGCTCACATGCCATGCTCCATGGACATATCATTCCCATAACAAATTTGCATCTTGCGCATGGATTGACTCGCATTATGATTGCCTTGTTGCATTTTGTATCCCCATGTCATCCATGATATATGAGCTTGTGCATTTCCTTAGCAAATTTGTTGTGATCTTTCTTGATGGCATATTCATACATCATGATCATCTTGTCCTCCATCAATTGCATGATAACATACACATATTGAGCATCCATTGCCATGTTCATCTCTTGATAAACCAACACACTATGACATCATTTTGCACAATGGTTGCATTGATCACATTCACAACACCTTTGTGTGCACCTCAAATGCATTTGATCACATGAATGCTTTACATGTCATTGTACATCTTTTCGATAAGCATCTTGTGCCTTGCCATGCCCAAATTTGTCACACGGACCCATTCTTACATGATAGACACTTGTGCGCTAACCATTGTATTTCCGAGTGTCGTTTGTGTTTGCCCTTCTTGCATGTATACCACTCCGACGACACCTTGGACTACTTGAATTACGCCAAGTCTTCATCTCGGTCCAACTACAAGTCCGTCCACGACAACCGTTTCCATGGTGATGACCTTTTTGATCCGAGGTCGGATCTTTCCCAAGGGAGGGGAGATGATGCGGAGCATCCCATGATCATCCCCATGTTCACTTCGACGAGACCTCAACTACACACAATTGGACACAAGGTTCACTCGCTCCTCTCCGAACCTCCACTTTCTACATGTGAGACATGGCTCCTACCTCAAATATATGTGTTATGCATGACCAGGAACCAAGAGGGAGGCCATGGAACAGCTAGGAGCATTGGACAAGACGGCGAGGACACCAAGTACAAGGATCAAGAGAAGCTGCTGGAAAAGCTACAGGCTCCGGATGTCCGGCCTCTACCGGACGACCGGCGACTCCCAGGCGACCGGACGACCGGAGGCCACCGGACGTCCGTGACTTCGACGACAGAAGGAAAATAGCGGAAGTCCGAAGACTTCCGGACGTCCGGACCCTCGCGAGCCACCGGACGTCCGGTAGCCGTCGGACGTCCGCTACATGCTGTCTGCGCACAGTTATCGGGCCAGAGGCCCATGTATCCCTCTCCCACTTACCCCTTCGTGGCCCTAGACTATATATACTCCTCCACCTCCTCCTAGTGAGGGTTAGCTTAGTGATAGCTCATTTGACACCTAGAGCTTTGCTCATCTAGTGGTTCATCTCCTTGTGAGTGACCGCGGCCCCTCCACGGAGAAGATCCACACGGATTCAAGACCTCCTTCACGGAGAAGATCCCGCGGGATACCCCAAGACCTCCTCACGGAGAAGAACCGGTTACCCTTTGTATCGTCCCTTGTTGATCATGGATCTTGTATCTGTTTGTGTTTCGAGGATCTAGCATATGTGTGACTTGTTCTTGTTGGTTTGAGTGTTTCTCTCGTGTTTTCCCTCGTGTTCCCTCTCGTGTTCTTCGTGTTCATCGTGGGATCCCCTCCATTTTGTGAAAGATCGGCCAACTAGGGTTCCACCCTACATCAGGTACCTACACAAAAGAGACACAAACCAAATAAATTGTGCGCGTGGTAAATGTACACATCATCCATCATGATGTGTATGTGCACGTATGAGTTAGCACAAGATAAGCATCGCTCAAAGAAATTTGATGCATGGTATAAGAACATGTCATCCATCATGAATGAATAGTTATTGTGTATAGCATGATGTGGATGCAAATTGAGCATACAAGTATGGGGATCATGCAATGGATGGGATGGATCAAAATCTCCTAAAATGTATGAGGAAACTATGGGGGTCTCCTCATGAGCAATATTGAACGCATAATGTGGAGAAGTGGAACAACATCCAAAACAATGCATGTCTGAGGCTAGGTAATCATGGCATGGCATATGATGGATATGATGCAAAGGAAGCATGACAATATCATCACAAGAAAAAGAAATGCCAATAACCATGGGCTTGTCATCTATGCCATAAGTGCAAATTGGATTTATTTTAATGGCATATGCATAGTTACTACGATGAGATTGCAAATATGACATATTGTTGATCTCATGCATAGCATATGACAAGTCAAGTGGATTGTCAAACATGATGTGACCGAGAGAATTATCACAAGAAATCCTATGCAACATGGCATCACAACTAATAGACTCCACATGGCAATCATCAAACTCATCATCATCGCATGGGGAAATCATACTAGAATGAAGCATGGCAATAGGTGGATCAACATCATGCAAGCAATCAATGTTAACATAGTCCACTAGTGGGACGAGATCATCACCTTCACCTTTGTTACCTTTCTCATTCCACTCATGTGGTGTAGGTGAGGTGGGAAAGACCAAATGGTGGTCATCATCTTCATATTGATGGAACCATGTGGGGGGTGCATCATATTCCACCATGGCCATCGTCTTGTCCAATGGAAGGACGAAGTCGTCGAGAATCGGCGCGTCATCATATGTTGGACCTAGCACCAAATGAGAAGAAACAATAGAGGTAGAGGTCAAGTTGTTAGTTTTGAAAGTGGCCTCACATGACCTATCAACTATCTCACTCTCTCTATGTGGTGGCTCACTCACTCCCTCAAGGTAGGTGCACTCAAACTCACATATGGTGGAGTCACTCATCTCACTCAAGTGGTGGGGGTTGTGGCTCTCCTCACATGTGAATTGTGGCAGCTCATCATATATGGGGCTAGTGGTGAACTCGCTCTCACTCTCAATATGGTGGCACAAGTCACTCAAGTCATCATACGTCGCCGTGGTCGAAGGGAAAATCCCATGCTCAACCATCTCGTCATTGTCACCGTGGATGAAGGCCGAAGATGGCACATCATCACTCTCGCCTCCAAAGATGGAAGCATCATCCTTGCTCGTCACCATGTCGTTCGCCTTCAAAGCTTGGTCCTCGAATGGCTCCGTAGTCGTAGTCGTCGCCGCACCGTCTTGAAAAAGAGTCGAAGTAGACTCGGCATCATCAATGCCACAAAGATGGATGGCGGTGGAGTCGAACTTGGGGGCATCGTCTTGGAGCTCGTTGGGCTTGGACATCGTGGTGGTACTACCCTCATGCTCGTTGTCTTGGAGCTTGGTCTTCGAGAAGTTTGCTTGCGGTGGAGAAGCCGTGGCCTTCATTAGTTCTTGTTCCGCCTTGAGAGCACCAATGTAGTTGTCGTCGAGGGACTTGTAGTTCTCGAAGAAGATAGTCTTGTAGACGTCATGGTGCAATCCCATCATGAAGTGGAGCTTCATTGAAATGGGGTCGTCCACGCCGGCACGTCGCAAGGCATTCTTCATCTCCTTGAAGTACTTGTCGATGGACTTGGATCCTTGAATGGTGTTCTCCAATTGGTGTAGAAGTTGTTCCGTGTAGGTGGGAGGCACAAACTCTTGCCGCAAAGCTCTCTTCGTCTTGGGCCAACTCATGTCAAACTCCTCCGAAGGTGTGTGAAACCACCATGTCGATGCGAAGTCGTGGAAGTTTCTTGTGGCACACTTCACTTGATCTTGGGGAGGAACTTGAAGTAGCATGAGGTAGTCGTCCATCAAGCGTTCCCACTCGAGATACTCCTCGGGTTCTTGAGTCCCATAGAAAGGAATCTCGTGGTCGTTGTCGAGGTCGTAGTAGCTCGTGGAAGTCGCGGACTTGAGCTTGGGGAGCTTCTCTTGATCATAAGCTTGAGGTGCTTGTGGGCGAAGATGCCGCATATCCAAAGGCGAAGATGCCTTGAAGTCGCTTGGCGAAGATGCCAAGGTGTACGGTGAAGTCGTTGAGCGGTTTTTGGTGTTGAGCTCTTGACCTTCACGTTCTTGTCGTTGATGGTGTCGATGCCGATGAGATCTTGCCGGAGATGGTAGCTCGGAAGGATGTGCACTTGAGCGTCTTCTCAAAGATGAGGGAGACCTCTTGCGGTTCTTGATGAGGGCTTTGAGCTCCTCCATTTGAGCATTCATGTTGGCACAGAAGTTGTTCGTCATGGCATCGACATTGTCGTTGTTGTTGTAGACCGAAGTAGATGAAATGCTTTTCCTATCCATCACAATACTCGAGCAAAGGTGAGTAGGAGATGAGATAAACAATACCAAGTTACCTTTTCCGAATGTTGAGGATGTATCCCGTTTCACTCAATGTGAAATGAAAGAATAGTGGAATTGGTATCGGACTTGTTCACTCACACCTATCAAGTAAAGCTTATGGAGTAGCTCGGTGAGGATAGTGGGACAAAAATTTGATGCAAAATGTTAGAAATAGTCAATAATGTTGAAAGAGATTCACAAATTTGCAAATGTAACAAGTAGACCAATAGCAATATGTGGCACACGGAAACACACGCACGGATAGATCAATGTGGTTGTGCAACCAAGGGTTGAGCGGAAAATGTGGAATCCACGGAAAATGCTCTTGTCGCACAACACTAGAGAGACGCTAGCCGATTGCTCAATAGGCGGATACGAACTTGTGCACTACCTATATGAGACAAAATGTAGCGACTTCCTATCACGAGTATGCTATGTGTATGATGTTCCGGTGCTTTTAGCACAAGATGATCAAGTATGATATGATATGATGCGATGCTATGGCTCTTGCTTACAAGCTTCTTTGTCCTTCTCCTTTTGCTTAAAAGCTTATTCTTTCTCTCTTTTTTTTGTATGGCCACGATGCGAAATGCACAAACCAAGATAGCAATTGTGTATATGCGGGAACAATCTTGTGACACAAGGGATGATATGATGATACCAAGATGATAAGGTATGTATACAATGGAAGGGCGGATCGATGATCACTAATGTGCACAAGTAACGTTGCCGGCAATACTCAAAGGCTAGTCTCGATAGGCAAGTGACGCAAAATGGGCTAGGGGTTAACAATGCAATTGCAAGGGGAATATACAATGATGTCGTCGAGGTTACCGTCCGAGTCGATGATGAGAGGCGGTGTTCTTGATGTAGACCCGTTCTTAATTTGCCGAAACACTTTAGGAAACGGAAAAACCACAACTCAAAATCTCAAGGACAAATGTCAAATGGTGGTAGCGGACAAGTGGTGGTGGTTGTGGAAATGTTGGTGGAAACCCGGTCAAAATGGGTTATGGTGGTGGAAGTGTATGATGGGCTATACACGGTGTCAGAGTTGAAGTCACGGTCCCTAAGTAGCCAAAACACCTTAGGAGACACAAGCCACAACTCAAACAAGCTCGAACAAAATTGGGTTAAGTTGGGTTGGCTATGTATAGTGGACAAGGTTATGTGGGAGTGGTGGTGGTGGTTGATGAAGAAGCAATGGTCCCTAAGTATCCTAAACACCTTAGTAGACTCAAATCACTACTCAAGCAACCACAAATGCTATAGGGGACAAAATGGTTAGGTTGCGGGAGTCGGTGGTGGTATAGCGGATGATGTGGTGGAAGCCCTAGGCAAAGATGCCAAAATCCCAAAAATATGATGGAGTGAAATGATTATGGTGGTATTTTTGTGGTATGGGGGATGTCAAGAGCTTCAAAACGAGCTCAAGAATGTCGAAATCGGAGTTCGGATGAATTAGTTATGGACAAAATGGTGAAACGGAAAAGTCTGAATTCCGAGGGGTCGGACATCCGGGGCCGGGTCCGGATTTCCGGGACCTGATGTCCAGAACCGCGCGGGATTTTGCCCTCGAGGAGCCGGATGTCCGGCCCGATGGCCCGGATGTCCGGCCGGTGGCCCGGATGTCCGGCCCGAAGATTCCAGATCTGAATCGGGACGAACTTTTCGAATTGGGGGCGGAATTTGATGATTTTGGGGGCAAAATTTGACGGATTTTGTGGAGGAAAGATGGGGAAACTTGGGGAAATGCTAGATCCACTTGAAACCAAGCAAATCCACGGATCAAAATCAACAAAATCTCATCAAACCAGCAGATCACAAAAATTTTTGGGGCTATTTTTGGTGAGAAATTTTCGAAATTGGGGAACAACACAACAAAAACAAGCTAGAAAACGGTGGAGGGGGCTCCAAATTCGTGAGAAACCGTGGCTCATGATACCATATGATGTAGGGTGGAACCCTAGTGGCCGATCTTTCACGAAATGGAGGGGATCCCACGATGAACACGAAGAACACAGAGGGGAATCACGAGGGAAACACTCAAGAACAAGTCCAATCACACATCCACTAGACAATCAAACACACAAGATCACAAGATACATGAACAACAAAGGGAAAGATACAAGGTAGAGTTCATCTCCAAGAGGAGGTCTTGAATCCGCGAAGGATCTTCCCGTTAGGGGTCTTGAATCCAAGGTGGATCTTCTCCGTAGAGGGGCCGCGGTCTCTCTCGTGGAGTAGATCCGGGATGGATGAGCAAAGCTCTATCTCACATATGAGCTAAATCAATGCTAACCCTAAAATGGTGGAGGTGGAGGAGTATATATAGTATAGTACACGAAGGGGTAAGTAGATGGGGGGATACATGGGCCTCGGGCCCTGTCCATGCGCGCAGGCAGGTGCCGGATGTCCGGCTGGGGGCCGGATGTCCGGGCTCTCATGAGACGCCGGATGTCCGGGGCGGTTGGCCGGATGTCCGGGCTAGCGGGGCCAAGTCTCGGGTGTGGTTCTGTTGCAGGCGCCGGATTTCCGGGCTGAAGGCCGGATGTCCGGGCTGGCGCCGGATGTCCGGCAGCTGTAACTTCAGCCGCTCCGTCTTCTTCCGCCTTCGCTTCCATGCTTCCCTCGCTGATGGCGTAGGTGTTCCTCGGCGCTTGCACTCCTCCTCGTCGTCTGTGAAGCTCCGACGATACCTATGCATGCACACGAGTGGAGTGTCAAGTAGCAAAACCATCCTCGAAGGGGTCAAGTGAACACGTGTAAAGGAGATGATTCACCTTTATGTATGAGAAGTAGAGGTCGCACGTGTCACTTGCCAAACGGACTCTTGACATGGTGATGTCCTTAGGATGCTCCGCATCACCAAACGATAATCACTCCCTCTTCTAGCCTCGTATTTTTTTCTACACGTGACACAGAACAACTGGAGATTCGCGCTGAACATTGAAATTATTCAGGGTTCTTTGACCTTTATTATTCATTAATTGAGTTTTCTAGGCATTTAATGTCCATCATTCAAATCCAAACTATAATACATGCTCCAGTGCACCAAAGTGGCTAGAAAAAACGTACATGTTTCCTTGGGGTGCATGTTTAGGTCCCATGGAATGAATGGGAACGAATTCAACCGTCTCGCCGTCCTGGCTTGGCCACAAGCATTGCGAATCATGGTTTTTAAATGTCTGTAAATCCAAAACTCACCAGCGTGAAACTTGGCATGGTGTCACTACATGGTACAGATAATTGTCCAATTTGGGCGAAGCTATATTACAAGCCTTTTACAAACCGGAGCCTGTCGCAACCCTCGTGGTTCCGGTAGGGATACATGCGCCTCTTGTGGGCGAAACGATAATCGCTGCCTCTTCTTGCCTTGAACTTTGTTTTCTACAGGCAATATAGAATAACAGGAGTGTCGGGCTGAAATTTGAGACTGTTCAGGGTTCGTTTGGCCATTGTATATATATTACTAATTACTAAGTTTTCTATGCATTTAATGTAGTCCATAATTCAAATTTGAACTACAACCACATGCTCCAGTGAAGCAAAATGGGTGGGAAATCGTACATGTGTCATTGGGTGCATGTTTAGGTCTCGTTTAAGGAATGAGAATGAATTACAAACTTGTCGTCGTCCTGAAACAATTAGAATCTCGGTTTTTAAATCCCAGTAAATCAAGAAGTCACCCAAAAAACATGAAACTTGGCATGGTTTCATGACATGGCACATATATGTCGTGGCAAAAAAAACGTCCAGTTTCAGAAGAGGCGCACACATTAGTAGCCAACGAAGTCCTTTTTGAAACAAAAAGCTGGCACGTTAATATCACAAACGGTTGTATTATATTTACCGTGTCGAAATATAACCATACTCGGTGGCGTGCGTGCAACTGTTTGATTAGACGAGACGAGCGCGAGAAGTCCGTCGTGCAGGCTCAACGGGACGTGTGCGAGCAGTCCACCGCGCAGGCTTGACGGGACTTGTGCATCCTGTCCACCTCGTAGGCTCGACGGGACACGTGCGAGCAGCAAGGCCGCCCATGCTCACCGGGAAGCGAGCTCTTTGACCTCCATGCACCAGCCGCCGCTCGCCTTGCTTACAACTTCTCCATTAATGGGTTAATTAAATCACCTAGACGGAGGGTGTTTGCTTGTGATCCCATGGTTGCATTTGCTTTGTTCGTGTTTTCAACTCGTATTCCGCCCTAATTTAAATTGCCACATAGGGCAACGGATAATACGGCCAAAAACAAAATGGCAACGGATAATACAACGACAAATTTACAATGGCATTTATTATAATTGTCTCACATATTCCGGATAATTTAAAATGCCACATGCTGCAAAGCCCGGAAGACACGAGGGAAAGAGAAGAAGGAAATTGCACACAACGATCTGGGTCGCTACAGTCTCTACTCGTCGATGGATCGCCGGGCGGCAAAATCCTCCAGCTCCTTCTTCAATTCCTCACGACTTTGCTTGAAAGCATCCACGGATTGCTCCACCTCCTGCTCGCGCTCGATCCGAAGCTTCCTCAAGCCACTTATCAGTTCCTCGACGACCGCTTTCAGCACCATCTTAGAGGCACTGCTATGCTCATGCATCATCTTCTAGCCGGCGGCCTCCTCCTCCTTCTCGGAGACCAACTTGAGGAGCTTCGCATTGTCACCCATGAGTTGCTCGACGAGGCCGTTCGCCTTGTCAACCAAGGCATCGCTGATCTTGAGTAGCTTCATCAAGCCGTCAACCAGCTCCTGTTGCGTAGTGATACCAGCGAGAATGTCGTCATCGCCGGTGAAGTACTTCAGGAATGCTGGCTCGTCGTGATGGCCGACACCGCGAATGCGCTTGTGAGAGCCCTCGCGTGCCCGTGAGAGCTCGTTCGAGGGCTCCGCTGTGTGCCAAGACATCTCTGCTGCGGCTGCGGCTTCGCAGCGGGACCTCTCTAGTGCTTCCGCGGCCTTGGTCTTTGCTGCCTTGTTCTATGTCCACCCTAAACTCCTCCTACCAGTCATGGCAGAACAACTTGACAGAAAAAACTAGTTTTGTGGGTGATGAGGAGAGGAACTGTGAAGTAATTTTCGAGTGGGTAGTTCATGTAGCCCAGTGCTAAGTGTGAACACATATTAGTTTGATAGGTGTGAACATATTTGCAATTACTTATTGCGTTGTAATCAGCAATGTGATGAGAAACAAGGACAAAATTTATTGATGGCAGAAGGTTGACCACGTGGTTGCTCGCCGTTGAGGCGGCCGTGGCGCGCTCCGCTCTGGCGTCCATGCGTGCTCTGCGCGCCGTTGAGGCAAAGTTACAATGGCAACGGTTAACAATTCTTAATAATTGTCTTACATATTCGGGATAATTTAAAATGACAAATGCGTCAAGGCCCAGAACACTCACGACCTACATATGCATACAATCATAATAAAATATAAGCTAAAAGGCTAAGCTGGTCGCCTTCCGAAGATGGTCTTTTCGGACTGCATGATCAGCATAGCACCCTTGTGGACGTTCACTCCGAGTGTCCCAACCCGCCTCCGCCTACAGAGCTGCTGGCGCTGGGAGGCTCTTGGGGCTGCTGGACCTCTTCCAGAAGAGCTTGACAGCGTGTAATCGCGCGCATGACAACTCCGCAGAACCGCTCCATTTCCATGTCTCTGGCCTGGTAGCAAATTCCGTCGATCACCTGCATCCTCAAGATATCACGTTGGTGATGTTCTACTTTGTTGGGGACGTCAACTCTGCCAAGGATGCGCTCGAGCCTGGTCACCACATCATTGGGATCGAGGTTGACACGGCCGCCGCGAGCAATGATGAAGCCGCAGGCTACGTTTGTCTTGACTGAATCGCAGAGGTTTTCTGCCCATTCCTTGCGGGGCATTAGGCCCTTGATGAGCATTGGTGACATCGGTTCTTTGGGTGGGTCGTCGATCATGCCGCCGAGCAGCTCTGGATCTTTTGCACGGTGGATGGCAAACTGCTCATCCACCTCCTCTACAATATGTTGATTGTGCTCCCAAGGACTGTGACGCCGATATTGCTGCTGATGGGCCATGGTGCCTGCACCGACCGATAAAGCTCTTGCTCCCCGATCTACTCTAGCTCGTTCTCCTCGCCAAAGATGTAACGCAGGTAGGCATCGACGTCGAACTTTGGTCGTTGCCTAGAATGCTTGGAATAACTAATGGTAGATGGGTGAGGGCTAGATCTTCGCAGAGTGTCGCGGCGGTGCGTTTCCGCCTGGTTTATATGCAGCAAGCCGTTAGCTGGTGGCGGGAAACCGATGAGGGAATAGGCGTGGATTTTACAATTCAGCCATGTGGAGCGTTGGAAGCATTCGCTGGAGCACGAGAAGACTAAGTGGAGCACGCACACACAACCCGAATACCGTATCCGGTGCCACGTGTTATTTATCACAGCAGTGTTAACATAAGGAAATGCATGTGTAACTTACTAATCATCGCACACGAGTAGTCGCAGACGCATCGTGTGCGATACTCCTAGCCACCGCAAGCAACTAGTTTGCATTTTTCAAAGTTTTATGTACACACAGAATTGCACACGAACTAACTGTATTACCCGTCTGTGTTGTAAATTCTCATCGCAAACAGTTCATCCGAATCGACTGTTTGCCACGTATCACACACATCTTGTTAAGTTGAACCGTTTCTGTTGCGTTAGCTAATTGAAAACAGTTTGTCTGAGTGAACCGTATGCCCTATATCACATACACGCCAATCTGGCTAACCATTTATGTTGCACTCCCTAATAGCAAACGGTTCATCGGAGCGAACTGTATGCCGTATATTGCACACACATTGATATGACTGCCTGTTTCTGTTGTTCTGCCTCATCACAAACAGTTCGAACGGGTTAACCATGTGCCCTACATCGCACACGCAACTAAAATTTGAACTGTGTTTGATGCATCCTCCATTGCAAAAGTTTTGCACCTTTTTTGATGGTTTTTTTACATCCCCGTTTTTGATTAATGCATCACACACAGTATCGTCAAAGGGTATCTGATCGTAGTGATCCTTAACAACAACCAAATATCGTAATTCATAGTGGTATTGTTGAAACTGTTACTGATGAAATTGAACTGCACGACAAATAGTTGCACATATAGAGCATCACACTGTGAAGAACTGAAATAAACAAGGCATGATGCCATTCTCTAGCCGATCCCGTAAAATTTAACGGACTTTCCCTTAGTGGAGTATATATATACTCCAACAATTTTTGGACATTTCTAGTCAATCCCCTAAAATTAACGTTGTAGACTTGAATTTGATCAAGTTCAAAGCAGGTTCAACCAAAAGTAGCATGCATTCAAACATAAACATAGATAGTTTCGCAGAACCGAACATAAAACATAAATTTTAACTAAACTAAACTACTTTTGGTCGAAGTGGAGGCCGAGCCATTCCTTCCTCGTCAAGTACGGTGTACTGCGAGCCGGGTCCGGGCCGGTGCCATCGTCGGGGTCGTTGGGGAAGACACTCCTCCACTCGTCGACGTCGGTCTCCTCGTCCACGACGCCGACCTCGACGCCCTACGCGCATGTGTCCTCCCAGGCTTCAACCTCGTCATCGGAGGAGAGCACGATAACCTCGCTGCTCTCCGCGCCGGCAAAGATGATACGCTCCGCCTCCACGAGCTCCGAGTGATGCCGGCAGAGCTCTTGCATGTAGGCCTCATCGGCGGCCTCGGCCTCGAGGCCCTCCCACGCCTGGCGGTCCTCCCGCACCATAGCTGAGCTCACCACCCCTGGCTCCGACGGGACGAGGTTGACCAGACGTGTGCCGAAGGGGAAATTGAGCCTAGCCGTCCCGCCGTGGCAGCGGACCTGCCAGCGGTCGTACTCCATGGCCGCGAGCTCGGCCGTGTGGAAACTACCGAGCCACCGGCGGGTGTGGGTCTCCCGATCCGTAATCTCGGAGACCCACGTCCCCCACCGCCGCTGCCAGACCCCGAGGTAGGACCTCGTCGGCGGCCGGTGTGATGGCCTGGCTTATTAGGGATGATAGACGACTCATATCAATAAGGAATTCCTTCTTTTCCAGAAGCCCATTCGGACAGAATTCCAAAGTTAAGCATGCTCAGCTTGGAGTAATTTCAGGATGGGTGACCGACTGGGAAGTTGCTCCCGGTTGCGCACGAGTGAGGACAAAGTTCGTAGAAAAGACTAGTATTAATATGTGGGGCCATTCTAGATCCCGCCAGGAGTAACGACCACCAGCGGGTGTGTCCGGGGCGTTACAAGTTGGTATCAGAGCTGACCCTCGTGGTTACACGGATGTTTGCGGACACATGCGCGGTCATGTTATTCATGACGTTTGTTACCCGTCGTGGCACACGGCATGGCACATGTGCCAGACTGGATGCACAGACATATGTGCCAAGGGAACGTTCCTGTGGCCCGACGAGGACGTCGGTTCCTCTGAGTGGGGGTGCATGTGATAGCCTGGCTTATTAGGGATGATAGACTACTCATATCAATACAGAATTCCTTCTTTTTCGGAAGCCCATTCGGACAGAACTCAAAAGTCAAGCGTGCTCAGCTTGGAGTAATTTCAGGATGGGTGACTGACCGGGAAGTTGCTCCCGGGTGCGCACGAGTGAGGACAAAGTGCGTAGAGAAGACTAGTATTGATATATGGGGCCAGTCTAGATCCCGCCAGGAGTAACGACCACCGGCGGGTGTGTCTGAGGTGTTACAGCCGGGCCAGAGGGAGGACGGGGAAGTCCTCTGTAGCGCCCAAGATGCGATTCTATCCCGATCACGTGATGAACTCGTGATTGGGGCACAACCCCATTTCGAGTGCTTTGCAAGGTGGATATCATTACAACATACCATGTACCGAATATATGAGAATATGAGATAAAGGCTTACACTCTCCACAAGTAACAATAAGAACACAACAATACATCAATACATAGCAAACATCATACAGAAGAACATGATCCGACTATGGATGAAATCAAATGAAAAAGAAGATTGACATCCACCCTGCTAATCCTAGGCTCCCGACCCGGAACCTATCCCTTGATCGAAGAAGCAGAAGAAGAACTCCAGAAGCAAACATGCATCGCTCTCACGTCAGATCATCGCATTACCTGTACCTGCAACTGTTGTTGTAATAATCTGCGAGGCACGAGGACTCATCAATCTCATTACCATGGGTATCAAGACTAGCAAAGCTTAATGAGTATGGAAAGGATAAGTGGTGAGGCTGCAGCAAGTATCTAAGCATTTGCATGGTGGCTAACTTACGAGTTCAAGAGTAAGAAGAGAAACTATGCATACGGTCGCAAACTAGTAAGGATCAATAAGTGATCCTGAACTACCTACGAGTCAAACATAGCCCCACCGTGTTCTCTTCTCGAACTCACTTGAAAAGAGATGGTCATGGTTACGTACACAGTTGGTGTATTTTATTCCGGATCTTGTGTCAAGTTCTCTATAATCGGATATTATAAATTTCCAATCTACCACATAATCGCGGGCACCGCTTTTGAAAGATCAAAACCCTGCAGGGGTGTCCCAACTTAGTCCATCACAAACTCTCACGATCCGCAGAGGTAAAACCTCCATCTTGGGGACAACCCGAGTATTGTCGGAATACCGGTGCACAAGTTCTTCGAAGAAAGGAAAACTATCCCAAGGAGATCTCCCGGTGAGTCAGATCCGTGTCCAGAGCCACGCGCTCTGTATCTACAGACTCATTCGTCTATGCATAGTGGACGATAGCCAAATACCTCGAGTTGCCCCGAGGAGGCATCGCCAACTGCTAGGTAGGTGGACCAACACTCATGTCGAGCACTGGCCCGGGTTGTTGATTAAGAATCCTTGGGTTAATTACTCCCTATGCAAGTTTTTAGTTATTAGGCAAATGGTAAAACCAAAGTTGGATCTCCTCGGGAAAGCTTTACTTTAAGCGAAGAAGCTAGGGGGCCCATAAACCCCGACCGTGTTAGGAACGCAAAATCAAGACACATAACACCGGTTTAGCGGAAACTAGGGCGACAAGAGTGGAACAAAACACCAGGCAAAAGGCTGAGCCTTCCACCCTTCACCAAGTATATAAATGCATTAATTAATTCGAGATATTGTGATATTCCAAGATATCCATGTTCCAACATGGAACAACTTGCAACAACAACGCTATAAGAGGAGCTGAGCAAAGCGGTAACATAGCCAAACAATGGTTTGCTAGGATGGTGAAAATGTTAGAGGCTATTTCATGTCAATTTAGGAGGCATGACAAAAAATGGTGGGAAGCGCGACATAGCGATAGTACCGGGACAACTAACATAGCAAAGATAGTAGTGAGATCCAAGGTAACGGTCATATTGCCTGAGATCCCGCTAGGAAGAAGACCGAGTCCATGAAGTAGATGAACGGGTGTAGTCGAACGAATCCTCACAATAGCAACATTATCGAAACTAAGAAGCAACACTGGAAAGAAGCAAACGACTTGGTAAACACACAAGCATACATATCGCCTGATGCACAACCAAGCGTGATGTATGTCCATTTTAATGAGGCGTGGCATGGCAAAATGCAAAAAACAATACTACAACTTAAGTGGAGCTCAATATGCAATGAATTACATATTGACGAAACACCACATTCAATTATTTAGTTTGCTCCCTTTATGCTACTCAGCAATATTAAATGTTTTAAACATGACAAGAGGTGCAACACGATTAAACTACACTATCTAAGCAATTTAAATGCGGTCGGAAACAACAAACAACAATTCCGGGAAATCGCCAGCTGCATATTTCAAATTTGGTAGTGTTTTACCAAAAATATATTTTAGAGTTGTTAAACAGGGAAATGAAGTGCACCGAGTTAATATATGCATTTTTCTACCCCATTTGCATATCAAGTTTATTTAATTCAGAGCTACAGTTGAATAGTTATGAAATAAACCATTTTAACATGTTATTTAAGCAAATTTAAACAAACAACAAGTTTAAACATTTTAAACAGGGATGAAAGTTGCAAATTGTTAAACTATACAAAATTCTAAGCATTTTACATATATTGTTTGTTTAATTCCGGTGCACAGTTTGTGAGATATGATATGCATGAACATGAGGGACTAAACTGTAAAGTGACGCTCTCTGGATAAAAGCTTTTCTTTTTTTGAGGGGTCTCTGGATAAAAGCTAAAACGTCCAGAACGGAAAAGAAAGATGCGGGCCGAATCTGGATCGAACCGGGCTGCTCACATTGGGCCTGGCTCAGTGGGGAGGCTGGATCTGGCAGCGGCTGGGCTTCCTGGTTGCTGGGCTTGCGGATCTGGCTAAGGGAGCTGGGCCTTGGCGTGGCGCGGTGCGGCGCGCGGTCAACGCACAGGCGCGGGATGGCACAGACGAACAAGACGTGCACTGCTGCTGCTCGATGCAGGGAAGCAGAGGACGCAACGGTAGTGGACTTGGTGAAGGGTGGCGCGACGGGCACCGGCGGTAGACCAAGGCGAAGCAAGGGGATCTAGGACGGCGGGATCCGGGCTTGGAGCGTCCAATCTAGCCGGAGGTGCGTGGAATGACAGTGGTAGGAGCTCGGAGGAGAACCTGTAGGTGAGACAGAGGAGGTGGCAGGAAGAAGAAGAGGCGATGAGGTCGGACGGCGACATGACCTGAGTGGCCCGTGGCTGTTTTCCGGTGAGGGGCGGGGTCGAGGGTGACGAGGTGGAGCGGGCACGGGGAAGCTTGGGCGCGGGAGGCGCGCTGCGGGCGACACCTCGAGATGCAGCGGAGCGGCGGCTTGGATCAGTTCCAGTGAGGACGGCGCAGGAACGGCTGGGACGGGGTGGAGCTGGAGGAGCTCGGGGCTCAGGTGCGTGCGGTCGTGGTACTTCGCGGAGGGGACGGCAAGATCGAAGAAGAGGACAGCCAGAGATGGAATTAGGGTAGCGTCTGGGCGGAGCTCCCGCTGGTGGCATCCATGACGGCTGGAGGCGCGGGGTCAAGATGGCGCGCGGGAGTTGGTCGGGCGCAAGGGACGTGTCCCGATGGATGGATGGCTAAGACTAGCCACAGTGTTGGGTGGGGTGAGTTAGTATCGAACTCTCGACCTCTAAGACTACCCACAATGGGAGTGACATAGGTAGTAACATCACATATATCTAGATAAAATAGATGATGTGGCAAGCAATAAATGAAGAAAGAGAGGCATATGGTAACATAACTACTCCCTGCGTCCGTGAATAAGTGTACATCTAGCTTTTGTCTGAAGTCAAACTTTTAAAACTTCGACCAACTTTCTAGGGAAAGCAAAAACATTTATGGTACTAAATTAATATCATTAGATCCGCTTTGAAATGTATTTTGATAATATACCAATTTGATATCAACAAAAGCTAGATGTACACTTATTCACGCACGCAGGAAGTAGTTTAGCAGTATGAGTAACATCACACATATCAAGACATGATGAGTGTATAGCCTAATAAATGAAGTGTTGCATGTTACCACACATATGTTACTCCCCACTACAGAGGAAGTAACATAGAACTGTAACATGGGCATGTGACTACTCTATTGTTACTACCCGTTGTGGCTAGTCTAAGAGATGGTGATCTAGGAGGATCCCGAGGTGGGAGAAGAGAGGAGTGGCGGTGACGGAGGGACAAAGCTCCTAGATTCTAGGGTTGATATGCTTAAATAGGTACTACCTCCGTCCTGGTTTATTAGTCCCCTTTGTAACCTGTACCAAATTTTGACCAAAGAATTAACAAACAAAATGTTAATGCATGTCAACAAAAATTATATCATTGGATTCGTATTTGAACATAGTTTTCAATGATATATTTTTTGTGACATGTGTGAACATTTTGTTAGATACATTTAAGGTCAAAATTTAACACGGCATACAATGATGACCAATAAACTAGGACAGCGGTACTAGGGTACTAGGTTTGGGGCTAATTTGGACCCTCCGATCGTAATCAAACGGTCCGAGCTAAATAGGTTAGGGAGTCCAATGAATAAATCAAAAATGTTTTAGGGATGTTTGGAGTTGATCCGAACCCATCGGTAACAACAACCCGGTTCGGGTTCGGGGAAGTCTTCAGACGCGCACGATGGGGTGTGAGGACTATGTAGAGAGGGTCAACCGGTCGGACAACAAAAGAACAGTTGGTTTGTGAAATATCTACACAGACAAACAGAAAGCCGCACTACGAACGATAACGAGTTTTAAGAAAACATGCCGATACCCTTCATGGGAGAAACACGGAGATAGACATGATCTCCAATGTCG
>LR738715.1:447637693-447667785 GCA_902687465.1 Secale cereale | reverse complement strand
TGACCAATAAACTAGGACAGCGGTACTAGGGTACTAGGTTTGGGGCTAATTTGGACCCTCCGATCGTAATCAAACGGTCCGAGCTAAATAGGTTAGGGAGTCCAATGAATAAATCAAAAATGTTTTAGGGATGTTTGGAGTTGATCCGAACCCATCGGTAACAACAACCCGGTTCGGGTTCGGGGAAGTCTACAGACGCGCACGATGGGGTGTGAGGACTATGTAGAGAGGGTCAACCGGTCGGACAACAAAAGAACAGTTGGTTTGTGAAATATCTACACAGACAAACAGAAAGCCGCACTACGAACGATAACGAGTTTTAAGAAAACATGCCGATACCCTTCATGGGAGAAACACGGAGATAGACATGATCTCCAATGTCGAAAGCCAAGTCACAATGCTTGCCGTCATAGTAGCTCTTTTGACGCGATTGCGCGGCTTTGAGATTCTCACGTATGACTTTGCACATTTCTTCGTCTTCTCAGATCAAATCATTTCCAAGGAGTTGACGTTCACCAGTCTCGGACCAGTTGAGTCGGGTACGACATTTTCTGCCATAGAGGATTTCAAAAGGAGCTTTGCCGGCACTTGCTTGGAAGCTGTTGTTGTAGGAGAATTCGGAAAATGGAAGGCAATCTTCCCATTTCATACCGAAGTAGATGACACAAGCTCTGAGTATATCTTCAAGGATTTGGTTCACTCTTTCGACTTGACCACTAGTCTGAGGGTACGCAGTGCTGAAGCGAATCTTTGTGCCCATGGCTAACTGAAAAGAATTCCAGAACTTGGAAGTGAACAAACTTCCACGGTCTGAGGAGATCACTTGAGGAATGCCATGCGAAGAGACAATTCTGGAGGTGTACAGCTCTGCCAGCTGAGCTGCGTTGATGAATTCTTTGATTGGAAGAAAATGAGCAACTTTGGTTAGCTTGTCAATCACCACAAAGATAGCATCATTTCCCTTCTTGGACTTGGGAAAACCGGTGACGAAATCTATCTCAATGTGATCGAATTTCGACTCGGGAATAGATAGAGGTTGAAGGAGTCCGGCTGGATGTTGATGCTCTGCCTTCACTCTTCTGAAGACATCACATTCATTCATGAATTGGGCAATCTCCCTTTTCATGCGAGTCCACCAATATGATTGCTTGAGGTCATGGTACATCTTGGAACTTCCTGGATGTATCGAGAGGAGGGAGTCATGTGCTTCGTTCATTATGAGTTTTCTGAGATCACCTTAGGGAACCACGATCCTGTCCTCAAGAACAAGGTGTCTTTCTCATCAACGCGATAACTCTTGTACTTGGGAGTACCCTTAGCAATACCATGTTTCACTTTCTGCACAATAGCATCAATGAGTTGGGCCTCACGGATTTGATCTTCCAAGGTAGGAGCAACTTGAAGGTTTGCAAGAAAGCCTTGCGGAACAACTTGGAGGTTGAGCTTCTTGAAAGATTCACAAAGTTCAGGCTGGAACGGTTTGAGAAGGAGACTGTTGCAATACGCCTTTCTGCTTAAGGCATCTGCGATGACATTGGCCTTGCCAGGAGTATACTCAATGCTTGGATCGTACTCTTGAATCATCTCAACCCAACGAGTCTGGCGAAGGTTAAGGTTTGTGATGTAGGGTGGAACCCTAATCAGCAGATCTTTCACGATTGGAGAATATCCCACGACGAACACGGAGAACACAAGGAGGAAACAAAGGAAAACACGAGAGGAAACACTCAAATCAACACAAATATGATCACACAAGTGCTAGATCCACGATACACATCGAGATACACGGTCCATAGTCACCGATGGTGGTGCAAAGATAGTCTTCTCCCGGAGGAGGTCTTGGATATCCCTTGGGATCTTCCCCGATGTGGAGGTCTTGAATCCGAGGTGGATCTTCTCCGAAGAGGCCGCGGTCTCGTAGGAGAGAATCCACAGGGGTGTCTATGATGAGCTATCCAAAAGCTACCCCGAAAGGATGGAAGTCAACGAGTATATATTACACGAGTGGTCGCCGTCGGGGCGGACGTCCGCTGGTTACCGGACGTCCGGTGGTTCCGGAGGGACCGGACGTCCGGTAACCCTCGGATTTCCGCTATTTAGCTTCTGTGGTCGGAGTCACGGACGTCCGATGGCTTCCGGTCGTCCGGTCGTCTGGGAGTCGCCAGACGTCTGGTGGCTTCCGGTCGTCCAGTGCCTGGAAGTCGCCGGTCGTCCGGTGTTGGCCGGACGTCCGGTGCCTCTAGCATCTTCTGCCTTCCTTCTTCTTGTCCCGGGTACTTGTCGAACTCGCCGTCTTGACCATTGTGCAGAGCTGTCCCGTGGCCTTCACCCAAGTACCTGAGTATGCACAGAGTTTCTCATGAGGGTAGAAGCCATGTCTCATGTACATCGGAAGGATTTAAAGCAAGGAGTGAAGTCACCTCGGTCTCGAGAGCTCTTGCACGGGCTCGAGTCATTGGTCCTTTGGGCACTTGATGAGGCGATGAAGGGTCCATGGGGATGACCTTAGGATGCTCCGCATCATCTCCCCTCCCTTGGGAAAGATCCGACCTCGGATCGAAATCTTCATCACCATGCAAAGGAGATAGGTCCTTGATGTTGAAAGTATCGCTCACAGAGTACTTGTCTCGTGGTGTCGGGGGAAACTGTCCACCACGAGCACCTATGGGACCGGAGCCCCTTGCTCGTGCGGCAAGGGAGCGGAGGGAGCACGAAGAGCAGATCGTGGAGAGCACGCGGGCAGTTTACCCAGGTTCGGGCCGCGACGGACGCGTAAAACCCTACTCCTGCTTAGTTTGTTATTGAGTGTTGGAGCTCGGGAGCTTGAAGAACTAGCTACACCGAGCGAATGAGCGATCTAGGTTCCGAACCCTTTCTACGTTGTGCATGGGCCTCCTTTTATAGCTCAAGGGGTCACCGACAGGTGTCAACGTAGGAGAAAGGGTAAAAATGTAATAGTGGTGGTAGTTGTAACAGTGCGGGAATAGTGGAGCAACAATGGATGAACAGTGGTCACCACCTACTTTGACAGTGGGGGACAAGAGCATTTAATGCCCGTCGCCGTCGACCCCAAAAGCGCCCGCCCTTGCGTCTCCGTTTGCCACGGCGATGGCTTTATCACCGTGGAGCGCCACCGTGTCCCCCAGGCTGCACAGCCATCCGCCACGCGTCCCTGGAGTGGCCCCAGGGCGACGCGTGGTTCGATGAGCTGGAGCGTGGGCACACAGCGTGACTCTCCCCGGCAAGCACCTTGCCGGGGCCTTGACCTTGCCGGGCCCGGAAGCTTGTCGGGCTCTGAAGCTTGTCGCCCCCCGGGCCCTGCCGGGGCGCATGCCGCGCCGAGGCATGTCTTCTGAAATGTGATCTTCTAGTCTTCCTGGCAAGCTCCTCTTGCCAGGGTCTCGTGCTAATGAGGTAATCTTGAGCCTGGGACGGCCTTCCCGGCAAACTCCACTTGCCGGGGCCTCGATCTTCTGTCTTGTATACTTTGTTTTTGAATGGCTTCATATGGAGCAGAAAAGGTCTCCGGCGAGCACGTGGTAGGCCCTGCCGCGGGAAGCTGCTACTGCCCGTGCACAAGTTGGGGTACTGAGGTACCCCTACCTTAGTACACCGACAGGAGCCCCCGGGCATGGGCCACACACGGTGCCGAGCGTTGTTGGGCCAGGCCCAAAACAGTGCACGGGCACGCGTGGCCCACGGCACGCCGAATCCCCTTCCGCATCCGCCGCGTCCCTCCGTAACGGCACGCATCGATTGCGGCGTCGTGGGAGGGAACGTGGCCACGTTCTTTAATGGGAAATGCGGAGCGTCCCCCACTTCCCCCTTAAAAGCAGAGGAAGCAGGGGCCGTTACCTTACTTCGTCTTCATTGCTTCTTCTATCTCCAGAAATTCCCCTTTGCGCATCCGACTCCACACCTCCTCCGCCGTCTTCCGCATCTGCGGCGCCGCCGGACTCTTCGCTCTCCCCTCCTCGCCGCCTCCGCCATGGCCCCGAAGACCGAGAAGGCGAAGGCAGAGAAGACCAAGAAAGAGAAATCCGAGCAGGCGGCGAGGCTTGCTCTTCTGCGGAAGAGGAACGTCGTCTTCGCGCCAAGGCTCAGCGCGCGGGAGCTCTGGAACAAGTATTACTTGTTCTGGGCCAAGGAGACCAAGGCGCATCCTCGGACCAGAGCTTATCCCGCCGCCGCCAAGGACATGTACCCCGGCGGGTACTTCTTTTTCGCTGTTTTCTTCCACTGCGGCCTTTGTCCTCCCTTTTCTGAATTTTTCTGCGATATCATGAACACCTACAACCTCCACCTTCTAGACTTCACCCCCAACGCCATCCTCACGATGGCGGTTTTCGCACATCTGTGCGAAAACTATATAGGGATCTATCCGAATGTAGCACTTTTTAGGCACTTCTTTACGACTAGAGTAGAGGCCGGCGCCCCCCTCTCCGGGGGGATTTCTTGGGTCTTCCGCTTGAACAAGAAGGAGTCCTATCTGTGAGGGGAGCTCCGCGGCAAGTGGGAGGAGTGGCGCGCGGACTGGTGCTGGATAGTAGAGGACGAGCCGCAGCCCTTCACCGCGCCGCGCACAACCGCCATAGTGCGCGGCAGGGACTGGAGTGAGCTGGACTCGGACGACATCAAGCTCAACGTCGCCCTTGTCAGAATTCTTCGTCTCCGGGCAGCCAAGTTGTCCATGGGAGAAGTAGGAGCAGACTTCCTCCGCCGCCGCATTGCCCCTCTACAGGATACGAAGAGGCCAGCGTGGGAGTACGGCAACGCGGCGGACATAATGAGACTGCGCCCGGGACTGAACTTCAATTTCACGTCGCTGGAGCTGAAGGGGATGGTCCGGGAACTTTTTAAGCATGACCCGGCCCACCCAGAGTGGTTCAAAGCTCCCCGGGGAGTGGTGCCCCTATGCAACAGCACGGCCCGGGATCCCCTACGCGCAATGATGCCCGCATGTGACTCGCATGGTGTCGACCGCACATGGATACCGCCCAAGCCAGATGCCATCATGAGCTTCTTCGACAACCTGGTAGAGGTGCCGAAGAACAAGGAGGAGATCAAGGGGCTCACCCGGGACACCACTGAGCGGGAGATTGCTTATATAGCTTCTCGGGTAGAAGAGGCCGCCGCAGCCGCAGCGGCAGGAGAGTTTGGGTTCACGGTTGAAGAGGCAGAGGCTGCGGATGCGTCCTGCCAAGCAGAGGAGGCGGAGATCCGCAGGCTGCTGAAGCTTCCTCCCGACGAGCTCGCCGGGGTCCCTTCTTTGAGGCAC
This sequence comes from Secale cereale, assembly GCA_902687465.1. NCBI lineage: Eukaryota > Viridiplantae > Streptophyta > Magnoliopsida > Poales > Poaceae > Secale > Secale cereale. Next base: position 447,662,507 of record LR738715.1, on the reverse strand, counting down.
GCCGGGATCCCCGGAGTTGTGACCGAGGCCGCGGCGAGAGGCGAGGTTGCCGGAGGAAACAGAGGCGCCGGAGGGAGCACGGCCGCAGGGCAGGGCGCCGGGCCCAGCGAGCCGGCCGAGGAGGAGGAGGAGGACGCCGGGGCCGGCGAGGACTCCGATGGATCTCTGGGGCTCTACAACGACGACGTCTCTTCGTCATCGGAGACCTCCCCGCCTCGGGCAAGTCCCAGGCGATCTCCGCTGAAGCGTCTCCGCAAGGCGACGACGGCGACGAGGGCGCAGGCGCCCCGACAACAACCAACTCGCCGGGCGGCGCGAGCTACCCGAGGGAGTCAAGCTGCGACGGGGGCGCCCGGTGCACCAACTACGACGGGGGCGACCCGCACACAGGCCATGGCGGAGGCGCCCCGCACGTCAGCGCCAAGTGGAGGAGGGTCTTCTCAGAGCGGAGCGGCTGCTCCGCCCGCTCCCCGGGCCTCGGCGCCCACAGGGACCGGGTCTTCGCAGCCCCAGCCCCGGGGACCGCCAAGCGCCCGAGGAAGTCTTCGCCTCCTGCTCCTCGCGCGGACGCGCCTCAGGTGGCGTTCGACTTCTCCGCCCTGAGCGACGACGACGACGACGAGGAACAGGAGTAAGGACTTGAAGTTTTGTATCTTCTTTAACTCTGTCTTGATTCTTTCTTCGATGATTCTGATCTTGCTTCTTGCTTTGATTTCAGGACCCTGGCCCAGCGAGTGGCGAAAAAGGCCAAGGTTCCCGAGGTCGAGGTCGAGGACGACTCGCCCGTCGCGGTGACAGGGGATGCGCCGGCGACGAACTTGCCGGACCCGAGCGCTGCTCCGAGGAGCAGCCCCCAGCGTAAGTCTGGGTTTGATCTTCCCACGCGTCGGGCGCGCTTGAGGATCTTGTTTATACTAACATCTTGTTGTTCTTGTTTTGTCTTGATTGTCTTGTGCAGAGGTGGAGCCGCAGCCACAGGAGCACCCGGAGATCACTCCCGAGGAGCCGCAGGCCCCGCCGTCCCCGCCAAGGACGAACTCTCCGGCGAGGGAGAGCGCTCCGCCAAGGGCAGGTACTCCGCCAAGGGCGGGTACCCCGCCAAGGGCGAGCAGCCCGGCGAGGGTGGCCACCCCGCCAAGGGAGAGCTCCTCGGCGAGGGAGCCTGCCGTCGACGAAGTTCGCCAAGGTAGGTCTTGTAACTCCGTCTTCTCGGATTTGTCTTTTTTGGATATTTGCTTGAACTTCTTCTTTTTCTTCTTCTTCTAGATCTTCCTCCCCCAGAGCAGATGGAGACGGAGATCGTCGTCGAGGAGGAGGGAGCGCAGGGAGACGGCGGCAACGCCCCTGTCGTTGAAGACATGGCGGGAGCCGCCGAGCCCGCCGCGGAGGAGACTGCCCCGACCGCAGACGCAGCGGCCGGGGAGGGGGACGGCGACCGCACTGCCGGCCCGGAGGCGGCAGGAGCATCGAGTGCTGCACCGGCCGCCGACCCCTCCGCCGGAAAGGAGCAGTCGGGCTTCTACCTCGAGGCTCCCAACGGCGTCTTCATCCAAGTGCCGTGGGGATCCTCGTCGCGAGCCCCCACGGAGGGAGAGGCCTTTGATGGAGAGGTCCTCGCCTCCGCGGGTCTGAAGATTGTCGAGGCGCCTGGCGGGAGTGACGAGCCCGAGGAGGAGAAGTTGCTCCACCGGCTGCTGGCCCTTTACCGGGCCACGCAGGCGAAGCTTGAATCTCGAGAAGCCCTCACCGCCAAGGCCGCAGCTGACATGGAGAAACGCGCGGCGGAGCTCCGCGCCGCCAACCAAGCGGCCCTCCGCGACGTGGCGGAGGAGCGTGAGAGGCTCGCCGGAGAGTACCAGGAGTGGCTTCTGGCGAGAAGGAGAGCTCACCCAACGGAAGGTCAGCCTCGACGCTCACGAGGAAGACCTTACCGCCCGGGAGCAGGCCCTTGGCGGGGAGCTGAAGGAGGCGAAGGCCGCCGCGTCCACCGCGGAGACCGCCAAGAAGGAGCTCGAGGCCAAGGTGGCGCAGCTGGAGGAGTACCTAAAGGCGAGCACAGATAGGGTCACCGCGCTCAACATAGAGCGCGAGAAGGATGCCCATACTAACTCCGAACTCCAGGTGCGCCTTTCCAAGCAAGGCGACGAGCTGAAGGCCGCCAAGGACTCGATTGCAGATCTCGAGCTGAAGGTTTCCACGCTGAAGGACTCGCTCGACGCCGTCCGGGACCTGGAAACCAAGCTGAAGGACGAGCTCCGCAAGGAGCGAGGCCTGGTGGAGAGCGCCGCCACTTCAGCTGAGAACTTCCGCCGGACCGTCGAGGTATGGACCGAAGACTTGGTGGCTTCCGCCGCTGCCATCGACAAGGAGCTGATGGCGCTGAGGGTTGAGCATCTCATATACTCTCCGGATCCAAACCTCCCCTACAGCGCCAAGCTCAGCCTTTTCTTCAGAGGGGTCGCGCCGGCCCTTGCAAATCTTCAGAAGAAGCTTCCCGCGCAACTGGCCGAGGAGTCGCGCCAGCTCTGCGCGGGAACCTTGGAGCGCGTCCTGACGAAGATAGTGTACCGCAATCCGGGCATAAATCTCGTCAACGTTCTCCGTAGCTTGCCGGCCGACGTGGATATGGAGGCGCTGAAGGCGCAGGTCGCCCACATTATCGCCAAGGTGAACAAGATCTCCAGGGTTGAAGGCGACCGCGTAGATTAGGCCTCTTCCTTTTTATTTCCTTTGTTACTGCAAAGTGTGCCATGGGCACGAACTTATTAGTCATTGCGACAAGTTATCCCTTGTAAGATATTATCTTGTTTTGATCAATCAGTGCAATGTTATCTCCCTTGTCTTGGTCCTTTACTTTGTATGCTTTTCACCCTACGCTTCCAGGGAGCTTGCCGGCAACGGGTCCTTGCCGCGAGCGCTGAGTGCTGGACTCTGAGCAGCCTGCTGGCCAAGGTCTTACCGGCAAGCAACCTTGCTGCAGCTAGTCGCAACGCACTTAGCTTGCTGAGTAAACTCGGAAACGAAGCAAGGGCGCGACACTTGTCGCAGCTCACTTAAGTCGTTGAGCGTACTCGAAAACAAGATAAGGGTGCGGCTAGCCACGGGTAGGTTCCTCCGCGCACAGGTTTTCCATACAAAGTGTGGTTGTTCAAGGAAGACAACTAAAATTTAAAAATTTGAATTGCCCAAATTCTTGTAACTTAGCTTTCATATATTGCTTGCTTCCCGGTAAGGCTTCTCTTTCTTGAACAGCACTTGGTTCATCCTCCACCTCCTTCCCCCCGGCAAACTTGTGCGCGAGGAACATTCCTTCTGCTTAAGAGGAAAAGAGAAATAAGAGGGAAACAAGTATATGGCCTTTCGGTTTGCTAATGCTTACCGGATACGCGTGTTGCACAAGAAATGCCAAATAATGCATGCAAATAACAAAGAAGAGCATGGAAGGGGCAAATAGCGCAAAACACAAAAGCTTTACTGATGCACGGGGTCTGCGCCCGGCTTTGTACAAAGGGTTACATGCAACATCGGCAAGGCTTGTATAAAAGGTGGTTGCCGGAGCGGGTCACGGCAACCGCGCCTTATGGGTGAAACTTACGAAGATGTTCTATGTTCCAGGAGTTGCTCACCGGTAAGCCTTCTTCGGTCTCAAGGCGGACAGCTCCGGGCCTTGTGACTTGTCTCACCCGATAAGGGCCCTCCCACTTCGGCGTCAACTTGTTGGAATTCTTGGCGGACTGAACACGCCGAAGAACAAGGTCGCATTCCTCGAGACTCCTGGCCTTAACCTTGCGGCTATGATAGCGGCGCAAGGCTTGCTGGTATCGAGCAGCTCGTACAACAGCCTAGAGACGTTCCTCCTCGAGGAGCAATGCATCATCTTGTCGCAGTTGCTCTTGCTCGAGCTCATCATAAGCGAGCACTCGAGGAGATCCGTATACGAGTTCCGTGGGGAGAACTGCTTCTGCTCCATAGACTAGAGCAAAGGGTGTCTGTCCGGTGGCTCGACTTGGTGTCGTTCTGATTGACCAAAGAGCCGCCGGTAGCTCCTCTATCCAGTTTTTTCCGCACTTGCGCAGCCTGTCAAAGGTCCTTGTCTTGAGTCCGCGCAGCACTTCAGCATTGGCCCTCTCCGCTTGACCATTGCTCCTCGGGTGAGCAACAGAAGCGAAACAGACCTTGGCGCCAAGGTCTTGGACGTACTGCATGAAGGTGCGACTAGTGAATTGCGTACCGTTGTCGGTGATGATCCTGTTAGGGATCCCGAAACGGCAAACAATTGACCTGAAGAACCTGACTGCTGACTGTGCTGTCACCTTCCTCACTGGTTCCACTTCTGGCCACTTTGTGAACTTGTCGATTGCGACGTACAAGTACTCAAAGCCCCCGACAGCTCGGGGGAAGGGGCCGAGGATATCGAGCCCCCAGACCGAGAAGGGCCAGGACAAAGGGATCGTCTGGAGAGCTTGAGCTGGCTGATGAATTTGTTTGGCATGGAACTGGCACGCTTCACACTTAGTTACTTGTGCAATTGCATCTTGTAGGGCTTCTTGCCAAAAGAACCCTTGCCGGAACGCCTTTCCGGCAAGTGCCCTTGCGCCAATGTGGTGGCCACATATGCCTCCGTGTATTTCTGCCAACAGCTTCTGTCCATCTTCCCTGGAGATGCATTTCAACCTGACACCATTGAGCCTTCTTCTGTACAGTTCATTGTCCACGAACTGGTACATACTTGACTGCCTGGTTATTTTCTCTATCTCTGCTGGGTCATCGGGAAGTTCTCCAGTTTGCAGAAAACGGACTATCTGCTGCGCCCATGCCGGAGCCCGAGGCTCAACGGCAAGGACTAAAGGCATGAGGGCCGCTGCGGGAACCCCAGCTTCTACGGCAAGGACCTCTGGTTCTGCCGGAGCTGATGGTTCCCCGGCAAGCTCGCCGGGGCGAGGCTTGTCGGGAACGCTTGCTTCAACTGTACAGATCCGAGGATCTGCAGGAGCAATCTGTTCCTCAGCGTTCTGATCGTTGATCTTGGGGACCTTGGCGGCGGTTTCAGGAAGATCCGCCGGCAAGTAGTCGCCGGAGACCAACTTTCTCTTCTTGGACTGCCCAATTGATGGTGTAACGGATGGTTGAGTCAGCTTGAGCAAAAAGGTCCCTCGTTCCACAGGTAACTTCATCGCAGCACACTTTGAAAGGCCATCTGCAATGTCATTCTGAGCTCTTGGAACGTGCTCCATTTGCAGACCTTCAAAGTGTTCTTCAAGTTTCCTCACTTCATCTACATAAGCTTCCATCAAAGGGCTTTGGTAACTCTTGTTAACTTGTCGGACCACCAACTGAGAATCTCCCCGCACAATCAGCTTTCTGATCCCAAGTTCGGCCGCAATCCTGAGGCCGGCAAGCAAGCCTTCATACTCAGCAGTGTTGTTTGTTGCTTGCTCCCTGGGAAAGTGCATCTGGATAATATACTTGAGGTGCTCTTCGGTGGGCGCGATGAGTACCACGCCGGCACCGGCGCCTTGCAGCGAGAAGGCACCATCAAAGTACATCACCCATTCACTTGTCGCTTCTTGTACGGGTACACTTGTCTCTGGAACTTCTTCATCGGGCGTCGGGGTCCATTCAGCTATGAATTCTGCCAAAGCTCGGCTCTGTATGGTCGAAGTACTTTCAAATTTGAGACCAAATCTTGACAGCTCCAATGCCCACTCGACGATCCTGCCTGTTGCTTCTGGATTGTGCAATATCCTCTTCAGCGGAAAGCGAGTGACCACTGTTATCTCATGTGCTTGGAAGTAATGGCGCAGCTTTCTCGAGGCCATGAGGAGGCCGAAAAGCAACTTATGCACCCCGGAGTACCTTGATCTAGCCCCCTGCAAGAGGGAACTCACGAAATAGACCGGGCGCTGTACCATCTTCTTCCGCACCTCTTCTTGCTCCTGCGCAGAGTTGTCCTTGTCGGGGCCAGAGCTTGTCGGAACAGCCCCCTGCTTGTCGCTGGATTCGCTTGCTGGTGGTGTAGACTCCTCGTCGGCCTCCCTCTCCGCTACTAACGCGGCACTAACCACCTGGTTGGTTGCCGCTAGGTACAGCAGCAACTTCTCCTGTGGCCTAGGTGCGACAAGTATTGGAGTGGAGGATAGGTACCGTTTCAAGTCTTGGAGCGCTGCCTCCGCTTCCGGAGTCCATTTCATTGGACCTGCCTTCTTCAAGATCTTAAAGAAAGGCAGGGCGCGTTCTGCAGACTTCGAAATGAACCTACTGAGGGCAGCTACACAACCTGCAAGTCTCCTTACATCCTTGACGCGCTTTGGGGCTTCGATTTGCTCGATGGCTTTTATCTTGTCGGGGTTGGCTTCAATCCCCCTCTGTGACACAAAGAACTCGAGAAGCTTGCCGGAAGGGACTCCAAAGACGCACTTCTCGGGGTTCAACTTAAGCTGGATCTTGCGCAGATTCTCAAATGTCTCTTCCAAATCTTGGATCAGGGTATCCTTGCTCTTACTCTTCACCACTATGTCATCCATGTAAGCCTCTACATTTCTGTGGATCTGTGGCTCAAAAGCAGTGTGCACTACCCTTGCAAATGTTGAGCCTGCATTCTTCAATCAGAAGGGCATGCGTATGAAGCAATATGTGCCACATGGAGTGATAAATGCAGTCTTCTCTTCATCTTCTTTGGCCATAAAGATCTGGTGGTAGCCTGAATATGCATCAAGAAAAGAGAGCAGCTCGCATCCGGCGGTGGAGTCAACAATCTGGTCAATGCGCGGCAAGGGAAATGGATCCTTGGGACATGCTTTATTCACATCGGTGAAGTCTATACACAGTCTCCATTTCCCGTTGGCCTTACGCACGACAACTGGGTTTGCCAACCACGTGGGATGGATCACGCCTCTAACCAGGCCTGCTGCTTCTAGCTTCTTGATCTCTTCGGCAATGAATTCTTGGCGCTCCACGGCTTGCTTTCTGACCTTCTGCTTGACGGGCCGCGCATGAGGACAAACATCAAGCTTGTGCTCAATTACCTTCCTGGGAACACCGGGGATGTCAGATGGTTGCCATGCAAACACATCGACATTCGCCCGCAGGAAGGCAACGAGCGCGCTTTCCTATTTGCTGTCAAGCGTAGCACTGATGGTGAAGGTACCACCAGTGCTGTCCTCATTGGCGGACACCTTCTTGGTTGCCGGAGGAGCGGCCATCCCTTTCTTGCACTTGCCGGTGGAGCTCGATGGAACGTCCTCGACGGCAGCGCAGCACTCCGAAGAGGTGCGGTTGCCGGAGTGGGCCCCAGAGCACTTGCCGGACTTGGTCTTGGTCTTCTTCCCCCCGGGAGCTTCAGCGGCGAGTGTACTGCTCTCCGCCGCGGCTGCTGCGTCCCGGTATATCTTGTCGGCGCAGATAAGCGCGTCCTTCTTGTCGCCATGGACAGAGATGACGCTTATCGGCCCCGGCATCTCGAGTACGTTGTAGGCGTAGTGGGAAGCTGCCATGAACTTGGCGAGGGCGGGACGGCCGAGTATTCCATTATATGGCAATGGTATATCGGCGACGTCGAATGTGATGCGCTCAGTTCTGAAGTTGAGCTCCCCGCCAAAGGTCACTGGCAAAGTTATCTTCCCCTTGGGCTTGCTCCTCCCCGGGTTTATTCCTTGGAACGAACCGGTCTCCTCGAGCTCGCCATCTGGGATTTGGAGTTTCTTGATCACAGCAGAGGAGATCAAGTTCAGGCCGGCCCCGCCGTCAACCAACATTTTGGTGACCTTGAGGTTGCGGATAGTTGGTGAGACCAACATCGGCAAGCACCCGACCGCTGTGGTGCGGTCAGGGTGATCCTCAAGATCAAAAATGATGGGCGTGCTAGACCATTTGAGGAGCCTGCGCGACTCCACGGGCGGCTCTACTGCATTTACTTCCCGCACCCACTGCTTGAGTCGGCGGTGGGAAGTATGCAGAGAGGCGCCACCGTTGACGCACACTTCCCACCTACAACTACGGCGGGGGCGACCCGCACACAGGCCACGGCGGAGGCGCCCCGCACGTCAGCGCCAAGTGGAGGAGGGTCTTCTCAGAGCGAAGCGGCTGCTCCGCCCGCTCCCCGGGCCTCGACGCCCACAGGGGCCGGGTCTTCGCAGCCCCCAGCCCCGGGGACCGCCAAGCGCCCGAGGGAGTCTTCGCCTCCTGCTCCTCGCGCGGACGCGCCTCAGGTGGCGTTCGACTTCTCCGCCCTGAGCGACGACGACGACGACGAGGAACATGAGTAAGGACTTGAAGTTTTGTATCTTCTTTAACTCTGTCTTGATTCTTTCTTCGATGATTCTGATCTTGCTTCTTGCTTTGATTTCAGGACCCTCGCCCAGCGAGTGGCGAAAAAGGCCAAGGTTCCCGTGGTCGAGGTCGAGGACGACTCGCCCGTCGCGGTGACAGGGGATGCGCCGGCGACGAACTTGCCGGACCCGAGCGCTGCTCCGAGGAGCAGCCCCCAGCGCAGCCCCCAGCGTAAGTCTGGGTTTGATCTTCCCACTCGTCGGGCGCGCTTGAGGATCTTGTTTATACTAACATCTTGTTGTTCTTGTTTTGTCTTGATTGTCTTGTGCAGAGGTGGAGCCGCAGCCACAGGAGCACCCGGAGATCACTCCCGAGGAGCCGCAGGCCCCGCCGTCCCCGCCAAGGACGAACTCTCCGGCGAGGGAGAGCGCTCCGCCAAGGGCGGGTACCCCGCCAAGGGCGAGCAGCCCGGCGAGGGTGGCCACCCCGCCAAGGGAGAGCTCCCCGGCGAGGGAGCCTGCCGTCGACGAAGTCCGCCAAGGTAGGTCTTGTAACTCCGTCTTCTCGGATTTGTCTTTTTTGGATATTTGCTTGAACTTCTTCTTTTTCTTCTTCTTCTAGATCCTCCTCCCCCAGAGCAGATGGAGACGGAGATCGTCGTCGAGGAATAGGGCGCGCACGGCGACGGCGGCAACGCCCCTGTCGTTGAAGACATGGCGGGAGCCGCCGAGCCCGCCGCGGAGGAGACTGCCCCGACCGCAGACACAGCGGCCGGGGAGGGGGACGGCGACTGCACTGCCGGCCCGGAGGCGGCAGGAGCATCAAGTGCTGCACCGGCCGCCGACCCCTCCGCCGGAAAGGAGCAGTCGGGCTTCTACCTCGAGGCTCCCAACGGCGTCTTCATCCAAGTGCCGTGGGGATCCTCGTCGCGAGCCCCTGCGGAGGGAGAGGCCTTTGATGGAGAGGTCCTCGCCTCCGCGGGTCTGAAGATTGTCGAGGCGCCTGGCGGGAGTGACGAGCCCGAGGAGGAGAAGTTGCTCCACCGGCTCCTGGCCCTTTACCGGGCCAGGCAGGCGAAGCTTGAATCTCGAGAAGCCCTCACCGCCAAGGCCGCAGCTGACATAGAGAAACGCGCGGCGGAGCTCCGCGCCGCCAACCAAGCGGCCCTCCGCGACGTGGCGGAGGAGCGCGAGAGGCTCGCCGGAGAGTACCAGGAGTGGCTTCTGGAGAAAGCTGAGGCCGAGGAGCAGCAGCGACTCGCCGGAGAAGCGCTGTCTCGGCGAGAAGGAGAGCTCACCCAATGGAAGGTCAGCCTCGACGCTCACGAGGAAGACCTTACCGCCCGGGAGCAGGCCCTTGGCGGGGAGCTGAAGGAGGCGAAGGCCGCCGCGGCCACCGCGGAGACCGCCAAGAAGGAGCTCGAGGCCAAGGTGGCGCAGCTGGAGGAGTACCTAAAGGTGAGCACAGATAGGGTCACCGCGCTCAACATAGAGCGCGAGAAGGATGCCCATACTAACTCCGAACTCCAGGTGCGCCTTTCCAAGCAAGGCGACGAGCTGAAGGCCGCCAAGGACTCGATTGCAGATCTGGAGCTGAAGGTTTCCACGCTGAAGGACTTGCTCGACGCCGTCCGGGACCGGGAAACCAAGCTGAAGGACGAGCTCCGCAAGGAGCGAGGCCTGATGGAGAGCGCCGCCACTTCAGCTGAGAACTTCCGCCGGACCGTCGAGGTATGGACCGAAGACTTGGTGGCTTCCGCCGCTGCCATCGACAAGGAGCTGATGGCGTTGAGGGTTGAGCATCTCATATACTCTCCGGATCCAAACCTCCCCCACAGCGCCAAGCTCAGCCTTTTCTTCAGAGGGGTCACGCCGGCCCTTGCAAATCTTCAGAAGAAGCTTCCCGCGCAACTGGCCGAGGAGTCGCGCCAGCTCTGCGCGGGAACCTTGGAGCGCGTCCTAACGAAGATAGTGTACCGCAATCCGGGCATAAATCTCGTCAACGTTCTCCGTAGCTTGCCGGCCGACGCGGATATGGAGGCACTGAAGGCGCAGGTCGCCCACATTATCGCCAAGGTGAACAAGATCTCTAGGGTTGAAGGCGACCGCGTAGATTAGGCCTCTTCCTTTTTATTTCCTTTGTTACTGCAAAGTGTGCCATGGGCACGAACTTATTAGTTATTGCGACAAGTTATCCCTTGTAAGATATTATCTTGTTTTGATCAATCAGTGCAATGTTATCTCCCTTGTCTTGGTCCTTTACTTTGTATGCTTTTCACCCTACGCTTCCAGGGAGCTTGCCGGTAACGGGTCCTTGCCGCGAGCGCTGAGTGCTGGACTCTGAGCAGCCTACTGGCCAAGGTCTTACCGGCAAGCAACCTTGCCGCAGCTAGTCGCAACGCACTTAGCTTGCTGAGTAAACTCGGAAACGAAGCAAGGGCGCGACACTTGTCGCAGCTCACTTAAGTCGTTGAGCGTACTCGAAAACAAGATAAGGGTGCGGCTAGCCACGGGTAGGTTCCTCCGCGCACAGGTTTTCCATACAAAGTGTGGTTGTTCAAGGAAGACAACTAAAATTTAAAAATTTGAATTGCCCGAATTCTTGTAACTTAGCTTTCATATATTGCTTGCTTCCCGGTAAGGCTTCTCTTTCTTGAACAACACTTGGTTCATCCTCCACCTCCTTCCCCCCGGCAAACTTGTGCGCGAGGAACATTCCTTCTGCTTAAGAGGAAAAGAGAAAGAAGAGGGAAACAAGTATATGGCCTTTCTGTTTGCTAATGCTTACCGGATACGCGTGTTGCACAAGAAATGCCAAATAACGCATGCAAATAACAAAGAAGAGCATGGAAGGGGCAAATAGCGCAAAACACAAAAGCTTTACTGATGCACGGGGTCTGCGCCCGGCTTTGTACAAAGGGTTACATGCAACAGCGGCAAGGCTTGTATAAAAGGTGGTTGCCGGAGCGGGTCACGGCAACCGCGCCTTATGGGTGAAACTTGCGAAGATGCTCTATGTTCCAGGAGTTGCTCACCGGTAAGCCTTCTTCGGTCTCAAGGCGGACATCTCCGGGCCTTGTGACTTGTCTCACCCGATAAGGGCCCTCCCACTTCGGCGTCAACTTGTTGGAATTCTTGGCGGACTGAACACGCCGAAGAAGAAGGTCGCCTTCCTCGAGACTCCTGGCCTTAACCTTGCGGCTATGATAGCGGCGCAAAGCTTGCTGGTATCGAGCAGCTCGTACAGCAGCCTGGAGACGTTCCTCCTCGAGGAGCAATGCATCATCTTGTCGCAGTTGCTCTTGCTCGAGCTCATCATAAGCGAGCACTCGAGGAGATCCGTATACGAGTTCCGTGGGGAGAACTGCTTCTGCTCCATAGACTAGAGCAAAGGGTGTCTGTCCGGTGGCTCGACTTGGTGTCGTTCTGATTGACCAAAGAGCCGCCGGTAGCTCCTCTATCCAGTTTTTTCCGCACTTGCGCAGCCTGTCAAAGGTCCTTGTCTTGAGTCCGCGCAGCACTTCAGCATTGGCCCTCTCCGCTTGACCATTGCTCCTCGGGTGAGCAACAGAAGCGAAACAGACCTTGGCGCCAAGGTCTTGGACGTACTGCATGAAGGTGCGACTAGTGAATTGCGTACCGTTGTCGGTGATGATCCTGTTAGGGATCCCGAAACGGCAAACAATTGACCTGAAGAACCTGACTGCTGACTGTGCTGTCACCTTCCTCACTGGTTCCACTTCTGGCCACTTTGTGAACTTGTCGATTGCGACGTACAAGTACTCAAAGCCCCCGACAGCTCGGGGGAAGGGGCCGAGGATATCGAGCCCCCAGACCGAGAAGGGCCAGGACAAAGGGATCGTCTGGGGAGCTTGAGCTGGCTGATGAATTTGTTTGGCATGGAACTGGCACGCTTCACACTTAGTTACTTGTGCAGTTGCATCTTGTAGGGCTTCTTGCCAAAAGAACCCTTGCCGGAACGCCTTTCCGGCAAGTGCCCTTGCGCCAATGTGGTGGCCACATATGCCTCCGTGTATTTCTGCCAACAGCTTCTGTCCATCTTCCCTGGAGATGCATTTCAACCTGACACCATTGAGCCTTCTTCTGTACAGTTCATTGTCCACGAACTGGTACATACTTGACTGCCTGGTTATTTTCTCTATCTCTGCTGGCTCATCGGGAAGTTCTCCAGTTTGCAGAAAACGGACTATCTGCTGCGCCCATGCCGGAGCCCGAGGCTCAACGGCAAGGAGTAAAGGCATGAGGGCCGCTGCGGGAACCCCAGCTTCTACGGCAAGGACCTCTGGTTCTGCCGGAGCTGATGGTTCCCCGGCAAGCTCGCCGGGGCGAGGCTTGTCGGGAACGCTTGCTTCAACTGTACAGATCCGAGGATCTGCAGGAGCAATCTGTTCCTCAGCGTTCTGATCGTTGATCTTGGGGACCTTGGCGGCGGTTTCAGGAAGATCCGCCGGCAAGTAGTCGCCGGAGACCAACTTTCTCTTCTTGGACTGCCCAATTGATGGTGTAACGGATGGTTGAGTCAGCTTGAGCAAAAAGGTCCCTGGTTCCACAGGTAACTTCATCGCAGCACACTTTGAAAGGCCATCTGCAATGTCATTCTGAGCTCTTGGAACGTGCTCCATTTGCAGACCTTCAAAGTGTTCTTCAAGTTTCCTCACTTCATCTACATAAGCTTCCATCAAAGGGCTTTGGTAACTCTTGTTAACTTGTCGGACCACCAACTGAGAATCTCCCCGCACAATCAGCTTTCTGATCCCAAGTTCGGCCGCAATCCTGAGGCCGGCAAGCAAGCCTTCATACTCAGCAGTGTTGTTTGTTGCTTGCTCCCTGGGAAAGTGCATCTGGATAACATACTTGAGGTGCTCTCCGGTGGGCGCGATGAGTACCACGCCGGCACCGGCGCCTTGCAGCGAGAAGGCACCATCAAAGTACATCACCCATTCACTTGTCGCTTCTTGTACGGGTACACTTGTCTCTGGAACTTCTTCATCGGGCGTCGGGGTCCATTCAGCTATGAATTCTGCCAAAGCTCGGCTCTGTATGGTCGAAGTACTTTCAAATTTGAGACCAAAGCTTGACAGCTCCAGTGCCCACTCGACGATCCTGCCTATTGCTTCTGGATTGTGCAATATCCTCTTCAGCGGAAAGCGAGTGACCACTGTTATCTCATGTGCTTGGAAGTAATGGCGCAGCTTTCTCGAGGCCATGAGGAGGCCGAAAAGCAACTTCTGCACCCCGGAGTACCTTGATCTAGCCCCCTGCAAGAGGGAACTCACGAAATAGACCGGGCGCTGTACCATCTTCTTCCGCACCTCTTCTTGCTCCTGCGCAGAGTTGTCCTTGTCGGGGCCAGGGCTTGTCGGAACAGCCCCCTGCTTGTCGCTGGATTCGCTTGCCGGTGGTGTAGACTCCTCGTCGGCCTCCCTCTCCGCTACTAACGCGGCACTAACCACCTGGTTGGTTGCCGCTAGGTACAGCAGCAACTTCTCCTGTGGCCTAGGTGCGACAAGTATTGGAGTGGAGGATAGGTACCGTTTCAAGTCTTGCAGCGCTGCCTCCGCTTCCGGAGTCCATTTCATTGGACCTGCCTTCTTCAAGATCTTAAAGAAAGGCAGGGCGCGTTCTGCAGACTTCGAAATGAACCTACTGAGGGCAGCTACACAACCTGCAAGTCTCCTTACATCCTTGACGCGCTTCGGGGCTTCGATCTGCTCGATGGCTTTTATCTTGTCGGGGTTGGCTTCAATCCCCCTCTGTGACACAAAGAACCCGAGAAGCTTGCCGGAAGGGACTCCAAAGACGCACTTCTCGAGGTTCAACTTAAGCTGGATCTTGCGCAGATTCTCAAATGTCTCTTCCAAATCTTGGATCAGGGTATCCTTGCTCTTACTCTTCACCACTATGTCATCCATGTAAGCCTCTACATTTCTGTGGATCTGTGGCTTAAAAGCAGTGTGCACTACCCTTGCAAATGTTGAGCCTGCATTCTTCAATCCGAAGGGCATGCGTATGAAGCAATATGTGCCACATGGAGTGATAAATGCAGTCTTCTCTTCATCTTCTTTGGCCATAAAGATCTGGTGGTAGCCTGAATATGCATCAAGAAAAGAGAGCAGCTCGCATCCGGCGGTGGAGTCAACAATCTGGTCAATGCGCGGCAAGGGAAATGGATCCTTGGGACATGCTTTATTCACATCGGTGAAGTCTATACACAGTCTCCATTTCCCGTTGGCCTTACGCACGAAAACTGGGTTTGCCAACCACGTGGGATGGATCACGCTTCTAACCAGGCCTGCTGCTTCTAGCTTCTTGATCTCTTCGGTAATGAATTCTTGGCGCTCCACGGCTTGCTTTCTGACCTTCTGCTTGACGGGCCGCGCATGAGGACAAACATCAAGCTTGTGCTCAATTACCTTCCTGGGAACACCGGGGATGTCAGATGGTTGCCATGCAAACACATCGACATTCGCCCGCAGGAAGGCAACGAGCGCGCTTTCCTATTTGCTGTCAAGCGTAGCACTGATGGTGAAGGTACCACCAGTGCCGTCCTCATTGGCGGACACCTTCTTGGTTGCCGGAGGAGCGGCCATCCCTTTCTTGCACTTGCCGGTGGAGCTCGATGGAACGTCCTCGACGACAGCGCAGCACTCCGAAGAGGTGCGGTTGCCGGAGTGGGCCCCAGAGCACTTGCCGGACTTGGTCTTGGTCTTCTTCCCCCCGGGAGCTTCAGCGGCGAGTGTACTGCTCTCCGCCGCGGCTGCTGCGTCCCGGTATATCTTGTCGGCGCAGATAAGCGCGTCCTTCTTGTCGCCATGGACAGAGATGACGCTTATCGGCCCCGGCATCTTGAGTACGTTGTAGGCGTAGTGGGAAGCTGCCATGAACTTGGCGAGGGCGGGACGGCCGAGTATTCCATTATATGGCAATGGTATATCGGCGACGTCGAATGTGATGCGCTCAGTTCTGAAGTTGAGCTCCCCGCCAAAGGTCACTGGCAAAGTTATCTTCCCCTTGGGCTTGCTCCTCCCCGGGTTTATTCCTTGGAACGAACCGGTCTCCTCGAGCTCGCCATCTGGGATTTGGAGTTTCTTGATCACAGCAGAGGAGATCAAGTTCAGGCCGGCCCCGCCGTCAACCAACATTTTGGTGACCTTGAGGTTGCGGATAGTTGGTGAGACCAACATCGGCAAGCACCCGACCGCTGTGGTGCGGTCAGGGTGATCCTCAAGATCAAAAATGATGGGCGTGCTGGACCATTTGAGGAGCCTGCGCGACTCCACGGGCGGCTCTGCTGCATTTACTTCCCGCACCCACTGCTTGAGTTGGCGGTGGGAAGTATGCAGAGAGGCGCCACCGTCGACGCACAGGACTTCCGTGGCCTTCAGGAACTCCTGCTCGCTGTTATCTTCATCCTCCATTTCATCGTCGTCGTCTTCTTCATCCTTGTCGCGGCCCCGGGGAGGTCGGTCACCTTGCCACTGCTTGGCCTTGCCGCGGCGTCCTCCCCGGCCATTAAATGGCCGCTTCTTGCTTGGTTCTCCTCCGCCACCTTGGGCCTTCTCCTTGTCGCGCCGCTCGTACTCAGCCTTCTGCTGCTCGACGAGGTACTCGACGCGTTTGCAGTTGGAGAGGTCGTGGCCCTTGGTGCGGTGGATTTTGCAGTATTGCTTGTCGGAGCCGTCCTGCTTGTCGGCTGCCGCTACAGGGGCAGGCTCCTTGCCGGAGCCGCCAGCCTGTGCTTGCTTGGCGGGAGCCTCCTTGTCGGACTTCTCGACGGCAAGCACTTCCTTCTTGTTCTTTCTTCTGTTGTTCCGCCGCCGGCTCTTCCTTGCCGGGGCGGCGTCGTCGCTGTCGCTTCCTCCTGCGCTAGCATCCTCTCCGGGGAGTTTCCTCCCCTCTTCGGCGCGCGCGCACTTATCAGCTAGAGCATAGAGCTCGCTGACATCCCGTATCTTGGTCATGGCCATCTCCTCACGCATGCGGCGGTTACGTACGTTCTGGTGAAACGCACTGATAACCGCAGCAGGGTGGACGTCGGGGATGTTGTCTGTACGCGGCTAAAGCGCTGGATGTACTTGCGCAGATTTTCTCCTTCCTTCTGGGCCAGAATGTGGAGATCACTCTCCTGTCCGTGGGGTTTGTGGCCGCCCGTGAAGGCGCCAACAAACTGGTGGCAAAGATCTGCCCAAGAAGAAATGGAGCCTTCCGGCAAGTGCATAAGCCAAGAACGAACGTTCGGCTTAAGCACCAGCGGGAAGTAGTTCGCTAGTATCTTCTCGTCGCGCCCCCCGGCAGCTTGCACCGCAATGGTGTAGATGCTGAGAAACTCCGAGGGGTGCGTCTTGCCGTCGTACTTCTCTGGTACGTCGGGCTTGAAGTTCTTCATGCTGGGCCACTGGACGCGCCGCAGCTCACGGGTAAACGCAGGGCAACCTGCCGCGTACGGCAAGTCGCCTGGTTCACCGGGCGCGTGCGTATCGACAGTGTTCCCAGCTCGTTGATCTGATTGTCGCCGAGCTTCTCGGCGGCGCTCGATCGTCGTTCGAGCGTCTTCTTGTCGCCGGTCGTCAAGGACCTGGCGCTGGTCCCGACGAGCCCGTGGATCCGACGACGCCGTGGAGTCGTCGTCGACGTTGATCCGGCGGGGCGGCGTCTTCTGCTTCCGCGGCGGGGAGTGCACAGTGGTTGCACCCCCGGCGGTTTTGTCGCCGTCGGCCTTCGTCTTCTCGACTTGCCGCGGCCGCGAGGTCGCCGGCTGCTGCGGCGTGTCGTTGTTGGCGAAGGCGATGAGGCTTTGGATTGTTGCCCTCCAGTCTTCGGCCTTGTCTACCGCTGGAGGGAAGTCGAGGAGCAGTTGCGCTCTTGCGAGCGCTTCTGCTGGAGAGGAGGGGAGCGGGGGCGAGCGGTGCGAGGAGCGGGATATGCTCGGACTCCTAACAGGGTTAGAAGGAGCAGGGTCCCGCCCCGGCGACCGCGCCTTGCTCGTGCCAGGACGATGGCCCGGAGCATCCCGCGAGCCTCCGGTTTGCCCTTGGCCCAGCAAGCGGATGCCACCTCCTGTGCCATGGCGCTGCTGGGTTGTTGTTTGCTGAGATGGACGTGGCGCATCCACGGAGACCGAGGCTCGGTCATCCGTCTTGTCCTTGGATTTGGTGGCGTCGCGAGTCTCCTCGCCGGCGACCACCCTTCCGACGGCGTCTCCTCCACCCACCGTTGGCTCAGGTGGCGGTGGAACAGACGCGGACGGGCCTCCGACCTCCGAAGCCTTCTTCTTCGGGGCCATGCTGATATTGCTGATGAAGTTGATGTAGCTGGAGAGGTTGATGAAGAATGCGCCCGCGTGAACGTCGGATCAGGTTCGCACAACCTCGACGCCCCCCTACCTGGCGCGCCAAAGATGTCGGGGGAAACTGTCCACCACGAGCACCTATGGGACCGGAGCCCCTTGTTCGTGCGGCAAGGGAGCGGAGGGAGCACGAAGAGCAGATCGTGGAGAGCACGCGGGCAGTTTACCCAGGTTCGGGCCGCGACGGACGCGTAAAACCCTACTCCTGCTTAGTTTGTTATTGAGTGTTGGAGCTCGGGAGCTTGAAGAACTAGCTACACCGAGCGAATGAGCGATCTAGGTTCCGAACCCTTTCTACGTTGTGCATGGGCCTCCTTTTATAGCTCAAGGGGTCATCGACAGGTGTCAACGTAGGAGAAAGGGTAAAAATGTAATAGTGGTGGTAGTTGTAACAGTGCGGGAATAGTGGAGCAACAATGGATGAATAGTGGTCACCACCTACTTTGACAGTGGGGGACAAGAGCATTTAATGCCCGTCGCCGTCGACCCCAAAAGCGCCCGCCCTTGCGTCTCCGTTTGCCACGGCGATGGCTTTATCACCGTGGAGCGCCACCGTGTCCCCCAGGCTGCACAACCATCCGCCACGCGTCCCTGGAGTGGCCCCAGGGCGACGCATGGTTCGATGAGCTGGAGCGTGGGCACACAGCGTGACTCTCCCCGGCAAGCACCTTGCCGGGGCCTTGACCTTGCCGGGCCCGGAAGCTTGTCGGGCTCTGAAGCTTGTCGCCCCCCGGGCCCTGCCGGGGCGCATGCCGCGCCGAGGCATGTCTTCTGAAATGTGATCTTCTAGTCTTCCTGGCAAGCTCCTCTTGCCAGGGTCTCGTGCTAATGAGGTAATCTTGAGCCTGGGACGGCCTTCCCGGCAAACTCCACTTGCCGGGGCCTCGATCTTCTGTCTTGTATACTTTGTTTTTGAATGGCTTCATATGGAGCAGAAAAGGTCTCCGGTGAGCACGTGGTAGGCCCTGCCGCGGGAAGCTGCTACTGCCCGTGCACAAGTTGGGGTACTGAGGTACGCCTACCTTAGTACACCGACACGTGGGATGTCGATCTTGTAGGCGTTGTCGTTGTAGCGTGCTAGCACCTTGAAGGGCCCGTCGGCGCGAGGTAGTAGCTTGGACTTGCGCTCATGTGGAAAACGGTCCTTGCGAAGAAGAAGCCAAACAAGATCTCCCGGTTGGAACACCGTTGGTGCTTTGTTGACGTTGAGCTTGGTGGTGAGACGATCGACTTGTCGCTCGATCATTGCCCTTGTATCTTCGTGCACCTTCTTGAGATAGCTTGCTCGTGCACTTGCGTCCATGTTGATGCGCTCTTGTAGAGGTAGAGGTAGGATGTCCAATGGGGACAACGGGTTGAAGCCATAGACGACCTCGAAGGGGGACTTGCCGGTTGTCGAGTGTCTTGCGCGGTTGTAGGCGTACTCGGCGATGGGCAAGCATTGCTCCCATTCCTTGATATTCTTCTTGATCAACACGCGAAGAAGCGTCGAAAGCGTGCGGTTCGTCACCTCCGTTTGGCCGTCCGTTTGTGGATGGTACGCCGAAGAGAAGAGTAGCTTGATTCCGAGTTTGGCACAAAGGGTTTTCCAAAATTTGCTCAAGAACTTGACGTCCCGGTCCGACACGATCGTCTTGGGCACGCCGTGTAGACGAATGACCTCCCTACAAAAGAGATTGGCAACATGTGAAGCATCGTCTATCTTGTTACAAGGAATGAAATGAGCCATTTTAGAGAATCTATCTACCACAACTAACACGGAATCTTTGCCATATTGAGTCCTAGGCAATCCAAGTACAAAGTCCATGCTTATGTCTTCCCATGGATGGTATGGAATAGGAAGAGGCATGTAAAGACCATGAGATTGAGCTTTGGACTTAGCTTTGCGGCATGTAGAACATCGGTTGGTTAGGCGTGAAACGTCACGGAGCATCTTGGGCCAAAAATAGTTCTTAGAGAGTGTAGCAAACGTCTTGTCGCGTCCAAAGTGTCCCATGAGTCCTCCTCCATGAGATTCCTGCAAAAGGAGCAAACGAAGCAAAGACTCGGGAATGCAAAGTTTGTTAGCTCTCATAAGATATCCATCCTTTAGGTAGTAACGTTCCCAAGAAGTGTGAGTCAAGCACTTAGCATAAGCATTTGCAAAGAAAGGATCATGCTCATATAAATCTTTTATGTGCTCAAAGCCAATCACATTCAACTCAAGTTGTGTTACAAGCATGCATTTGCGTGAAAGCGCATCCGCCACAACATTTTCCTTGCCTTTGATGTATTTGATGACATAGGGAAAAGACTCAATGAATTCACTCCATTTAGCATGACGCTTGTTCAACTTAGTTTGACCCTTGAGATACTTGAGAGTCTCATGGTCCGTATGAAGAATGAATTCATGAGGTCTAAGATAATGTTCCCAAACATGTAAAACTCTCACCAAGGCATAAAGCTCTTTATCATAGATGGGATAGTTAAGTTGCGCTCCGGATAGCTTCTCGCTAAAGTACGCAATTGGGCGCTTTTCTTGCATTAGCACGCCACCTATGCCGGTACCACTAGCATCACAATGAATCTCAAAAGGTTTATCAAAATTTGGTAGGGCTAGAATTGGTGCGTGGGTAAGCAAGCTTTTTAGCTCATTGAACGCGGTGTCTTGCGAAGGACCCCAAATGAAGGTGCGTTCTTCTTGCTCAAGGCGTGTAGAGGCATAGCAATGGTGCTAAAGTCCTTCACAAAACGTCGGTAGAAACCGGCTAGACCAAGGAAACTACGCACTTGCATGAGATTCGTTGGTTGAGGCCAAGTTTTAATTGTTGCAGTTTTAGTTTCATCAACGTGAACACCTTGTGAAGAAATGACAAATCCTAGGAAGACGACCTTGTCAACACCAAAAGTGCATTTCTCCGTATTAGCATATAAGCGCTCTTTCCGAAGGTTTTGTAAAACCAAACGGATGTGTGTCACATGGTCCTCTAGCGTCTTGCTAAAAACGAGGATGTCATCAACGTAAACCACTACAAAGATGCCTATGTAGGGTCATAGACAAAAATGCATAAGACGCATAAATGAACCGGGTGCTTCGGATAGACCCATTGGCATAACAAGCCACTCATATAACCCAAACTTGGTTTTGAAAGCCGTTTTCCATTCATCACCCTCTTGAATGCGAATTTGGTAGTAACCACTTTTAAGATCAATTTTTGAAAAGATGGTGGCACCACATAATTCATCAAGCATGTCGTCTAAGCGTGGGATAGGATAACGGTACCTAACGGTGATAGCATTTATGGGTCGACAATCGGAGCACATGCGAAAACTTCCATCTTTCTTAGGCACGAGAATAACCGGAACGGCACAAGGGCTTAAGCTTTCACGTACATGACCTTTGTCGATGAGTTTTTGCACTTGCCGTTGTATCTCCTCTGTTTCCTCGGGGTTGACGCGGTAGGGAGCCTTGTTTGGAAGTGGTGCGCCGGGTATGAGGTCAATGCGGTGTTCGATTCCTCGAAGTGGAGGTAGACCCGGAGGTAGCTCATCAGGAAAGACGTCCAAGAAGTCCTGCAACAAATTAGACAACACTAAACGTAGAGGTGGTGAAGTGTTAGTAGGTTTGGCTTCCCCTTTGCATAAGAGCACAAGGTGAAAGACACTCGATGGGTTCTCACACACTTCTCACATCTCACTTTTGCTGGGAAATAACACTAGTTGCTTCTTGTCGCTCATCGTGGAGTCGCTTATATTTGGCTTGTGGCTCTCACTCTCCTTTTGGTAGCTCACTCTCTCACCATTCTCTCCACGATGGTTGGTAGGTAAAAGTTTGTCGGCGGCTACTTGACTTGGAGACATTGGTCGGAGCACGAATTCCTTTCCCTTCATCTTGAAGCTATAGTGATTTGTCCGTCCATTGTGTGTGACTCCACGATCATATTGCCATGGACGTCCAAGAATAAGGTGGCACACGGACATGGGGATCACATCGCATTCAAGAGTGTCCTCGTAGGTGCCTATCTTGAAAGAGACTTGCACGGTGTGCTCGACTCGAAGAATTCCGGCGTCGTTGAGCCACTGGACCTTGTAGGGGTGAGGATGCTTCGTCTTGACCAAATGAAGCTTGTCGCATAGCTCTTCGCTTGCCAAGTTGTGACAACTTCCTCCATCGATGATAACCTTGACGGAGCATCCATTGATGCCGGCCTTCATATGGAAAATGTGGCATCGTTGGTCGTCATCTTGTTGGTGTTGGTGTGTCAAGACTTTGGAGACAACAAGATTGGGGCTTGAGTCATTGTCGCAAAACACTTGACGGTCTTCTTCTTCATTCACTTGGAGATGCATAGCGACATGCTCAAGTGCTTCCATCTCATCATCGCTCATGGAGTCATAAGATCCGTCATCATTGATGATCATGGTGTGAACGGTCTTGCACTCAAATGACTTGTGGCCTCGTCCTTGGCACTTGAAGCATTTGATGGAGCTCGTCTTGGAGTTGTCTTTGGTTGGAGTTGTAGTTGAGGAAACTCTTGGCTTGAAGTTTTTGGTAGAAGGTGGACGACTCGATGTAGTCGCATTCTTGTAGCTTGACTTGTCACCGAAGTTTGTAGATGGCTTGGTAGAGGTAGGAGGAGTGACCGAAGTTGTTGAAGCTTGATTGTAGGAGCCGAAGTCCTTGGAGTTGAACTTGGAATACTTGTAGTCCTCTTGAACTTGTCGCTCCGCTTTGGTTGCTTGATGTACTAGCTCGAGGAGATTGTTGTATGGTTGGAAGTCCGCAATCTTCTTGATAGGATAGTTGAGTCCATTCAAGAATCTCGCCATTGTTTGCTCTTCATCTTCCGTGATGTTTACTCGTATCATGGCAATCTCCATATCCTTGTAGTACTCTTCAACGGACTTGGTACCTAGCTTGAGGAGTTGTAGCTTCTTGAACAAGTCACGGTTGTAGTGGGAAGGCACAAAGCGTGCTCTCATGACTTCCTTCATTTGAGCCCAAGTGGTGATGGGAGGTTCCCCTTTTGCTTCTCTTCGCTCGATGATTTTCTCCCACCAAATGAGAACATGGTCTTGGAACTCAAGGGATGCCATTGCGATCTTCTTCTCTTCATCGAAGTTGTGAAGGCGAAAGATCTTGTCAACCTTCAATGCCCATGAGAGATAGTCTTCGGGATCAATGCTTCCGGAAAACTTTGGCATGGTGAATTTGAGCTTGCCATAGCGATGCTCTTCATTGTTTCCTTGCCTATTGGGAGGGCGGTCTTGATTTTGGCGGTTTGCAATATCATGTTGCTCTTGTCGAAGTATATGTCCATTATCATGGTGTGCTTGTCGAGCTTGTTGTTCTTGTTGAGGAGGAGCTTCTCGTTGCATTCTTGCTTGGAGGTGTATCTCTTGCACCTCATCACGAAGGAAATCCTCTTCTTGACGAGTGTGTCGACTGCGGGCTGCCACATTGCGTTGTGCATCTTGTAACGCTCGTTGCGCCTCCATAGCTTGAGCTTCTCGACGTTGTTGTGCTTGGCGGTTAGCCTCGGCATCTAGTTCTTCTTGGTGTTGACGTGCTCGCTCTTGTTGTTGTTGGTGCAGTCGTTGCCGTTCTTGTGCTTGCTCAAGTGTAGCTTGGTTTTGACGACGTCAGCTTTTTTGCTCGTCGAATAGATCTTGTAAACTCTTGTCATGAAGAGGCGGTCGGTTGTCATGTCGAGCTTGACGTGCGGCTTGACGAAGAGTGTTGGACGTAGGTGTACTTGAGTCTTGCGTGGAGTCGGAATGTCGACTTGAGCGGCTTCGTCTTTGAGAGGATGTTGAAGAAGAACGTCGGTTGACTATCAATGTCTGGAGCTTGTTGAATTGAGTAGACATGTTGGTGTTGATGATGTCGAATTGTTCTTTTGTTCTTGCTTCAAATTGACGCGCGTCCTCGGTGACTTGACCAATGTACTCGCGCATAGCTTCACTCTCTTGATGTAGAGCTCGTTGGACACCGAAGAGATGTAGTTTGGTGACGTAGTTGTTCGCTTCTTGAGGATCGTCAAAGATCGGGTTGGAAGATGTACTTGGCCTATCCATCATCACAAGCAAGTATGTGAGTGGGAGAAAGGAGAAGACAATACCAAATGTACCTTAACCAAAGTTGAAAATGGATCTATGATCACTCGATAATGTAACCCGGAAATAGCACTATTGGTACCACTTCGTGTCGATTCTCACACCTACACAAGTAAAGCTTTGAGAGGAGCTTGGTTAGGATGTGTCACAAATTCAATGCAATCGTCAAAGTGACTCAAAGATGTTGAAAATGGTTCACAATTTGCTCATGTAACAAGTAGATCACTAGCAAGGTAGCACACGGAACACACGCACGGATAGATAAGTGTGGTTGTGCAACCAAGGGTGAGCGAAAAATGTGGAAACCACGGAAAATGCTCGTGTTGCACAACACTAGAGAGACGCTAACCGATTGCTTAATAGGCGGATACGCACTTGTGCACGACCTATAAGAGGCAAAACGTAATGACTAGCTATCACAAGTATGCTATGAGGGTATGATGTGCCGGTGCTTTAGCACAAGATGATGTATTGCTATCTCATATGATCTTTCTTGATGCAAGGCGTGTGATGCTATTGTCCTTTTGCTTTGGTTGGCTCTTTTGCTTAAAAGCTTGTGAGCTCTTTCTTTGGATACTTATGCATGTTTCGGATCAAGGTAGCTATTGTGTATGCAGATCACTCTTGTGGCACACGGAGATATGATGATATGGTATGCAATATCTATGACTATCACTAATGTGCACAAGTGTCGTGGCCCGGCAATACTCAAATGGCTAGTCTCAATGGGAAAGCTACGCAAAGATGGTTCATAGGGTGACAATGCAATTGCAAGATAGAATGAACAAAGTGTCGTCGGTGTTACCGTCCTTGCCGAAGTTGAGCGGTGGTGTTGTCGAAATCTTGCCGTTCCAAGGTAGCCTAAACATCCAAGGAAACGGTGAAACCACAATGCATGTATCCAAGGCAAAGGGAGACAAGATGTTCCAAATCGTAGCGGTTAAGCGATGATGGTTGCGGAAGTGGTGATGGTGAGTAAGGTAGGTGGTAGCGGAAGGTGGTACGGAACTGAACAAGTTCAGCTTCGTCAGGGATTGCCGGACGTCCGGAGGTTGCCGGTCGTCCGGTCGGACGGAAGGGGTCG
>LR738715.1:447625629-447637683 GCA_902687465.1 Secale cereale | reverse complement strand
GCAATACTCAAATGGCTAGTCTCAATGGGAAAGCTACGCAAAGATGGTTCATAGGGTGACAATGCAATTGCAAGATAGAATGAACAAAGTGTCGTCGGTGTTACCGTCCTTGCCGAAGTTGAGCGGTGGTGTTGTCGAAATCTTGCCGTTCCAAGGTAGCCTAAACATCCAAGGAAACGGTGAAACCACAACGCATGTATCCAAGGCAAAGGGAGACAAGATGTTCCAAATCGTAGCGGTTAAGCGATGATGGTTGCGGAAGTGGTGATGGTGAGTAAGGTAGGTGGTAGCGGAAGGTGGTACGGAACTGAACAAGTTCAGCTTCGTCAGGGATTGCCGGACGTCCGGAGGTTGCCGGTCGTCCGGTCGGACGGAAGGGGTCGGACGTCCGGAAGTTCCGGAAATCCGGTAAAAGTTTCTGTAGGCGGGGTTCCGGTCGTCCGGTGTTTAGCGGACATCCGGTGTCTCGTGGGGTGCCGGACGTCCAGTAAACGTCGGTCGTCCGGTAGGTTTGGGGCTAGTTTTATCGGTTCCGTGGATAAATTGGTGAATCTTGGCCGAATTTGTGGGGGAAAGTCGCTGAAAAGGCGGGGAAAAACTATATCCACTCGTGGCACATCAAATCCATGGAACAAAGTCAACAAAATCTTGCCAAATTAACAGATCACAAAAAAAAAATTTGGGGCTATTTTTGTCGGGAATTTTCGAAATTGGGAAGAACACAACAAAAACAAGCTAGAAAACAGGGCGTGGGGCTCCAAATTCGTGATCAACCTATGCTCATGATACCAAAATATGATGTAGGGTGGAACCCTAATCAGTAGATCTTTCACGATTGGAGAATATCCCACGACGAACACGGAGAACACAAGGAGGAAACGAAGGAAAACACGAGAGGAAACACTCAAATCAACACAAATATGATCACACAAGTGCTAGATCCACGATACACATCGAGATACACGGTCCATAGTCAACGACGGTGGTACAAAGATAGTCTTCTCCCGGAGGAGGTCTTGGATATCCCTTGGGATCTTCCCCGATGTGGAGGTCTTGAATCCGAGGTGGATCTTCTCTGAAGAGGCCGCGGTCTCGTAGGAGAGAATCCACAGAGGTGTCTATGATGAGCTATCCAAAAGCTACCCCGAAAGGATGGAAGTCAACGAGTATATATTACATGAGTGGTCGCCGCCGGGGCGGACGTCCGCTGGTTACCGGACGTCCGCTGGTTCAGGAGGGACCGGACGTCCGGTAACCCTCAGATTTCCGCTATTTAGCTTCTGTGGTCGGAGTCACGGACGTCCGGTGGCTTTCGGTCGTCCGGTCGTCTGGGAGTCGCCGGACGTCCGGTGGCTTCCGGTCGTCCAGTGCCTGGAAGTCGCCGGTCGTCCGGTGTCGGCCGGACGTCCGGTGCGTGTAGCATCTTCAACCTTCCTTCTTCTTGTCCCGGGTACTTGTCGAACTCGCCGTCTTGACCATTATGCAGAGCTGTCCCGTGGCCTTCACCCAAGTACCTGAGTATGCAAAGAGTTTCTGATGAGGGTAGAAGCCATGTCTCATGTACATCGGAAGGATTTAGAGCAAGGAGTGAAGTCACCTCGGTCTCGAGAGCTCTTGCACGGACTCGAGTCATTGGTCCTTTGGGCACTTGATGAGGCGATGAAGGGTCCATGGGGATGACCTTAGGATGCTCCGCATGAGTTTGGCTGAGTGAAGATGTACTTCAAACTCTTGTGATCGGTGAAGATGTCCACTTTTCAGCCCAACAGAAGGTGTCTCCACGTGATCAAGGCGTGAACAACTGCTACTAGCTCAAGATCATGTGTGGGATAATTCTTCTCATTTGGTTTCAGCTGACGTGAAGTGTATGCAACAATCTTCTTGTCTTGCATGAGAACACCACCAAGACCTTGCAATGAAGCATCACAGAAGACTTCGTAAGGCTTGGACTCATCCGGAGGAGTAAGAACCGGAGCAGAAATGAGCTTCTCTTTGAGTGTTTAGAATGCCACATCACAATCAGGAGTCCACGAGTACTTGACATTCTTCTGCAACAGGTTGGAAAGAGGCTTGGCAATCTTGGAGAAGTTCTCAATGAACCTTCTGCAACAGCTAGCGAGACCAAGGAAGCTTCGGAGTTGCTTGACATTCTGTGGAGGTTCCCAGTTGACAATAGCTTCAACCTTCTCGGGGTTAACAGAAATGCCCTCGGCAGAGCCAAGATAGAGGACTTTATCCAGCCTGAATTCAGATTTGGAGAACTTCGCATAGAACTTGTGCTCACGGAGCCTGTCAAGGACCAAACGTAGGTGGTTGGCATGGTCTTCTTCATTCTTGGAGAATACCAAGATATCATCCAGATAGACGAGAACAAATTCATTGGTGTAGGGGTTGAATATGAAGTGCATCATCCGAGAGAAAGTGGGTGGAGCATTTGCATGCCCGAAAGACATGACCGTGTATTCATAGGAGCCATAGCTTGTTCTGAATGCGGTCTTGGGAATATCCTCTTCACGAATACAAATCTGATGGTAACCCATCCGGAGATAGAGCTTCGAGAACACCTTTGCTCCTTTGAGCTGCTCGAACAATTCATTGATATTGGGGAGCAGGTACTTATTCTTTATTGTCTTCTTGTTCAATGGCCGGTAATCAACGCAAAGGCGTTCCGTGCCATCCTTCTTCTTGACAAATAGAACACCATAGCCCCAAGGAGAAGTACTAGGCCTGATTAGACCCATATGTTCTTGCTCATTGAGTTGTTTCTTCAGCTCCTTCAACTCATCAGGAGAAAGCTTGTACGGACGCCGACATGCTAGCTCGGTACCGGGTTCAAATTCAATGACGAATTCAACTTGACGATGTGGAGGCATGCCTGGAAGCTCTTCAGGGAATACATCCTCATATTCACGAACCACCAGAATCTGAGAAATGGCATTAATCTCACCCTTGTCATTGAGAGAGAATAGCCTGATTGTGTTATCTCGAGCTGCGAAGATAATCACGTCTTTGTCAGGATGAGTAAGCTTGACTTCCTTGTTTGCATAATTAATGTTTGCATCATGCTTGGAGAGCCAGTCCATCCCAAGAATAAGATCAATGTTGGAGTTGCCGAGAACAACTGGAGAAACCAGAAAACTGTAATCACCCATATGAATAGATATATCCGGAGCCATGTAGCGAGAACTCATTTGTATTCCCGGTGAGACCACAGTAAGAGACGTTGGCAGCTCTTGGAGTGGAACTTCATGCTTGGATGCAAAAGGTTTTGAAATGAAGGACATCGATGCACTAGAATCAAACAACACTTTTGCAGGAATTGAGTTAACTCGAAGATTACCAATTATCACATCAGAAGAATTCTCTGCTTGAGCTGCATTCATCAGATTCACTCTTGCATACTTGGGATTGTGCTTGACAATAGCATTGCTAACAGGTGGAGGAGGCGAAAGGCGCCTTTGAGTACACTTGTTTGCATAGTGACCCTTCTGGCCACACTTGTTGCAAGTAACTTTTGAAAGAGGCCGATGATAAGGACCACTTGATCTTGAAGCTTGGAACTAAGGCTTGGACTGATTGCTTGGGTTGGGTGGGTGGGAGAATCCACGACCACCTAAGTGCTTGTTGTTGCTTGGAGGACGGAGCACTGGAGGAGGCGGTAGCCAGAACTTCTGCTGCTTGGCAACCACTTGAGAGGAAGAGGAGGAGTGAACATCATCTCTTATCCTCTTTTTGGAAGCTTCACACTTGAGCTGAGCTGCCTCTTGCTTGAGAGCCATATTGTAGAATTGATCAAATTCATCCGGCTCAAACCAGGTGAGAGCAAGTTGGAGTTCATCTTTCACACCACCTTGGAACTGATATATCTTGCTCTTGGCATCGGGGACATCTTGCTTCACATAATGGGAAAGATTCTGGAACTTGACATTGTATTGATAGACGGACATAGTGCCTTGCTTCAGGTTGCGGAATTGCTCATGCATGCCTTCAATGACACTGGTTGGAATGTGATGAGAGCGGAAATCTCTGCAGAAATCAGTCCACGAGATCTCACGACCACCTCTGGAGTCTTTGTACTATTGCCACAAATCAGCAGCTTGATCTTTGAGTTGGAAGGCGGCAAACTTGACATAATCCTCAGGTCTTACGTTACTGCATTGAAAGTGCTTTTTGATGTCTGTGATCCAATCTTCAGCATCTAGCGGGTCCACACAGTAACTGAAAGACTTTGGTTGGTTTGCCAGGAATTGGTTTAGTGTCGCAAAGTGAGGTTGATTAAACAGATTGCCTTGGCCTTGGTTCCCATGATTGCCTTGATTTTCTTGGAAACTCTGCATCATTTGCATGAGCATCTGAGTGTTCTGGTTGGTTCCTTGCATAATTGCTCTCCATGCCTCAGACAGAGGAGGAGGGGAAGGAGGACGCTCTTCTTCACCCTCTTGGTTTGGGTTGGGAACCTTCTTAGGAGCCATCCTGAATATGATGACAACCGTTAGCCATTGATGCAAAAATAGATAAGTTGAATCAACGACTAGATATTTGCAACATAAAGTCTTCACAATGAACATTCGAACAAAATGAACGAATGAATTCCACGGCTTAATGGTACAACAATCTTGTCGAGAAGCCACTTGGGAGAACAAAAGATAAAATAAAAGAAAACAACAAGGTGGAGATGGAACAAATACATGATAGAAGCTTCGTCCCCTATGTTCGTGCTGAATGCCCCATGGAACGTGTTACAAAGGGTGTTGCAATCCCCGGATCAGCATAGCCAAGGACCCTTTAAGATGCAACTCCCAATTGGAACATCGCCCGTGAAACCTCTTCACTCGATGTTGAACCCCAAACCTCAAACCATGCACTTGTTGGAAGAATGCCTACGAGCTACTTGAAG
Organism: Secale cereale; assembly: GCA_902687465.1. NCBI lineage: Eukaryota > Viridiplantae > Streptophyta > Magnoliopsida > Poales > Poaceae > Secale > Secale cereale. Next base: position 447,632,786 of record LR738715.1, on the reverse strand, counting down.
AACCCACCTATTAATTTTCGAAGGTTTCCGGTTATGCAATCTGGTGTTGGGGATACATGGGAAGCACCGCGCACTCAACTCTAAACCTACATCCAGCTGTATCCATCCGTCAACACATAACCAGTCATCCTCGGAAACTGTTTACCTCGTACCTTTGAAACGCATCCGCTATACTAGCTATGGCAATACTCCCGAACTATCTCCCCAGTACTGGGTGACGTCGGGGTTATCTCACCACAAACCGCATAGAAGAGTTTTCGATGTCGGCCGTCTTAAGTATTCTAGAACCGCTACGATACATTTGTGACGACAACACCTCGGAGCTCAACTCCACGGGACACATCCACAACCCCTAAATGACAAGAGGCATCGAGAACAATGTTCTCATCACAAAGATATCGGAAAAATCCAAACAATACTCGCGTGATCCTAAAAACAAATTCGTGAATTTTTGAGAGTAGAGGAGATAGAGCAACGTCAGGAGTCCTCACCAGAGCGATGATGGGATGAGGAGTAAAAAGAAATCCTACTCTCGAATATATATAGGACTCAAAACATTTTTGTGTGTGTGCCTAGACTCAACTGTCAATGATTCGATCAATCAGGGGGCTCCTAGGTCGGCGAAGGCTCTGATACCAACTTGTAATGCCCAGTATGCGGCTATGTCCCCCACGTGTCGAGGCACGACTTAAGGACATAAACGCATACTAGAATGATCTCAAGTATGGTATCTTTGCACACCTCATGTAAAATTCAAGGATGAAATTGTAAAATGATAGTTGGCTTAGACTCGCCACGTCACACAATGAATACAATAGCATACATCATCCGAATAACATCAGGGTCCAACTACGGACGAAATCCAAACGAAAAGATACCATAAATAACACAAGGCCGGATCGCCCCTAGTAGGAACCACTACTGATCATCGGCATACGAAACATAGTAACGTCCACGCTCTTCATCGAACTCCCACTAAAGTTCTGAACCATCTCCTGCATCATTCTCAGCGGTACCTGCATCTGGTGTGGTGTTGAAATCTGTGAGCCACACAGGACTCGGCAATCCCGTCCTCGGGTATCAAAGCTACCAAAGCCAAAGGTGTGGAAAGGCTGTAAACGAGGGTTGCAGCAAGCACTAAGAACTAGCCTACGAGTTTAGAGCGAGAAGAGAACAAGTGCCAACGATCGCCAAGTTGATCAAGAAGTGATCCTAGCTACTCACGATCAAACATAACCCCGCCGTGTTCACTTGCCGAAGCCTTCGGAAAGAGACCATCACGGTTACTCACGCAGGTAGTTTATTCATGAATAAGGTGTCAAGTTATCTACAACCAGATATTAACAAATTCCCATCTGCCACATAACCGCGGGCACGGCTTTTGAAAGATCAAACCCTACAAGGGTATCCCAACTTAGCCCATCACAAGCTCACTATCTGCGGAGTCGCAACTCCAAAGTGAGAAGACCCGAGTATTCTCGGAATCCCGTGCTCAAGATATTTCGACAAAGGTAAAACTAATCCAGCAAAGCCTCCCGACGTGCCGACACCCTGATAAGAGCCACGCGTATCCCGTCTCAGGCCACGATCGGATTGTCCAAACTTTCGGTAGGCCAAAATACCAGAGTTGCCCCTGGAGGCCACCGGCGGTTGAAAGGTTTGGACCAATGTTGTTAATTAAGTCCACAGGGTAGCTAGTCCCTATGCAAATTTTAGTTGTTAGGCAAATGTAAAACCAATGTTGGGCCTTGCTGGAAAAGCTTTAAACAGAGCGAATTATCAAGGGGGGCCCATAAACCCCAACCGTGTTAAGAACGCAAAATCAAGGAACGTAACACCGGTTTATCGGTTCCTAGGGTGGCATGAGTGGAACAAAACACCAAGCAGAAAGGCTTAGCCTTCCACCCATTACCAATATATAGGTGAATTAGTTTAACAGGTATATATATATTGTGATATCCCAATAACAACTTCATCATGGAGCAATCTTTAAAACTTCACCTGCAACTAACAACGCTATAAGAGGGGTTGAGCGATGCGTACTTAGCCAAACAACGGTTTGCTAGGAAGGTGGTTAGAGTGTTTCATGGCAACAATAGGAGGGCTGACAAACAGGAATAGGCATCGACGCAATATCTAAAGAACGAGACATCTAGCATAGGCAAAGATAGAAGTGATATCTGGGAATGGTCATCTTGCCTGGTAAGTCGTCGGTGGGATCGTAAAATGGCTCCTCGAACTTAGTCTCGGCAAGATCCTCGAACTCGGTATCGGCTCCCGGCTCTACCCAACACAAGAGCACAACAATGGCACAATATCAAACACGGTACAATGCACAATCAACATGATGCAAGACATATCACGAAATGCAAGTATGATGTGCTTATGCATGAGGATGCTCTTGAGCCTAAGGAGAAGATGATGGAAATGGCCTCGTCTTGGGAAACCAAGCAAGCCACTGGATAGATTTGAAGATTTTGGTTGAAATCAATATAAAGATCACCGGAAACGGATGCACGGTTTGCAAATGGCAAGCAAAACAAGATTCAAGCAAAACTGAAGTTTACAGCAACATGGCATCTTTGGAGCAATAAATAATTATGCTACAGCACCCAACCATGGAGACAAAGGGCATGGATGTGAAATAGACATGATACTTAACAAGCATGAACTTAGAGCACACCCAAAAACCTACTGGAACACAATTAAACAAGCATGGCAAGTTGCAATAAATTTATCTAGACTTAGAGAAAAACTGGAAGGCATGTTTGCAAGCTTATGCAACTCAACTCAAAGCATAGCATGGAAGTGAAGATACCCAACAGCAAGAAGACATATTTGAGAAGCTACTCATGTTCAGAACATACTCATAGGATGAATAGAGCACTAGCTGTACTCGTGGCAAAACTGAACTTGTTGATAACATGCTGACAGAAACATTTTATAGCGTCTTGAGAGCATGAATACAACAAGCTACAGCCACTCCTCATTGCAAAAAAGTGCACGGATAGCTAGAGCATAACATATACTTCAAGGAACACCCACTGGACAACTCTAACCATGCACAACAAAGACGGTGGCCTCATGGAAACATGGCAACAAAATTAACAGATTCACACTTAGCAGAAATTTAACATCACGATGACATATTAACAAGATTGATGCACTCATCTCAAGACATATCATGGCATGAAAAAGAATCTATCATGTAGAGCACATTCCAAAGAGCAAAACTCATGTTGACACCTAGCTCATATGACCCATGGATTAATATGCACAAGCAAGACAAAACATCATCTCATAACAAGTGCAGAAACTTATCAGCCAAATGCACTTTTGCAACAGAGATAAACATGGCAATATGACACTTAACATTAATGCTACAGCAACCAGCATGTAGAGCACTTCACAATGAAGATCTGGACATATCATTCACTCCATTCGCACGAACATGCACAAAGTTACTAGCCCACGAACATGCCAACAAATTTATACAGACAACAAGTGCAGAAACAGTTTCAGCACGAAGCACTCTTGCCACGAAGTTTAAGTCAACTAGATAATCTCTAACACGCATGAAACTGATGCTAACATGTAGAGCACGACGAGACGAACATTTCGACATATCATACGCGCAAAACAGAGCTACGAGCGAAAGTTACCGCATGTCAAAGAGGGCAAGAAATTTAACAGATCCGGGGAGTTAGAAGAAAAATATATCCTCCGAAAGTCAAACGTGGACGGAGGGATCCCAGGACAGGTCGGTGCGGGATGGCGGAGGCGTTTGGTTTGGATCTCGGTGGATCTCGTCCAGATCCACCGGATTCGGACGGGACGAGGCGGCGCGGTGGTTCCGGTGAGGAAGAAGGCTGGCGGCGGAGCTCGAGCTCGCCGGTTGGAGCGGAGCGGGGCGGCGGCGGGATCCGGCGTGTCACATCCCTAGTTAGCACTTGCATTAGGGTTAGTTGGTGTGTGCATCATGTTTACTTTTCAAAGAAATTTGAAATGGGAATGACAGAAACCCCAGCACCCCTCTTCTAACAACTAGGGTTTGATAAAATATTTTCCAATGTACCCAAAATGCCCTTCAAAAATGTTCATCATTTCTGCCCTGGTCTCAAACCTTTGCTAAAAATGGTGCACAATTTTCTAGGACATCCAAGGTCACTGGATTAAATCATATGGTATTTGAATTTGGGCATTTAAATGCTATAAAATATTTTAAATGCTCAAATAATCATAAACTATAATGTTTCCTACTGTTCATATTATATACAGTAGGCATGACAAGTGTTATGAGTTATAAAAATGCTCTGGCATTTTATTTAATTAAACAAAGTTGCAAAACAAATGAAACAGAAAAGAAATAGAAAAAAAAGAGAGAAGAAGTTTACCTGGCGCCCCACCCGGCCCACCTGCCGGCCCAGCCCAGCTGCCGCTCCAGCGAGCTGCTTGGCTCGGCCAGGCAGGCAGGTAGGTGCTCGACGGCGACCGCACCGCGCGCCACGCAGCTGCCCGCCGCCCTGCTTCCTCCCCTCGCCGCCCTGGAAGCCTGGATCGGTCATACACGTCGTCCCCGACCTCGCAGACACCTCCCCCTCTCCCCGGCTACTCTCTCTCGCCCTCCCCGCGCCATGGCCGACGCCGTCGTGCTCGCACCGTCGTAGAAGCCGCGCCCACCGTCGTCCCTGAGCCCCGCCTTGGTGTCCGTCGTCTCCGCCGTCCTCGACTACTTCGAACAGGCCGAGCCCCGAGCGCTCGCCCGCCCTGGAGACGCCCCCGACCTCTTCTTCCCCAACTCCGGCCGCGGAGATCCCTCTCGCCGTCCCGCTCAGCTCCGACCACCCCCGAGCTCGCCCCGGCGCCTGCTGCAACCCCGATGAGCCCAGCTTCGTCCTTCCCCTCTCCGTTGGCTCTCTTCTGCCCTGGAACGCACCGCACGAAGCTCACCAGCATGCACCGCCGCGGAGCTCGTCGCCGACGAGGCTCCGGCCATCCATTGGTCCGGCCACCGTGCCTATCAGATTCACCATCACACGTAGATGCGGTAGGACCACTTCACGCTCCTCTACGAGCACCGCACCGTCGTTTTCGACTTCGCCGAACTCCGGCCGCCGCTGGACTCGTCGCCGGCGTCATCTCCGGCGACCCCGAGGCCAGCCACCACCTCCACTCGATGCGGTTTGCTTCCAGCTACCCGTAGGTGTGCTCCGCCGTCGATTTGGCAGCCGGAGCACGAAACCCGCACCCCACCGCCGTGTTTGGCCTCGCCGGCGGCTAAACGCCGGCAAGATGGACCTGTTTGACCACGGGTTTGACCCCCTGGGTCACTGACATGTGGGCCCTGCCCGCAAGTCAAACCTAGTTTAGGTGTTAATTTAATTCTAATTAGTTAATTAGTTAACTGTGACACTGACCAGTGGGTCCCACTGGTCAGGTTTGACTTGGACTGGCCCTGTTGACTACCTGACGTCAGCATGATGTCATGCTGACGCAGTAAAGGATTTTCTGGGATTTTAGATTTAAAAATAATTCAGGAAATTCCAGAAAATACCCAAAACTTCTAAAAATCATATAAAATCAACCATAGCTCAGATGGAAAAGATTTATATATGAAAAATGATCAGAAAAATCCAATCTTTCCAATGGCCCTGGTTTCATGCATGTTTGAGCAAGTTAACCTTGCTGTATACTTTAAAACATGATAATGCACTTATTTAAATAATAGTTAAAATGCCAATTTGAATCTTTGAATCAAATAGGCCCAAACCCTTCTGGTTTTAGTTGCATTAGCAAACACACATGCATCTTGCCATGTCATGAGCATGCATCATATTGTTGCATTTGTTGTTAATGAATGTATCGCATGTATTCTCTGTGTTAGGTTCTGCTCCCGAGGATACCGCTGCGTATCCAGTTGAAGAGCAGTACCCGACAACCACTTTGTCAGGCAAGCAATCATTGATCATTCCGATACAAACCCAATCTTCTCGCTCCTGCTCTCTTTTACTGCATTAAGGCAACAGCGTGTGAACTACTACTTGCTGCGGTAGTTGAACCCTATCCCTTGCATGACCTGTCATTGCCGCAGTAAATAGTTGAAACCCACTAGCATGTGTAGGAGTTGATTGAGCCATGTGATGTGTGATCCACCATGCTATTTGTTTATGTTGCCTGCTATGCTTAGAGTTGTGTCTGGTCTGGTTCATCTGGGTGATGGATCAGAGTGAAATGATCATACCGATAAAGAGAGGGAAGTGTGGAACACGCTTGGTAAAGGTATCGATGAAAGGCCATGTAGGAGTACATGGTGGGTTGTTTCATTGGAATCGTCCATAGGACCCGAGATCTGTATGTGTGGTTCAAGTTACAGCTACTACCAAACATTGGGATCCTTAATTGACCCTCTCGGCTTATTAATTACCCTTGATCTCTGTCCAGGAGTTGCAACTAGTTTCTGGTGTTTATAGCTTACTGGAGGTCGTGCACAACGCTGACCCTCGGGGTGGGTTGTGATGCGACAGGTATGTGGCACGGTGTACCGGTTGCCCGTTTGGTGACTCGGGAACCCTGTACAGATCGTTTGGGGCCGTGAGCGACACCCCGGCCGGATCTCCCCACGGATGGAACCCAAATAGGCGATAAACCTGGACGAGAGACTTGAGTAGTTAGTCAGGTCGTGGCCGACACCCCCTCTGGGCTTCCGCTTGAAGGTTGCCGAGTACACGCCGAGTAAACGGCGATAAGTGGTGAAAGCGTGTGTGAAGAGGTACACCCCTGCAGGGTTATCAAACTATTCGAATAGCCGTTGTTCGCGGTACGCACTACTTGGTTGCTCTTACAGTTCATAGACAAGTTGATGGATACTACTAAAAGCCTCAAGATAAGTGTGAGTGCCGTGGATGGCCCTTCCGTAGGATGACGGAAGAGGATCCTCGGTAGTGTATTGATGTGGTGAGTAGAGGACTCGTGTTCGTAATAACATCTTGCAATCTGTTGAGAGTTGTAGTATAGGTTAGCCAAGGTCAAAGCTGGCATTCTGCTATGAACTCCACTACCCCCCTTTGATAATGTTGCATGTATGATAGGTTCTGTGGTAAGACTTGCTGAGTACCTTTGTACTCATGTTTGCTTAATAACTTTTGCAGAGGAGAACC
>LR738715.1:447495342-447625619 GCA_902687465.1 Secale cereale | reverse complement strand
AGATCTGGAGCTTGTGAAGGGCCTTGTAGATAGTCAGGCTACACCAAGCCTGTTTTATTTTCTAAGTTGTCTGTACTCAGACATGTAGCTTCCGCTTGTGCTTGTATGACTGTATGACTTGAGTGTTGGGTCATGTGACCCCTACCTGTATGGATATGTTATGTATGGCTCTTGGAGCCTTTTAAATAAAGTACTTTGAGTCATAGAGTTCTGTTGTGATGCAATTTTGTATTTGCACATATTGAGCATATTGCGTGTATGTTTGAAATGCTTGGTATGTGTGGGATCCGACACCTAGTTGTTTTCCTTTGGTAGCCTACCTTACAGGGAAATGCCTCCTAGTGATTCCAATGAGCCTTGGTAGCTTGCTACTGCTCGGAACACGTAGGCTGGCCGGCATGTGTCCTTCTTCGTTCCTGTGTCTGTCCCTTAGGGGAAATGTCACGCGTTGTTCCTTTAAGTCCATGTAGCTTGCTACGACTTGGGTTCATACGTTGATGACCGACACGTTCGTTGCTGGGTCATGGATGCCTGTCTCTGTAATCTAGTGCCACTTTTGGTTTATAACTAGCCATGTCGGCCCGGGTTCTCTGTCATATGGATGCTAGCGACACTGTCATATACGTGTGCCAAAATGCGCAAACGGTCCCGGGCCAGGTAAGGTGGCACCCGTGGGGTTACCGTGCGTGAGGCCGCAAAGTGATATGACGTGTTACAGCTAGATCGGTGTGACTTAGGATCGGGGTCCTGACACGGCGGCCGGGGTGGCGGCGGGATCCGGCGACCGGGGCGGCGGCTAGCTGCTGGTGGCGCCGGCCGGAGAGGCGCTACGGGAGAAGGCGGCGGGGAACGACGAGGCGGGGGAGGTCCGCCGGCGAGGGACGTCCGGCACGGCGGCAAGGAACGGCGAGGCGGCGGAGGTCCGCCGGCGAGGGACGTTCGGCACGGCGACGGCGGAGCGCGCCGGCGCGGGAGGCAGAGGCGCGATGCGCTCGGGTGGCGGCGGAGCGTTGTGGGCCGGGGGGCCTGACCCGGGCCCGAGAGGGCCGGCGGCGTGGAGAGGAGAGAGAGGCAGCGGAGCGACACGTGTCTGGCGCCGATTGGGCACGGGGCGGCGGCTGGACGCATCCGGCGTGATCCGGACGTGTCCGGTGCGCGAAGGAGCTGCGGGACTAGGGTTTTTCCCCAAAAATGGAGGGGATAGGGGCCTTTCTATAGGCAGAGGGAGCTAGGAGTGTCCAAATGGAGTGCGGTTTTCGCCCACACGATCACGATCCGACGACCGAGAGGATGGGAGTGGTTGTGCTGGGTTAGTGGGCTGTTATGGAGGGGGTCTTGGGCCAAAAGGAAGAGGAGCTTTTAGCCCACTAGGTTAACCGTTGGAGTATCAAACGATCTGCAAACGCGACGAAACTTGACAGGCGGCCAACACGTACTAAAACAACAACGTATGACAAGTCTCACCTCATTCCGAGAACGTTCTACGGCCACATACAAAAGAAGGACTCGGAGGTGCCACGGGCACGTGTGTGAGTGTCGGAAATCGAAACGGACAACGAGAAGAGACGAGCATGATCGGGTTCAGGTGACAACACGAATGCAATGCAATGCACATGATAACATGACATGGATGAAATGCACACACACACACGACAAAAACGAAGAAACCCGAAATGAAGGAAAAGCCCGGAATGGAATTGATGAAGTCAACATTGCATATATTGCCATAAATGGAAGGTATCACATATGGGGTGTTACACAAGTCTCTCGTGCGTATTTTGCTCCAAAAATATCTCTCCCAAAGGTTTCAATCCGTTTGGACTCCGTTTGATATTCCTTTTCTGTAAAACCCTGAAATAGGCAAAAAAACAGCAATCTGGACTGGGCCTTTGGGTTAATAGGTTAGTCCCAAAAATAATATAAAAGTGTATAACAAAGCCCATTAAGCATCCAAAACATCATAAATAATAGCATGGAACAATAAAAAATTATAGATACGTTGGAGACGTATCAAGCATCCCCAAGCTTAATTCATGCTCGTCCTCGAGTAGGTAAATGATAAAAACAGAATTTTTGATGTGGAATGCTAACCAACATAATTTTTGATGTAGTTCTGTTAATTGTGGCATGAATGTTCAGATCTGAAAGATTCAAGACAAAAGTCTATATTGACATAAGAAATAATAATACTTCAAGCATACTAAGAAAGCAATCATGTCTTCTCAAAATACTATGGCTAAATAAAGTTATCCCTACAAAATCATATAGTCTGGCTATGCTCCCTCTTCATCACACAAAATATTCATATCATGCACAACCCCAGTTTCAGCCAAGCACTTGTTTTCATACTGTATTCTTTCAAACCTTTCAACTTTCACGCAATACATGAGCGTGAGCCATGGACATAGCACTATGGGTGGAATAGAGTGGTGGTTGTGGAGAAGACAAAAAGGAGGGAGATAGTCTCACATCGACTAGGCGTATCAACGGGCTATGGAGATGCCCATCAATAGATATCAATGTGAGTGAGTAGGGATTGTCATGCAACGGATGCACTAGAGCTAAAAATGTTTAAAAGCTCAACAAAAGAAACTAAGTGGGTGTGCATCCAACTTGCTTGCTCATGAAGACCTAGGGCATTTGAGGAAGCCCATCGTTGGAATATACAAGCCAAGTTCTATAATGAAAATTCCCACTAGTATATGAAAGTGACTAAACATGAGACTCTCTATCATGAAGAACATGGTGCTACTTCGAAGCGCAAGTGTGGAAAAAGATAGTAGCAATTGTCCCTTTTTTCTTTTCTTTTTTGGGCCTTTCTTTTTTTCTTTGGCCTTTCCTTTTTTTTTTATTTTTTTGGAGGGGCTTTCTTTATTTAGCCTTTCCTCACATGGGACAATGCTCTAATAATGATAATCATCACACTTATATTGATTTACAACTCGATACTAGAACAAAGTATGACTCTATATGGATGCATCTGGCGGTGTACCGGGATATGCAATGAATCAAGAGTGACATGTATGAAAAATTATGCATGGTGGATTTGCCACAAATACGATGTCAACTGCATGATCATGCATGGCAATATGACAATATGAAGCGTGTCATATGAACGGAATGGTGGAAAGTTGCATGGCAATATATCTCGGAATGGCTATGGAAATGCCATAATAGGTAGGTATGGTGGCTGTTTTGAGGAAGATATATGGTGGCTGTTTTGAGGAAGGGTATATAGTGGGTGTATGGTACCGGCGAAAGTTGTGCGGTACAAGAGAGGCTAGGAATGGTGGAAGGTTGAGAGTGCGTATAATCCATGGACTCAACATTAGTCATAAGAACTCATATACTTATTGCAAAAATTTACGAGTCATCAAAACAAAGCAATCAACGCATGCTCCTAGGGGGGAGGTAGGTAGGAGTTAACTATCGCGCGCCCACGACCTCCACACAAAGGATGACAGTCTACAAATACCTCATGCTCTAACTTCGTCACATAGCGGCTCACCATACGTGCATGCTACGGGAATCACTAACTTTAACACAAGTATATCTCAATTTCATAATAACTCCACTAGCATGACTCTAATATCACTATCCTCATATCTCAAAAAAATTATCAAGCATCCAACTTCTCATCATATTCAATGCACTTAGTATGAAAGTTTTTACTACATTCATGTTGGATGCCTATCATGTGAAGGCTAGTTTTATAGCTAAAGCACATTACCATGCTGTTTTAATAGACTCTCAAAAGGATATAAGTGAATCATGAGAGATCAACAATTTCTACAAAATATAATCACCACCGTGCTCTAAAAGATATAAATGAAGCACTAGAGCAAAAACTATTCAACTCAAAAGATATAAGTGAAGCACATACAGTGTTCTAACAATTCCTAGGCCATATTTAACTCTATCAAAAAGGTGTGTCCAGCAAGGATAATTGTGGTAAACTAACAAGCAAAGGCTCAAATAATACATGACGCTCCAAGTAAAATGCATATCATGTGCTGAATAAAAATATAGCTCCGAGTATAGTTACCGATAGATGAAGACGAAAGAGGGGATGCCTTCCCGGGGCATCCCCAAGCTTAGGCTTTTGGTTGTCCTTGAATTTTACGTTGGGGTGCCTTGGGCATCCCCAAGCTTAGGCTCTTGCCACTCTTTGTTCCATAGTCCATCAAAGCAATACTCAAAACTTGAAAACTTGACAACACAAAACTTAGACAAAAATCGCGTGAGCTCCGTTAGTATAAGAAAACAAACCACTCCTCAAAGGTACTCTAATGAACTCATTCTTTGTTTATACTGGTGTTAAACCTACTGTATTCCAACTTCTCTATGATTCACATCCTCCAATACTACTCATAGATTCATCAAAATAAGCAAACAACACACGAAAAACATAATCTGTCAAAAACATAACAGTCTGTACTAATCTGTAACTTTCGCATACTTCTGTAACTCCAAAAAAATTGAAAAAAATTGTAAACGTGAGGAATTTGTCTATTAATCATCTGCAAAAAGAATCAACTAAATAGCGCGCTGCAGTAAAATCTGGTGACCATTCTAGCAAGCGCTAACAATTCTGTTTTTCACAGCACAATCATAAACTTCACACAAGTCTTCCCAAAGGTTCTACTTGGCACAAACACTAATTAAAACACAAAACCACATCTAAATAGAAGCTAGATTCAATATTTATTCCTAAACGGAAGTAAAAACAAAAAAAAAATATAAAATCGGGTTGCCTCCCAACAAGCGGTATCATTTTACGCCCCTAGCTAGGCATGATACATGGATAGATCTAGGTATTGCCATCTTTGGAAGGCAATTCTTTAATCAAGCACTTGTGATTCTTAGGATCTTTTTTATCCCTATTGATAATCAAGCTTTTGGGCAAGAAATCAGGAAATTCAATCATGTCAAAAGGTTCTTTTGCAAAAGTGAGAAATTAGGATGAACACTTATAGATTTAAGATCCGTGATTCCTTTACTAGATGGTTCACCCTTGTTCTTAGGAACATACATGAACTTAGACAATTTAGTGGTAGAAGGATTTGAAGTAGTTTTCATAGCAGAAAGAGCAGAACCCACATTAGTAATAATATCCTCAAGTTCATCGATTCTAGTGGAATCTTGATCTAACTTTTCTTTAACTATGGGTTCCTTTTCTTTAAAGTTTTTCAGAACAACTCCTACCTTGGATCCATATTGGGTAATTTCATTGTGGATCTTTCTATCCAAGTTCTATACCAACTCTACCGTAGCAACTTTGTTTTCAATGATTTCTGGCCTTTGCATAACATGCTCCAGAGTGAAAAAGGTCCCATTAACTATAAGAGGTGGTGAGCCAAATAATTCAGTCATTGCATTATAAGAATCAAAAGTATGGCTACCCAAGAAATTCCCTTCGGTAATGGTATCTAAAATAAATCTATTCCACGGAGTTATGCCAACATAAAAATTGCGAAGAAGCACGGAAGTGGAAAGCTTCCTAGTAGATCTGTTTTGAGCATTGCAAATTCTATACCAGGCATCTTTTAAGTTTTCTTCCTCCCTTTATTTAAAATTGAGAACCTCACTCTCGGGAGTATTGATAATGATAGGTGTGCCAGACATGGTGACAAGCAAGCAATCCAACACACAAGCAAACAAGAACCAAGCGAACGGTAAACACACGGCAAAAGAAGGGCAAATAAAACGGCAAGGGTGAAGTGGGGGAGAGGAAAACGAGAGGCAAAAAATGTAATGCGAAGGATAAGGGTTTGTGATAGGTATTTGGTATATGACTTTTGCGAAAGCCTCCCCGGCAACGGCGCCAAAAATTCTTCTTGCTACTTCTCGAGCTTGCGTTATATTCCCTCGAAGAGGAAAGGGTGATGCATCACAGTAGCGTAAGTATTTCCCTCAGTTTTTGAGAACCAAGGTATCAATCCAGTAGGAGACCACGCGCGAGTCCCTCGCACCGGCACAAACAAATAAGAACTTCGCAGCCAACGCGATAAGGGGTTGTCAATCCCTTTACGGCCACTGACGAAAGTGAGATCTGATAGAGATGATAGTTTGATATTTTTGGTATTTTTGGATATAAGAACAGAAAGTAAAAGCGGAAAAGTAAAGTAGATTGTAGATTGATATGTTGAGAATAGGCCCAGGGGCCATAGTTTTCTCTAGTGGCTTATCTCATGATAGCAGTATTCTACGACGGGTAAACAAATTACTGTCCAGCAATTGATAGAAAAGCGAATAATTATGAGACTATCTAGGCATGATCATTATATATAGGAATCACGTCTGAGACAAGTAGACCGAAACGATTCTGCATCTACTACTATTACTCCACACATCGATCACATTCAAGCATGCATCTAGAGTATTAAGTTCATAAGAACAGAGTAACGCCTTAAGCAAGATGACATGATGTAGAGGGATAAACTCAAACATAGTGATATAAACCCCATCTTTTTATCCTCGATGGCAACAATACAACACGTGCCTTGCTGCCCCTACTGCCACTAGGAAAGGACACCGCAAGATTGAACCCAAAGCCAAGCACTTCTCCCATTGCAAGAACTATAGATCTAGTAGGACAAACCAAACCAATAATTCGAAGAGACTTGCAAGGATATAATAATCATACATAAAGAGTTCAGAAAAGAACCAAATATTTCTCATAGATAATCTTGATCATAAACCCATAATTCATCGGATCTCGACAAACACACCGCAAAAAGAGATTACATCGAATAGATCTTCTTGAAGATCGAGGAGAACTTGGTATTGAGATCCAAAGAGAGAGAAGAAGCCATATAGATACGAGCTATGGACCCGAAGGTCTATGGTTAAACTACTCACAACTCATGGTGAGGCGATGATGATGATGTAGAAGCACTCCATGGAAGATCCCCCCTCCGGCGGAGCTCTGGAACAGGCCCCAATATGGGATCTCACGGGAACAGAAGGTTGCGGCGATGGAACTAGGGTTTTCTCTGTTGTTCTGATGGTTTCGGGGTACGTAGATATATATAGGAAGAAGAAGGGCATCGGGGGCCAGACGTGGGGCCCACGAGGCAGGGGGCGCGCCCTATAGGGGGGGGGGCGCCCCCACCCTCGTGGACACCACGTGTGTCCTACTCCGTGGTTCTCAATTCTCCCGTGCGTATTTTGCTCCAAAAATATCTCTCCCGAAGGTTCCATTCCGTTTGGACTCCGTTTGATATTCCTTTTATGTAAAACCCTGAAATTGGCAAAAAAAAACAACAATCTGGACTGGGCCTTTGGGTTAATAGGTTAGTCCAAAAAATAATATAAAAGTGTATAACAAAGCCCATTAAACATCCAAAACATCATAAATAATAGCATGGAACAATAAAAAATTATAGATACGTTGGAGACGTATCAGCGATGCACCGGGAATTAAGTCAATCTGATGCTCAATCCCTTGAATTGGTGGTAATCCCGGTGGCACATCTTGTGGAAAGACGTCCGTGAACTCCTGCAAAATGTTAGTGACAGCAGGAGGTAGAGAGGAAGGCACATCCTCGAATGAAAATAATGGCTCTTTGCACACAAAAGCATAGCAAACAGATTTTCTTAAATCTAGATCATCAATATCAGATTTGGTGGCAAGTAAACATCCACTTTTTAATTTAATTTCAGATGCAACATGAGATGATGGTGCGTTATTAGGCTTCATATGTTGCTCAAATTCTTTTGCCACAATCTGATTTTCACTCTTATTTTGCTCCTGTTTTGCTTTATTAGCTCTATTAATATCATCTTTCAAAATGGAATCAGGAGACATAAGAAGTAAAGTAATATGTTTATCCTTATGAACAAGAGTATACTGATTGTTTCTACCATGGTGTACAAA
Organism: Secale cereale; assembly: GCA_902687465.1. Classification (NCBI taxonomy): domain Eukaryota; kingdom Viridiplantae; phylum Streptophyta; class Magnoliopsida; order Poales; family Poaceae; genus Secale; species Secale cereale. The sequence continues at coordinate 447,617,740 of LR738715.1, read as the reverse complement.
TTTTTATCAAATTGCCATGGTCTACCAAGTAATAACAAACATGCTTGCATGGGTACCACATCACAATTAACATAATCAGCATATGTCGAGATACTAAAATGCACACGAACATTACGTGTTACCTTAACCTTGCTGTTGTTGTTGAAGCATTGGATATAGTAAGGATCTGGATGTGGTCTTGTGGTGAGAGATAGCTTCTCCACCAGCTCCATGCTAGCCAAGTTGTTGCAGCTCCCTCCATCTATGATGACGCGAACATAACGTTCCTTCATAACTCCCTTTGTATGGAACAAATTATGCCTCTGATTTTGCTCCGCTTGTGTGACCTGCACACTCAAAACATGTTGAGCAACTAAACATTCATACCTGTCAGCGTATTCAGGAGCCATGTATTGCGTCTCATTTTCAGAATCATCTTCACCGTGTTCTTCACGTGTAATAAGAGCCAAAATCTCCTCATCATAGTCACTAGCGGACTCATAACCACCATCCTCAGTAGAAATCATGACACGCTGAGATGGGCATTTGCTCGCATAGTGACCACGACCAGGGCAACGACGACATATAACATCATGTGTTGGCCCTGTGGATGCCGTGGATGAAGAAGAGCTCTGCGCAGGACCGGAAGGTGTACTCCTGGTTGATGGTGGTGGTGCCGGTTTGCTTTTATCATGGCTAGAAGTGACGGATGAAGTAAGCGGTGGTGCAGCCGGACGTGTCGAAGTAGATGATGCATGCGGTGTCCATGATGAAGGTCGACCTACAGAATAATTAGTTCGCGCCAAGGCCTGTCGATCCTGCACTTCACGTTCAGCTTTGGAAGCAAGACGGAATAAACGAGTGACATTATTATACTCCTTATACTCTAGAATTGTCTGAATCTCTCTATTCAATCCACCCATAAAACATGCAAGCATAGCCTCATTATCGTCAACAATACCACATCTAATCAGGCCAGTTTGTAATTCCTGATAATATTCCTCGACAGAATTTTTTCCTTGTCTTAAACGCTGCAATTTCTGAAGTAATTCGCGTTGATAATATGGTGGAACCCAACGAGTACGCATAGCAGTTTTCAAAGCAGCCCAAGTAGTTGGAATATTATCCAGATATAATCTACAATATTCATACCACCACACACAAGCAAAACTAGTGAAAGCACAAATAGCAGCAGCAACATGTCTCTCCTCGGGATAGTTTAAACATGTAAAATGTTGTTCGGTTTCTAACTCCCAAGTAAGATATATATCAGGAACATATCTACCCTCAAATGGTGGAATATTCAATTTTAGTTTAGGGAGATGGTCATGATCTCGTACCTGAGGGTGTGGTGCAACCCTACCATTGCGATTATTTGCATGTGGACGACCTGGTGGTTGTGGTGCTGGTTGTTGCACGTAGTTCTGATTTTGATCAACCTCATCCTCGTAATCTCCCGCGTAATCATCCTCCTCCTCAGCAACAACAGGAGCCACAGAAGTATCCACAACAACACCAATAGGTTGGCCAGGCTGAAGAGCGACACGGCTCGCTTTGCGGAGGGCTGTTTCGCGATGTGAAGGTGGTTGTTGTTGTTGCAATGGTGCAGCAGGTGGAGGTAGACGCGCAAGCACTTCAGCGAATCTCGCATCCGACTTGGTGTCAATTGACTTCTCAATGCCATCCATCCTCGCTAGTGCGATGTCAAAACTGGTCATCACATCTTCTACCTGTTGACCCATCATTTGCTGAAATTTATCATGCAACTCCTTGTTCGTCATGTTCTCCTAGTCAGTCTCATCGACTTGTGATCCTGGCATGGTTAGCAGCAATAGAAACACACAAAAATATGATCCTACAGACTACTAGCTAATGGTGGGGGTGGGGCGTCACAAATCCGTCAAGCAAATCTCAAATTCTTACCAGTTCTTACCCAGCAGCAGGTGGTGATCAGCAATCGTGGTAGTAAAAACTCTCAAAGCTTGGATAAAGCGATTACCAAAGAGAGTCAAATGCACGACGTAGATGTATGTGGAGCTGGGAAGGCTTATAATATGGTAGCAAAAAGGGTCAACAATAATCAATTCAGAGATGCAAAGTTGAATAAGCGCTCAACGACGGTACTGGGCTGGTCCTAGGCTAGACCGTACTAGAGACGCGAGCCTAGAACACTAACAAAATCATGGCGCTACACGTAATCAAGAGGAAAGCACACTCTGAATTTTTTTCGCCTCTTTTTTTGCCAAAAATCACTATAATGGCGAGTGTCTCAAAACTCTTCCCAAGTGAAACTAAGATGATAGGCACGGAATTTTTTTGACGATTTTTTTTTCGAAATCAGGGCAGCGACAACGAAAAAGTGCGGTAAAAAAATAGTATGATGGCACGTGTCTCAAAAGACTCAGAAAAGCCTAAAAATAGGATAGGGAAAAAATATTTTCACGTGCCGAAATTTTGGCCTAAAAACTGCCCGGGGGTCTCCAGACTTTTTTTCTTTTTCCGAGACCTACTCAGGCAAGGAAACACGAAACCGAAACTAGATGGATCTCGAAAACCAATCTAAAACGAAAAGAACTCGGATTGGTGGTGGGTATATGATGGTAGAATATGGCAGCGGTGGTGGTATATGGATACAGATTGGTGGTGGTATATGGATACGGATCGGGGTGGTATGTGGCAGTAGCGATGAAGATGTTGCGGCGGAGGCTGACAACTTATGACCAGAACTCGAAACTCTAAAAGACTAGACGCTAAGACCAACAACTTGACACAATGATGCAACCACAAATTCAACAAAGCAAAATACTGAAAAGACTATGCGAAGGCTCAAACTGGTTCGGATATGAGGAACTAACCCTAATTTTTTTGGCTTTTTCGTGGACTGTAGGTATGAAGAATAGACTCGATCTAATCTACGAAAACTGTAAAATCTCACCGAGCAACCTGGAAATATGATACCACTTGATAGAGGCAAAGGTGTCCCATCTTTCGATGAGATGGTGGCTATCAGTTTTGGTAGAGTAGACTTTGACGATCCAACTACGAACATGCGAGGACGTCGCACCTTAGTAATTGCTAAACCAACTCCACGAGGTTATTGACCACGCCGGAGCACAATCAACCTGACCACGAGGGTCTATTTCCTGCAAGCAAACGAAGAACAAGCAAGAAACTAAGATTGCAATCTGGATATTGCGAATATAAGAGGAAAGCTTTATTGATCAAGGTGGGGTTCTGTGACGTCTTTGTCTGGTCGTTGAACACAAACGAAGTACGCGAAGTTGCAGCTATGTCGAACTTTAATCTATACAAAACCCCCAAAGTCTAAACGACGCCCTAAGAGCTGTATATATGGGGGAAGAGGGGTGAATTTCGTGGCCCTTGGAGGATGGGTCCGAAACCAACCCTAACTCTTGTTTCCCCACACATACGGACTCTAAAAATAGCCTATACTCAAGTATTTTGAAATTACATGGGCCTGGTCCAATAATAAGGTGACGCGACACCTATAATAGCCTCTGGATAAAGTTTATGAAGCGGCATCTTGTATATTTCGTCCAAGGCTTCACACACTCATTATGGTGGCTTCAAAGTCCTGAAATCATCACTTGTAATTCCGTTCTTGTTCCCCTTGCGCATGCCATCATCTCCATGCTTGATCTTGCTCCAATGTTCATCCTTCTTGTCCAAGCTAGGCCCTTCATTTGTAAGCAAGACAAATGTATCCAATTTAGGCAGCATATTCTCATGAACATTAGAATCATTACCAAGAAACGAAAGTACCTGGTAATATAATTGGCGTGCGCGAGCTCTAGTAATTGGTCATGTATATGTGTCAGTTGGGCCTGCGGGTGTAACCTTGTTAGTGATGTCGTCATCACTAACTAGTAAAAATAGTTTGTTGCAATAGCATATCATCGCACTCAAGGGCATTATTCGTAAATTGGAGCATCTCCTTCGTTCGATGTTGGACGACAAGCCTACATCATCAACAACTGCATCATCACCACCTCCGAAGAAAGAGACATAAATACATGGGTATGGGCACTCCCCTTGGCAACTGGCAATCGTGGGGGAGGTGCCCCGGTATTGTATCACCATCACACTTCTATCTTACCATTTTTCTTAGTTAGATCCTTTTGGTTATATCTTGATCTAGTAGAATAAAGTTTAGTATGATCTAGCTTTGAGGTTTTTTGTTGATCCTTATCTATGTAATCGAGTCCGTGAGCTATATATAATAAATATTAGTCTTGAGTCGAGGGCTTGGTTATCTTGTTATGATCTTGATGGAATAAAAGAAAAAAGTAAGAATAAAAAGAAATAAAGAGATCATATTGATCTTATGGAGAGTAATAACTTCACATATAAAGAGTATGATGAATAAAAGTTGTTGAGAGTTGACAAACATAGTTTTGGTCATCGTTGCAATTAATAGGAAGTAATAAAGGAAGAGAGATTTTCACATATAAATATACTATCGTGGACATCTTTTATGATTGTGAGCACTCATTAAAATATGACACGCTAAAAAGTTGATGTTGGACAAGGAAGACAACGTAATGGGTTATGTTTTCTTATATCCAAAATCAATTATATTGTCATGGATCATCCAACATGTTTGGCTTGCCTTTCCCCCTCATGCTAGCCAAATTCCTTGCACCAAATAGAGTTACTACTTGTGCTTCCAAATATCCTTAAAACCCGTTTTGCCATGAAAGTCCACCATATCTACCTATGTATTGAGTAAGATCCTTCAAGTAAGTTGTCATTGTTGCAAGCAATGATAAATTCTCTCTAAATATGTATGATCTATTAGTGTGGAGAAAATAAGCTTTATACGATCTTGTGATATGGAAGAAATAAAAGCGATGGACTGCATAATAAAGGTCCCTATCACAAGTGGCAATATAAAGTGATGTTCTTTTGCCTTAAGATTTTGTGCATCCAACCATAAAAGCACATGACAACCTCTGCTTCCCTCTTTGAAGGGCCTATCTTTTTTTGTCTTATACCTTATACAAGAGTTATGGTGATCTTCACCTTTCCTTTTTACACTTTATCCTTTGGCAAGCACTATGTGTTGGAAAGATCCTGATATATATATATATATATATATATATATATATATATATATATATATATATATATATATATATATATATATATATATATATATATATATATATATATATATATATATATATATATATATATATATATATATATCCAATTGGATGTGGGTTTTCATAAAGCATTATCCTTGAGGTAAAAGGTTGGGAGGCAAAACTATAAGCCCATATCTTTCTCTGTGTCTGATTGAAACTTCATACCCATAAGTATTGCGTGAGTGTTAGCAATTGTGAAAGACTAAATGATAGTTGAGTATGTGGACTTGCTGAAACGCTCTTATATTGACTCTTTCCGATGTTATGATATATATATATTGCTATTCTAAGAATGATCATGATGCCCTCATGTCCGTATTTTATTTTATCGACACCTCTATCTCTAAACATGTGGACATATTTTTCGATATCGGCTTCCGCTTGAGGACAAGCGAGGTTTAAGCTTGGGGGAGTTGATACGTCCATTTTACATCATTATTTTATATCAATATTTATTGCATTATGGGCAATTACTTCACATTATGTCACAATACTTATGCCTTTTCTCTCTTATTTTACAAGGTTTACATGAAGAGAAAGAATGCCAGCAGTTGGAATTCTGGGCTGGAAAAGGAGCAAATATTAGAGACCTATTCTGCACAACTCCAAAAGTCTTGAAACTCCACGAAATTCAGTTTTGGAATATATTAAAAATATTGGGAAAAGAAAGCACCAGAGGGGGGGGGGGCCCACCCATTGTCCACGAGGGTGGAGGGCGTGCCCAACCCCCCTAGGCGCGACCCTGCCTCGTGGGCCACCTGGAAGCCCCCCAATGCCCATCTTCTGGTACAAGATGTCTTTTGCCCTGGAAAAAATCAGGAGGAAGCTTTCAGGAGGAAGCGCCGCCGTCTCGAGGCGAAACCTTGGTGGAACCAATCTAGGGCTCCGGCGGAGCTGTTCTGCAAGGGAAACATCCCTCACGGAGGTGAAATCGTCACCCTCGTTATCACTATCGATCCTCTCATCGGGAGGGGGTCAATCTCCATCAATATCTTCACCAACACCATCTCCGCTCAAACCCTAGCTCATCTCTTGTATCCGATCTTTCTCTCAAAACCTCAGATTGGTACCTATGGGTTGCTAGTAGTGTTGATTACTCCTTGTAGTTAATGCTAGTGGTTTATTTGGTGGAAGATTATATGTTTAGATCCTTTATGCACATTAATACCCCTCTGATTATGAACTTGAATATGATATGTGAGTAGTTACGTTTGTTCCTGAGGACATGGGAGAAGTCTTGTTATAAGTAGTAATGTGAATTTGGTATTCGTTCGATAATTTGATGAGATGTATGTTCTCTTTCTTCTAGTGGTGTTATGTGAACGTCGACTACATGACACTTCACCATTGTTTGGGCCTAGTGCCAGGCATTGGGAAGTAATAAGTAGATGATGGGTTGCTAGAGTTACGAAAGCTTAAACCCTAGTTTATGCGTTACTTTGTAAGGGGCTGATTTGGATCCATATGTTTCATGCTATGGTTAGGTTTACCTTAATTCTTCTTTCGTAGTTGTAGATGCTTGCGAGGGAGGTTAATCATAAGTGGGGTTCTTGTCCAAGGAAGGGCAGTACCCTGGCACCGGTCCACCCACATATCAAATTATCAAAGTAACGAACGTGAATCATATGAGCATGATGAAAACTAGCTTGACGATAATTCCCATGTGTCCTCGGGAGCGCTTTCCTTTATATAAGAGTTTGTCTAGGCTTGTCCTTTGCTACAAAAAGGATTGGGCCACGTTGTTGCACCTTGTTTACTTTTGTTACTTGTTACCCGTTATGAATTACCTTATCACAAAACTATCTATTACCGATAATTTCAGTGCTTGCAGAGAATACCTTACTAAAAACCGCTTGTCGTTTACTTCTACTCCTCGTTGGGTTCGACATCTTACTTATCGAAAGGACTACGATAGATCCCCTATACTTGTGGGTCATCAGACGAAAAGCCCATTTTCTGTCATGATTTTTTTTCATAGAAGTAGGAGCCCACCACATCTATGATGATACGTGTTTTTGTCACAATTATCGTCATAGAAGTGTCATAAGCATGACACAATTTTTTTGTTCGGGCCATAATATCACGGATCTATCTTGTTTTGGAGTGTTAGTCTAGATTGGGTAGTGATCCATTAGTGACTCCTCACCTTGTCCATGTTGCCCCCACTTTATTACCGGCAGAGTCGATCAACGTGATCGATGTGCAGAGACCGACACATCACCGCACCGCACCCCTTAGTTGTACGACTCTGAAAAGCTACTATCAAGTGTTGAGGGTGATACCTGCTACCTCACTCCTGATGATATCTCTGTAGCATAGCTAGTCGGTTGTGGGTTACGAGGGTGATTCCTCTTTCACATCCTCCGATGATGCCTCTATCGTCCAGCCCCTCAAGTGTGAGCCTATCGAGGGTGATTCCTCCAAGGTCACCTTGACGGTTACATCGAGTAGGAATCGTTCGAGGGTGATTTCTCAGGTTACCCCTTGATGTTATGGACCATCGAGTAGGAATCCATCGAGGGTGATTCCTCGGATTTCCCCTTGATGTTATGGACACATTGTTACCTTGACTTTACCTCAGAACCTTGATGAATTCAGGTCAGCCCTAAGGGGTACCCGCGAGAGTTACTGTAGTTGGGCTAACTGTCAGGGTACCAGCGAGCTAATTACATGGCATGGCCAGGTAGTCTTGGCCCTTGTCGTAGGTCCACGAGACAAGGCGACGGGACTACAGATTGTTGGTCACTGATCGCCTCCGCGCGCTCCCAAGTCACTAGCGGGTTTGGATATGTGATCTGAGTAGGCCTTTGGCCTTTTCGCACTAACCACCATGCGGGAATAAGTATGGGCACTCGACGTCGTATGATTCTTTCGAAAGCTCACTAGAGTCAGCAGTTTAGCGGCGTGCGCCTCGTGGATGGTAACCACCTACGCTTGTATAAGGGGGTGCACTAGTACGCGTCGATGCTATACAAACGGTTTTTAACCCCTTTCCACGACAGCATTTGGAACCGTCGCCTAGTGAGTGTGGGTGATAGGGGGGTCCTTCCCACATGACCCAGAAACCGTCGGGATAGGGAGCCTTGATGCATATAGTTGTCCCTATATAACTATTTACGATATCTCAAATATCCCAAATGCTTCATCCTTGCTACTCGTTTGTGCTTGCATTGCCATCGCAATCGGGGTTTTGTGGTATTACCTAAATCTAGGCAGATTCCAGGCACGGCAGTTTTCCAGGCAGATTCCAGGCACAGCAGTTTTACGATCCCTGGCACATCACAAACAGTTCATGATTATAAACCGTGTACGATAGGTAGACAATCGCACACATTTAGTTTTCCCGCACCGTATGCGATAGTGTCTGATATCACACACGCTTTGCAAACAACAACTATGTGCATTGTTACACACGTTTCCTCTCTGTGAACCGTGTCGGATTATGATGTACATCACACACGCTGTGCTTTATTAACCGTGTGCGCCGTAATGACCTGCACACCCTAATTTCACCCTAATTTAATGGCTATAATTTAAAATTGTACCTAATTTAAACTTGAAAGTAGGCTCTCGCTTTATTCATATCAATCAGGTTCAAACAACCAATGCATTATTCGATTCACAGGTACATATGTTTAAGAATTACATAAGCACCAAATAAAGAATGATGAACCAGGGTTCTATACTTGTAGTATTACAGATGGTAAAGAAAGAGGCGACAAACATTCCGGTTGCTGAACAAAGTGAAGCGGAATGGCCCTATTGTGCTCTCCTAGATGTAGAAGGCATGTAGGACTCTAGTCCAACCCCTTGTGATGGCCGGCCGCCAATCATGTAGTTTGAGAGGTAATCTTGAGTAAACTGCTTCAGGATCCGCTTCAAAGGAAAAAAAAGATTCAGACATTATCATCTAACACAACTCATTACGGGCAGTAAAAAGAAGGCTACAGGGTTCTTACTTACCATCCTGCAGTTCACTGTTGTCTTGCATAAAGTGTAAACAAATAGTTCGATTGATGTCTTTGAACCCATTTTAATGACAATCTTTATCAGTTTCCTCACTTGATGCTGGTTCATGAATATCTTATTGCCGTAGAAAGGGTCGAATTGTGGAACTTCGGCAATGATATATGTACCTAAAAGCACCAAGTTAATATTAGAAGCTAAACAACAATTAAAAAATGATGTAGTACAACACTCCCTCCATCCAATTATATAAGATTTTATGACATGTATATCTAGACATCATCAGAACATTAAGGTAACACTCTTCCTTGTTGCTATGTAGCCTGGGATTGCATATTTAGTCATCCAGTACAATGTATGTTGCTATGTAGCCTCGGGTATATTAAATATGGCCCTAGTTAACCTACTGATAATTGGGTTACAGATATATTCAGTGAAATGTCCGATTTGACAATTAATCCCTTATCAGCCCCAGGCTATATGGTACTAGCTAACGATATCCTGAACAGTGAGTACATATAAGCAATGCAATGAAAATAACCTCGATGGAAGACAACAATGTTCTCAATATTGTCCTGCATGAGTACATATAAAGGCATGTTAAGCACAACAGGCTAAACATCAACCAAATATACCCATGGTAGACAACATAATCTACAAATGATAGCTTCAGTGTGCAGTCTTAAGCATGCTAGTTAAGCAAAACAAGAAGTGGAAAGGTGTGTTAACTCCATGAGGCATAACATTTAAAAACAAGCAAATAGTCATTCAAACTGGTATTGTGCAGGTCTAAAGTACACTAGTTATTGTTAAAAAAGGAAAAGGCATGTTAACTACAATATCCTTAACAACAACCAAATATCATAATTCATAGTGGTATTGTTGAAACTGTTATTGATGAAATTCAACTGTACGGTGATGCGGAGCATCCTATGGACATCACCATGTCAAGAGTCCGCTTGGCAAGTGACACGTGCGATCTCTACTACTCATACAAAAAGGTGAATCATCTCCTTTACACGTGTTCACTTGACCCCTTCGAGGATGGTATACTACTTGACACTCCTCTCGTGTGCATGCATAGGTATTGTCGGAGCTTCACGGATGATGAGGAGGAGTGCAAGGGCCAAGGATCACCTATAGCATCCGCGAGGGAAGCGGGGAAGCAAAGACGGAAGAAACGGAGCTGCTGGAAAAGCTACAGGCTCCGGACATCCGGCCTCTACCGGACGACCGGAGGCCACCGGACGTCCGTGACATCGGCAACCGAACCGAAATCAAGGAAATTACCGGAAGTCCAGGAGCTACCGGACGTCCGGTCCCTCCCGAGCCACCGGACGTCCGGTGTCCCAGCGGATGTCCGACCGCATGCCATCTGCGCACAGTTATCGGGCCAGAGGCCCATGTATCCCTCTCCCACTTACCCCTTCATGGCCCTAGACTATATATACTCCACCTCCACCATTTTAGGGTTAGTATTGGTTTAGCTCATATGTGAGATAGAGCTTTGCTCATCCATTACGGATCTACTCCACGAGAGAGACCGCGGCCCCTCTACGGAGAAGATCCACCTTGGATTCAAGACGCCTAACGGGAAGATCCTTCACGGATTCAAGACCTCCTCTTGGAGATGAACTTTACCTTGTATCTTTCCCTTTGTTTTTGATGTACCTTGTGATCTCGTGTGTTTGATTTTCTAGTGGATGTGTGATTGGACTTGTTCTTGAGTGTTTTCCCTTGTGTTTCTCCCCGTGTTCATCGTGTTCTTTGTGGGATCCTCTCCATTTCGTGAAAGATCGGCCATCTAGGGTTCCACCTTACATTAATATGGTATCATGAGCCAAGGTTTCTCACGAATTTGGAGCCTCCCCACCGTTTTCTAGCTTGATTTTGTTGTGTTCTTCCCCAATTTCGAAAATCTCCACCAAAAATAGCCCCAAATTTTTTTGTGATCTGTTGGTTTGATGATGTTTTGTAGATTTTGATCTATGGATTTGCTTGGTTTCAAGTGGATCTAGCACTTCCCCACGTTTCTCCACATTCTATCCATGAAATCTCATCAATTTTGACCCCCAAATCATCAAATTCCGCCCGAAATCGCGTTCCCGAACTCAAATCTCGCGTTGACCCCGACCCACCGGACGACCGGCGTTTTCCCGGACGTCCGGACCCTCTCGAAGCACCGGACGTCCGTCATCTACCGGACGACCGGAACCACCTATACAGAAGAAAATACCGGATTTCCGAGCCTGACCGGACGTCTGGTCACCAGTCGTCCGTCACTTTCCGGACTTCCGGTACCTGTAGATTTTGAATTCGGCTGATTTTTGTTTTGGTCTTAACTAATTCATCCGAACTACGATTTGGACGTTCTTTAGCTCGTTTTGAAGCTCTTGACATCCCCCATAACACAAAAATACTACCATCATCATTTGAATCCATCAAATTTTGTCAAATTTGGCAAGTTTGTATAGGCCCTCCACCATATCACCCGCATAGCCACCATAGCTTTCCGCAACCTAACCCATTTTGTCCACCATAGCATTTGTGGTTGCTTGAGTAGTGATTTGAGTCTCCTAAGGTGTTTAGGCTACTTAGGGACAATCGCTTCTTCATCAACCACCACCACCACTTCCTCATAGCTTAGTCCACTATACATAGCCAACGAAGCTTAACCCAATTTTGTTGAGCTTGTTTGAGTTGTGGCTCGTGTCTCCTAAAGTGTTTCGGCTACTTAAGGACCGTGACTTAAACTCCGACATTGTGTATAGCCCATCATTCCACTTCCGCAACCACCACGACATTGCTGCTACCACCATTTGACATTTATCCTTGAGATTTTGAGTTGTGGTTTTTCCGTTTCCTAAGGTGTTTCGGCTAATTAGGAACGGGTCTACATCAAGAGCACCACCTCTCATCATCGACACGGACGGTAACTTCGACGACATCATTGTATATTCCCTTGCAATTTCATTGTAAACCCCTAGCCCATTTTTGCGTCACTTACCTATCGAGACTAGCCATTTGAGTATTGCCGGCAACGTGACATGTGCACATTAGTGATCATACTTCCCATAACATACATGCCATATCACCGTGGTGCATATCTTGGTATCATATCTTGTCACACAAGGTTGTCATCGCATATACTCAATTGCTATCTTGGTTTGTGAAGTTTTGCATGAGAAAAGAGCTCAAAAGAGAAAGAGCCAAACAAGCTTTTAAGCAAAAAAAAAGAGAAAGACAAAGAAGCTTGTACGCAAGAGCAATAGCATCGCATCTTATGATATCATATCCGATCATCTTGGATCAACAACGGGAGCCATAAATACTTTAGCATACTTGTGATAGGAAGTCGCTACATTTTGCATCTTATAGGTTGTGCACAAGTGTCGTATCCGCCTATTGAGCAATCGTGCTAGCGTCTCTCTTGAGTTGTGCAACACGAGCGTTTTCCGTGGATTCCACATTTTGTGCTCATTCCTTGGTTGCACGACCCCATTTATCTATCCATGTGTGTGTTTCCGTGTGCAACATATTGCTATTGGTCTACTTGTTACATTTGCGAATTTGTGAATCTCTTTCAACATTATTGACTCTTTCTAACATTTTGCATCAAATTTTTGTGCCACTTATCCTAACCAAGACACTCGATAAGCTTTACTTGATAGGTGTGAGTGAACAAGTCCGGTACCAATTCCACTATTCTTTCATTTCACATTGAGTGAAACGGGATACATCCTCAACGTTAGGAAAAGGTAACTTGGTATTGTTTATCTCATCTCCTACTCACCTTTGCTCGAGTCTTGTGATGGATAGGCAAAGCATTTCATCTACTTTGCTCTACAACGACAACAGCAAGTTCAATGCCACGACGAACCACTTGTGCGCCAACATGGATGCTCAAATGAAGGAGCTCAAAGCCCTCATCAAGAACCGCAAGAGGTCTCCCTCATCTTAGAGAATACGCTCAAGTGCACATCCTTCCGAGCTACCATCTCCGGCAAGATCTCATCGGCATCGAGACCATCCACGACAAGAACGTGAAGGTCATGAGCTCAACACCAACAACCGCTCAACGGCCTCACCATGTACCTTGGCATCTTCGCCAAGTGACTTCAAGGCATCTTCGCCTTTGGACATACAACATCTTCGCCAACAAGCACCTCAAGCTTATGATCAAGAGAAGCTCCCCAAGCTCAAGTCCGCGACTTCCACGAGCTACTACGACCTCGACAACGCACACGAGATTCCTTTCTATGGGACTCAAGACCCCGATGAGTATCTCGAGTGGGAGCGCAAGATGGACGACTACCTCAAGCTACATCAAGTTCCCTACGAAGATCAAGTGAAGTGTGCCACGAGACACCTCCACGACAATGCGCCAACATGGTGGCTTCACACACCTTCGACGAGCTTCAACGTGAATTGGCCCAAGAAGAAGAAAGCTATGCGACGAGAGTTCGTGCCTCCCACTTACACGGAACATCTTCTACGCCAATTGGAGAACTCCATACAAGGATCCAAGTCCATCGACAAGTACTTCAACGAGATGAAGAATGCCTTGCGACGAGCCGGCGTGGACGACCCCATTTCGATGAAGCTCCACTTCATGATGGGATTGCACAACGACATCTACAAGACTATCTTCTTCGAGAACTACAAGTCCCTCGACGACAACTACATTGGTGCTCTCAAGGCAGAACAAGAACTCATGAAGGCCAAGGCTTCTCCACCGCAAGCACACTTCTCAAAGACCAAGCTCCAAGACGGCGAACATGAGGCTAGTACCACCATGATGTCCAAGCCAAACAAGCTCCAAGACAACATTCCCGAGTTCGACTTCATCGACATCCCTCTTTGTGGCATTGATGATGCCGAGTCCACTTTGACTCTTTTTCAAGACGGTGCGGCGACGACTACAACTACGGAGCCATTCGAGGACCAAGCTTTGGAGGCGAATGACATGGTGACGAGCAAGGATGATGTTTCCATATTTGGAGGCGAGAGTGATGATGTGCCATCTCCGGCCTTCATCCACGGCGACGGTGACGAGATGGTTGAGCATGGGATTTTCCCTTCGACCACAGCGGTGTATGATGACTTGAGTGACTTGTGCAACCATATTGAGAGTGAGAGCGAGTTCACCACTAGCCCCATATATGACGAGTTGCCCCAATTCCCATGTGAGGAGAGCCACTACCCCCACCACTTGAGTGAGATGAGTGACTCCACCATATGCGACATTGAGTGCACCTACCTTGAGGGAGTGAGTGAGCCACCACACAGAGAGAGTGAGATAGTTGATACGGCATGTGAGGCCACTTTCAACACTAACGACTTGACCTCTACCTCTATTGTGTCTTCTCAGTTGGTGCTAGGTCCCATTTATGAGGACGCGCCGATCCTCGATGACTTCGTCCTAACATTGGACAAGACGACGGCCATGGTGGAATATGATGCACCCCCCACATGGTTCCATCAAGATGAATATGATGACCACCTTTTGGTCTTTTCCACCTCACCTACACCACATGAGTGGAATGAGAAAGGTAACAAAGGTGAAGGTGATGCTCTCGTCCCACTAGTGGACTATGTTAACATTGATTGCTTGCATGATGTTGATCCACCTATTGCCATGCTTCATTCTAGTATGATTTCCCCATGCGATGATTTACCCATTTATGATGAGTTTGATGATTGCCATGTGGAGTCTATTAGTTGTGATGCCATGTTGCGTAGGATTTCTTGTGATAATTCTCTCGGTCACATCATGTTTGACAATCCACTTGAATTGTCATATGCTATGCATGAGATCAATCATATGTCATATTTGTAATATCTTCATAGTAACTATGCATATGCCATTAAGATAAACCCAATTTGCACATATGGCATAGATGACAAGCCCATGGTTATTGGCATTTGTTTTTCTTGTGATGATATTGACATGCTTCCTTTGCATCAAATCCATCATATGCCATGCCATGATTACCTAGCTTCGGACATGCATTGTTTTGAATGTTGTTCCACTACTCCACATTATGTTTCCGATATTGCTCATGAGGAGACCCCCATAGTTTACTCATACATTTTAGGAGATTTTGATCCATCCCATCCATTGCATGATCCCCATACTTGTGTGCACAATATACTCCCCATGAATGCAAATGCTATTGTTGTGCCACATACTTGCTCTAATTTGTGTCCCCGTCGTGCTATACATGACAACTATTCTTTCATGATGGATGACATATTTCTCTATTGTGCCTCAAATTTCTTTGAGTGTTGCTTATCTTGTGCTAACTCTAACGTGCACATACACATCATGATGGATGATGTGTACATTTACCACGCACAGACTTTCTTTGGCTTGTGTCTCGTTTGTGTAGGTACACATGCATACTCGTCAACATCGCAAGAGCACGAGTTGACGAAACGAGCTCTAGAGAGCAATGATGACTTGGGATTCCGTGGATTATCTTTCCCACCGCTCCCCTTGCACAAATACTCAGCGCATCTCTTCTACATGGCACTCGCATGGTTATGGGTTATTGTCCATTATATCTCTTACGCCCATCTTGCCATGTTCACTTTGCATGATATGCTCATTTATATGCCTTGGCCATGCATTTGTGACCCATGCTTTGCATTACACATGATGATTGATTCTTATACTTGTATGTGTATTTGCAAGCTTGGTGGAGATATTGCTTGTTGTTGCCATGATGCCTTTGTACCCCATGCCTATTATGATGCTTTGATCTTGATTTGTGATCGTGCCTGTGATATGTCATGTGCATTACCTATATTCACTATTTGCTTACATGACATGATTGCTATGAACTCATCTAGTGTGTTGCATCTTCGCTCCACTAGTTTGCACAACATGATTGATATGCTTGCTTATGTTGCATCACCCATGATTCATACATGCTCATTTCATGCGGTTGATGTCAACCATTGCCATGCTTTGCACATGATTTCTAGTCCATGTTGTCATATGTCTCCGTATGTTGCCTCTCGCATGCTAAATGATTTGCCATGTATTGAGTGCAACAATGCCTTTCGTCTTGCAAAAGACATTGCCCCCATAGCATTCTCACATATATTTGGAGATTTTGACATATTTCTTGTGAAGCATGCTTGTCTTACCTCTTTGCACCATATGCCTAGTGCCATGAATATAGCCATTGTTGCATCATATTATGCATGCACTTTTGTTTCTAATGGTTATGTGCAAGAGAAGAGAACCATCATGATGGATGATGTGTTTATCTACCATGCACATACGATCTTCCTTTTGTTGTGTGCATGTGTAGGATACTTGGACTATGTGTCGAATTCCACTTCACGTGAGTTGACCATTCGAGCTCTTGAGAGCGAACCACTTTCTACCACGACGCTTCTACATCGCACTTGCTTGTGCTTCGGCATTGTGAAGAATGCGCAAGGACATGATTTCAAGGTGATATCCTTCTCTTCTGAGAACCCAAAAACCATGAGCATGAATATTGTGGATCATACTACATGTGTTGCTTGCACCATTTGTCATCTTGGACCCCTTGATCGCGCACATGTTAGTGATATTGCTTTCTTTCACGATAGCCACATTGACATGCCTCATGTTATATATGCCTTGTGTGTTGCATCCAATTCTTGGATTACTTGTCCCTATCATATGCTTGGTTGCAACAATGTCATCTCTTCACATATGCCATGTCCCATTGCTTTTCACATGATTAACTTGATGGCCTCACACATGTTGAACAATTGCTCTTTCTATTGTGTTGAGTGCCACACCATTTTCACTACACCCTATGCATGTTATGCTTGGATTGTCTTGCACTTGACCCATGTGTTTAGACACCTCATTTTACGTGGTGTTGTGAATGATTCTGATGCGGAGCATCCTAAGGACATCACCATGTCAAGAGTCCGTTTGGCAAGTGACACGTGCGACCTCTACTTCTCATACATAAAGGTGAATCATCTCCTTTACGATGATGCGGAGCATCCCAAGTACATCACCATGTCAAGAGTCCGTTTGGTAAGTGACACGTGCGGCCTCTACTTCTCATACATAAAGGTGAATCATCTCCTTTACACGTGTTCACTTGACCCCTTCGAGGATGGTATACTACTTGACACTTCTTCCGTGTGCATGCATAGGTATTGTCGGAGCTTCACGGACGAGGAGGAGGAGTGCAAGCGCCGAGGAACACCTACGCCATCAGTGAGGGAAGCATGGAAGCGAAGGCGGAAGAAGACGGAGCGGCTGAAGTTACAGCCGCCGGACATCCGGCGCCAGCCCGGACATCCGGCGCCAGCCCGGACATCCGGCCTTCAGCCCGGAAATCCGGCGCCAGCAACAGAACCGCACCCGAGACTTGCCCCGCTAGCCCGGACATCCGGCCAACCGCCCCGGACATCCGGCGTCTCATGAGAGCCCGCACATCCGGCCCCAGCCGGACATCCGGCGCCTGCCTGCGCGCATGGACAGGGCCCGAGGCCCATGTATCCCCCCATCTACTTACCCCTTCATGTACTAGACTATATATACTCCTCCACCTCCACCATTTTAGGGTTAGCATTAGTTTAGCTCATATGTGAGATAGAGCTTTGCTCATCCACCCCGGATCTACTCCACGAGAGAGACCGCGACCCCTCTACGGAGAAGATCCACCTTGGATTCAAGACCCCTAACAGGAAGATCCTTCGCGGATTCAAGACCTCCTCTTGGAGATGAACTCTACCTTGTATCTTTCCCTTTGTTGTTCATGTATCTTGTGATCTTGTGTGTTTGATTGTCTAGTGGATGTGTGATTGGACTTGTTCTTGAGTGTTTCCCTCGTGATTCCCCTTTGTGTTCTTCGTGTTCATCGTGGGATCCCCTCCATTTCGCGAAAGATCGGCCACATAGGGTTCCGCCCTACATCATATGGTATCACGAGCCATGGTTTCTCACGAATTTGGAGCCTCCCCACCGTTTTCTAGCCTTGTTTTGTTGTGTTCTTCCCTAAATTCGAAAATTCCCCACCAAAAATAGCCCCAATTTTTTTTGTGATCTGTTGGTTTGATGAGATTTTGTTGATTTTGATCCGTGGATTTGCTTGGTTTCAAGTGGATCTAGCATTTCCCCAAGTTTCCCCATCTTTCCTCCACAAAATCCGTCAAATTTTGCCCCCAAAATCATCAAATTCCGCCCTCAAACGAGTTTGGAAGTCCCGATTCAGATCTGGAATCGTCGGGCCGGACATCCGGGCCATCGGGCCGGACATCCGGGTCCCCGGCCGGACATCCGGCTCCTGGAGGGAAAAATCGCGCAAGTTTCTGGACATCTGGTCCCGGATTTCCGGGCTCCACCCCGGATGTCCGACCCCTGTAGTTTCAGACTTTTTCGTTTCACCGTTTTGTCCATAACTAATCCATCCGAACTCCGATTTCGACGTTCTTGAGCTCGTTTTGAAGCTCTTGACATCCCCCGTAACACAAAAATACCACCATAATCATTTGACTCCATCATATTTTGTGGATTTTGGCATCTTTGCCTAGGGCTTCCACCATATCATCCGCAGAACCACCACCGACTTCCGCAACCTAACCATTTTGTCCCCCATAGCATTTGTGGTTGCTTGAGTAGTGATTTGAGTCTCCTAAGGTGTTTAGGCTACTTAGGGACCATTGCTTCTTCATCAACCACCACCACCACTTCCGCATAGCCTAGTCCACCATACATAGCCAACCCAACTTAACCAAATTTTTGTTCGAGCTTGTTTGAGTTGTGGCTTGTGTCTCCTAAGGTGTTTCGGCTACTTAGGGACCGTGACTTCAACTCCGACATCGTGTATAGCACATCATTCCACTTCCGCAACCACCACAGCATTACCGCTACTACCATTTGATATTTGTCCTTGAGATTTTGAGTTGTGGTTTTTCCGTTTCCTAAGGTGTTTCGGCTAATTAGGAACGGGTCTACATCAAGAGCACCACCTCTCATCATCGAATCGGACGGTAACCTCGACGACATCATTGTATATTCCCCTTGTAATTGCATTGTTAACCCCTAGCTCATTTTGCGTCACTTGCCTATCGAGACTAGCCTTTGAGTATTGCCGGCAACGTTACTTGTGCACATTAGTGATCATCGATCCGCCCTTCCATTGTATACATACCTTATCATCTTGGTATCATCATATCATCCCTTGTGTCACAAGATTGTTCCCGCATATACACAATTGTTATCTTGGTTTGTGCATTTCGCATCGTGGCCATACAAAAAAAAAGAAAGAGAATAAAGCTTTTAAGAAAAAGAGAAAGACAAAGAAGCTTGTAAGCAAGAGACATAGCATCGCATCATATGATATCATACTTGATCATCTTGGATCATCTTGTGCTAAAAGCACTGGAACATCATACACATAGCATACTTGGGATAGAAAGTTCATACATTTGCATCTTATAGGTTGTGCACAAGTGTCGTATCCGCCTATAGAGCAATCGTGCTAGCGTCTCTCTTGAGTTGTGCAACACGAGCGTTTTCCGTGGACTCCACATTTTGTGCTCATTCCTTGGTTGCACGACCCCATCTATCTATCCGTGTGTGTGTTTCCGTGTGCCACATATTGCTATTGGTCTACTTGTTTCACTTGCTAATTTGTGAATCTCTTTCAACAGTATTGACTCTTTCTAACATTTTGCATCAATTTTTTGTGCCACTATCCTCACCGAGCTACTCCATAAGCTTTACTTGATAGGTGTGAGTGAACAAGTCCGGTACCAATTCCACTATTCTTTCATTTCACATTGAGTGAAACGGGATACATCCTCAACATTCGGAAAAGGTAACTTGGTATTGTTTATCTCATCTCCTACTCACCTTTGCTCGAGTCTTGTGATGGATAGGCAAAGCATTTCTTCTACTTCGGTCTACACCAATAATGACAAGTTCGATGCCATGACGAACAACTTGTGCGCCAACATGAATGCTCAAATGGAGGAGCTCAAAGCCCTCATCAAGAACCGCAAGAGGTCTCCCTCATCTTCGAGAAGACGCTCTAGTGCACATCCTTCCGAGCTACCATCTTCGGCATGATCTCATCGGCATCGACACCATCAACGACAAGAACGTGAAGGTCAAGAGCTCAACACCAACAACCGCTCAACGACTTCACCGTACACCTTGGCATCTTCGCCAAGCGACTTCAAGGCATCTTCGCCTTTGGATATGCGGCATCTTCGCCCACAAGCACCTCAAGATTATGATCAAGCGAAGCTCCCCAAGCTCAAGTCCGCGACTACCACGAGCTACTACGACCTTGACAACGACCATGAGATTCCTTTCTATGGTACTCAAGACCCCGAGGAGTATCTCGAGTGGGAGCGCAAGATGGATGACTACCTCAAGCTACATCAAGTTCGCTACGAAGATCAAGTGAAGTGCACCACAAGACACCTCCACGACAATGCGTCCACATGGTGGCTTCACACACCTTTGACGAGCTTCAACGTGAATTGGCCCAAGATGAAGAAAGCTATGCGAAGAGAGTTCATGCCTCCCACCTACACGGAACAACTTCTACGCCAATTGGAGAACTACAAGGAGATGAAGAATGCCTTGCGACGTGCCGGCGTGGACGACCCCATTTCAATGAAGCTCCACTTCATGATGGGATTGCACAATGACGTCTACAAGACTATCTTCTTCGAGAACTACAAGTCCCTCGACGACAACTACATTGGTGCTCTCAAGGCGGAACAAGAACTAATGAAGTCCAAGGCTTCTCCACCGCAAGCAAACTTCTCGAAGACCAAGCTCCAAGACAACGAGCATGAGGGTAGTACCACCATGATGTCCAAGCCCAACGAGCTCCAAGACGACGCTCCCAAGTTTGACTCCACCGCCATCCCTCTTTGTGGCATTGATGATGCCGAGTCTACTTCGACTCTTTTTCAAGACGGTGCGGCGACGACTATGACTACGGAGCCATTCGAGGACCAAGCTTTGGAGGCGAACGACATGGTGACGAGCAAGGATGATGCTTCCATCTTTGGAGGCGAGAGTGATGATGTGCCATCTTCGGCCTTCATCCACGACGACGATGAGGAGATGGTTGAGCATGGGATTTTCCCTTCGACCACGGCGATGTATGATGACTTGAGTAACCCGTGCCACCATATTGAGAGTGAGATCCAGTTCACCACTAGCCCCATATATGATGAGCTGCCCCAATTCCCATGTGAGGAGAGCCACAACCCCCACCACTTGAGTGAGATGAGTGACTCCATCATATGTGAGCTTGAGTGCACCTACCTTGAGGGAGTGAGTGAGCCACCACATAGAGAGAGTCAGATAGTTGATACGGCATGTGAGGCCAATTTCAACACTAACGACTTAACCTCTACCTCTATTGTGCCTTCTCATTTGGTGCTAGGTCCCACATATGATGACGTGCCGATTCTCGACGACTTCGTCCTTCCATTGGACAAGACGATGGCCATGGTGGAATATGATGCACCCCCCACATGGTTCCATCAAGATGAAGACGATGACCACCTTTTGGTCTTTTCCACCTCACCTACACCACATGAGTGGAATGAGAAAGGTAACAAAGGTGAAGGTGATCCTCTCGTCCCACTAGTAGACTATGTTAACTTTAATTGCTTGCATGATGTTGATCCACCTATTGCCATGCTTCATGCTAGTATGATTTCCCCATGCCATTATTTACCCATTTATGATGAGTTTGATGATTGTCATGTGGAGTCTATTAGTTGTGATGCCATGTTGAATAGGATGTCTTGTGATAGTTCTCTCGGTCACATCATGTTTGACAATCCACTTGACTTGTCATATGCTATGCATGAGATCAACAATATGTCATATTTGCAATCGCATCGTAGTAACTATGCATATGCCATTAAAATAACTCCAATTTGCACTTATGGCACAGATGACAAGCCCATGGTTATTGGCATTTCTTTTTCTTGTGATGATATTGACATGCTTCCTTTGCATCATATCCATCATATGCCATGCCATGATTACCTAGCTTCCGACATGCATTGTTTTGGATGTTGTTACACTTCTCCAAATTATGCTTCCGATATTGCTTATGAGGAGACCCCCATAGTTTCCTCATACTTTTTAGGAGATTTTGACCCATCCCATCCATTGCATAATCCCCATGCTTGTGTGCACAATATGCTCCCCATGAATGAACTTGCTATCGATGTGCCATATAATTGTATGCTCAATTTGCATCCACATCATGCTATACACAATAACTATTCATTCATGATGGATGACATGTTCTTATACCATGCATCAAATTTCTTTGAGAGATGCTTATCTTGTGCTAACTCTAACGTGCACATACACATCATGATGGATGATGTGTACATTTACCACGCGCACAATTTCTTTGGTTTGTGTCTCTTTTGTGTAGGCACCCATACTTACTCGTCAACCTCGCAAGAGCACGAGTTGACGAAACGAGCTCTAGAGAGCAATGACGACTTGGGAGTACATGGATTATCCTTCCAACCGCTCCCTTCGCGCAAAGACTTCGCGCGTTTCTTCTACATGGCCCTCACATGGTTGTGGGTTATTGTCCATTATACCTCTTATGCCCACTTTGCCATGTTCACATTGCATGATACGCCAATTTATATGCCTTTGCCATGCATTTGTGACCCATGCTTCGCATTACACATGATGATTGATTCTCATACTTGTATGTGTATTTGCAAGCTTGGTGGAGATATTGCTTGTTATTGCCATGTTTGCTTTGTGCCAAATGCCTATGAGGATACCTTGTTCATGCTATGTGCTCGTGCTTGTGATATGTCATGTGCATTGCTTATGCCTACTATTGGCTCACATGACATGATTGCTATGAACTCATCTAGTGTGTTGCATCTTCGCTCCACTAGTTTGCACGACACGATTGGTATGCTTGCTTATGTTGCATCACCAATGATTCATACTTGCTCATTTCACGCGGTTGATGACAACCATTGCCATGCTTTTCACATGATTGTTATTGCTTGTTATCATATGTCTCCACATGTTGCCTCTCTCATGCTATATGATTGTCCATGCATTGAGCGCAACCATGATTTTAATCTTGCCAATGAGATTGCCCCCATAGCATTCTCGCATTTATTTGGAGATTTTGACATATTTCTTGTGAAGCATGCTTGTCTTACCTCTTTGCACCATATGCCTAGTGCCATGAATATAGCCATTGTTGCATCATATTATTCATGCACTTTTGCTCCTAATGATTATGTGCAAGAGAAGAGAACCATCATGATGGATGATGTGTTTATCTACCATGCGCATACATTCTTTGTTTTGTTGTGTGCATGTGTAGGATACTTGGACTATGTGTCGACTTCCACTTCACGTGAGTTGACCATTCGAGCTCTTGAGAGCGAACCACTTTCTACCACGACGCTTCTACACCGCACTTTCTTGTGCTTCGGCATTGTGAAGGATGCACAAGGACACGTTTTCAAGGTGATATCCTTCTCATTCGAGGAACCAAAAACCATGTGCATGCATATTGTGGATCACACTACTTGTGTTGCTTGCACCATGACACTTTGCACACATGTTAGAGATCTTGATTCGACTTACCATTTACACATCTCCATGCATCATGATATATATGCCTTGTGTGTTGCATCCGACTTGTGGATTACTTGCTCCTATCATGTGCTTGGTTGCAACAATATCTTCTCTTCACATATGCCATGTCCCATTGCTTGTCACATGATTGACTTGTTGGCCTCACACATGATGAACAATTGCTATTTCTATTGTGTTGAGTTCCACTCGATTTTCACTACACCCTATGCGCATTATGCTTGGATTGTCTTGCACTTGACCCTTGTGTTTAGACACTTCATTTTCTTTGGTGTTGTGAATGATTCTTATGCCTACCATAGACCTTTCATGGAGCGCTTTACGCATGCTTGCTATGACCATGAGGTAGATGCTTATTCTCTTGTCACACATATGTGCATCTCTACCTCACATTTACATGCTTGTTTCCATGACGACCTTGATTGTGCTCAATTCATATGCTTACATGCCATGTCACAATCCTTTGTCACACCACATGCTATGCTTGATGACCACACTTGTTGGGTGAATCACCTCTTGAATGCTTGGTTTTGCACTACCGCTAACCACATTTGTTTTTCCAAGTGTTTGTTGTCCTTGCTCCTTTTGAAGGAATCACTAGATGGTGCGACATTGGAGAGTGCCCATTTCGAGCTTCAAGATGATGAGTGCTTGGTGATCGACCGCTTCGACATGGCGACGCCATCTCTTTCCCATGGTGATTTGGCTTTCGATCTGAGGTCGTATCTTTTCCAAGGGGGAGGGGATGATGCGGAGCATCCCAAGTACATCACCATGTCAAGAGTCCGTTTGGCAAGTGACACGTGCGGCCTCTACTTCTCATACATAAAGGTGAATCATCTCCTTTACACGTGTTCACTTGACCCCTTCGAGGATGGTATACTACTTGACACTTCTTCCGTGTGCATGCATAGGTATTGTCGGAGCTTCACGGACGACAAGGAGGAGTGCAAGCGCCGAGGAACACCTACGCCATCAGCGAGGGAAGCATGGAAGCGAAGGCGGAAGAAGATGGAGCGGCTGAAGTTACAGCCCGGACATCCGGCGCCAGCCCGGACATCCGGCCTTCAGCCCGGAAATCTGGCGCCAGCAACAGAACCGCACCCGAGACTTGCCCCGCTAGCCCGGACATCTGGCCAACCGCCCCGGACATCCGGCGTCTCATGAGAGCCCGGACATCCGGCCCCCAGCCGGACCTCCGGCGCCTGCCTGCGCGCATGGACAGGGCCCGAGGCCCATGTATCCCCCCATCTACTTACCCCTTCATGTACTAGACTATATATACTCCTCCACCTCCACCATTTTAGGGTTAGCATTAGTTTAGCTCATATGTGAGATAGAGATTTGCTCATCCAATCCGGATCTACTCCACGAGAGAGACCGCGGCCCCTCTACGGAGAAGATCCACCTTGGATTCAAGACCCCTAACGGGAAGATCCTTCGCGGATTCAAGACCCCCTCTTGGAGATGAACTCTACCTTGTATCTTTCCCTTTGTTGTTCATGTATCTTGTGATCTTGTGTGATGTAGTGGATCTTCTCGAAATCAAGATGTACCTTCATCTTGTGATCTTGTGTGATGTAATAGACTCCACAAAGCCCTCATCAAGAACCGCAAGAGGTCTCCCTCATCTTCGAGAAGACGCTCTAGTGCACATCCTTCCGAGCTGCCATCTTCGGCGAGATCACATCGGCATCGACAACATCAACGACAAGAACGTGAAGGTCATGAGCTCAACACCAACAACCGCTCAACGACTTCACCATGTACCTTGGCATCTTCGCCCACAAGCACCTCAAGGTTATGATCAAGAGAAGCTCCCCAAGCTCAAGTCCGCGACTTGCACGAGCTACTACGACCTCGACAACAACCATGAGATTCCTTTCTATGGGACTCAAGAACCCGAGGAGTATCTCGAGTGGGAACGCTTGATGGACGACTACCTCATGCTACTTCAAGTTCCTCCCCAAGATCAAGTGAAGTGCGCCACAAGAAACTTCCACGACTTCGCATCGACATGGTGGTTTCACACACCTTCGGAGGAGTATGACATGAGTTGGCCCAAGACGAAGAAAGCTTTGCGGCGAGAGTTCGTGCCTCCCACTTACACGGAACAACTTCTACGCCAATTGGAGAACACCATACAAGGATCCAAGTCCATCGACAAGTACTTGAAGGAGATGAAGATGGCCTTGCGACGAGCCGGCGTGGACGACCCCATTTTGATGAAGTTCCACTTCATGATGGGATTGAACAACGACATCTCCAAGACTATCTTCCTCGAGAACTACAAGTCCCTCGACGACAACTACATTGGTGCTCTCAAGGCGGAACAAGAACTCATGAAGGCCAAGGCTTCTCCACCGCAAGCATACTTCTCGATGACCAAGCTCCAAGACGGCGAGAATGAGGCTAGTACCACCATGATGTCCAAGCCCGACGAGCTCCGAGACGACACTCCCACGTTCGACATCACCGCCATCCCTCTTTGTGGCATTGATGATGTCGAGTCCACTTCGACTCTTTTTCAAGACGGTGCGGCAACGACTACGACTACGGAGCCATTCGAGGACCAAGCTTTGAAGGCGACCGACAAGGTGACGAGCACGGATGATGCTTCCATCTTTGGAGACGAGAGTGATGATGTGCCATCTTCGGCCTTCATCCACGGTGACGGTGACGAGATGTTTGATCATGGGATTTTCCCTTCGACCACGGCGACATATGGCGACTTGAGTGACTTGTGCCACCATATTGAGAGTGAGAGTGAGTTCACCACTAGCCCCATATATGATGAGCTGCCCCGATTCCCATGTGAGGAGAGCCACAACCCCCACCACTTGAGTGAGATGAGTGACTCCACCATATGTGAGTTTGAGTGCACCTACCTTGAGGGAGTGAGTGAGCCACCACATAGAGAGAGTGAGATAGTTGATAGGTCATGCGAGGCCACTTTCAACACTAATGACTTGACCTCTACCTCTATTGTGTCTTCTCATTTGGTGCTAGGTCCCACATATGATGACGCGCCGATTCTCGACGACTTCGTCCTTCCATTGGACAACACGATGGCCATGGTGGAATATTATGCACCCCCACATGGTTCCATAAAGATGAAGATGATGACCACCATTTGGTCTTTCCCACCTCACCTACACCACATGAGTGGAATGAGAAAGGTAACAAAGATGAAGGTGATGCTCTCGTCCCACTAGTGGACTATGTTGACATTGACTGCTTGCATGATGTTGATCCACCTATTGCCATGCTTCGTGCTAGTATGATTTCCCCATGCGATGATTTACCCATTTATGATGAGTTTGATGATTGCCATGTGGAGTCTATTAGTTGTGATGCCATGTTGCATAGGATTTCTTGTGATAATTCTATTGGTCACATCATGTTTGACATCCCGCTTGACTTGTCATATGCTATGCATGAGATCAACAATATGTCATATTTGCAATCTCATCGTATTAACTATGCATATGCCATTAAGATAAACCCAATTTGCACATATGGCATAGATGACAAGCCCATGGTTATTGGCATTTCTTTTTCTTGTGATGATATTGACATGCTTCCTTTGCATCATATCCATCATATGCCATGCCATGATTACCTAGCTTCCGACATGCATTGTTTTGGATGTTGTTACACTTCTCCAAATTATGCTTCCGATATTGCTTATGAGGAGACCCCCATAGTTTCCTCATACATTTTAGGAGATTTTGACCCATCCCATCCATTGCATGATCCCCATGCTTGTGTGCACAATATGCTCCCCATGAATGAACATGCTATAGATGTGCCATATAATTGTATGCTCAATTTGCATCCACATCATGCTATACACAATAACTATTCATTCATGATGGATGACATGTTCTTATACCATGCATCAAATTTCTTTGAGCGATGCTTATCTTGTGCTAACTCATATGTGCACATACACATCATGATGGATGATGTGTACATTTACCACGTGCACAATTTCTTTGGTTTGTGTCTCTTTTGTGTAGGTACCCATCCATACTCGTCAACTTCACAAACGCACGAGTTGACGAAAAGAGCTCTAGAGAGCAACGATGACTTGGGATATCGTGGATTGTCTTTCCCACCGCTCCTTTTGCGCAAACAATTCGCGCATTCCTTCTACATGGCACTCACATGGTTATGGGTTTTTGTCCATTATATCTCTTATGCCCACCTTGCCATGTTCAGTTTGCATGATATGCTCATTTATATGCCTTTGCCATGCATTTGTGACCCATGCTTTGCATTACACATGATGATTGATTCTCATACTTGTATGAGTATTTGCAAGCTTGGTGGAGATATCACTTGTTATTGCCATGATTCCTTTGCACACCATGCCTATTATGATGCTTTGATCTTGATATGTGCTCGTGTTTGTGATATGTCGTGTGAATTGCTTATGCCTACTATTGGCTCACATGACATGATTACTATGAACTCATCTAGTGTGTTGCATCTTCGCTCCACTAGTTTGCACGACATGATTGATATTCTTGCTTATGTTGCATCACCGATGATTTATACTTGCTCCTTTCATGCGGTTGATGTCAACCATTGCCATGCTTTGCACATGATTGATATTGCTTGTTGTCATATGTCTCCACATGTTGCCTCTCTCATGCTATATGATTGTCCATGCATTGAGCGCAACCATGATTTTAGTCTTGCCAATGAGATTGCCCCCATAGCATTCTCTCATTTATTTGGAGATTTTGACATAATTCTTGTGAAGCATGCTTGTCTTACCTCTTTGCACCATATGCCTAGTGCCATGAATATAGCCATTGTTGCATCATATTATTCATGCACTTTTGCTCCTAATGGTTATGCGCAAGAGAAGAGAACCATCATGATGGATGATGTGTTTATCTACCATGCACATACGTTCTTTGTTTTGTTGTGTGCATGTGTAGGATACTTGGACTATGTGTCGACTTCCACTTCACGTGAGTTGACCATTCGAGCTCTTGAGAGCGAACCACCTTTGTTCACGACGCTTCTACATCGCACTTGCTTGTGCTTCGGCATTGTGAAGGACACACAAGGACAGACTTTCAAGGTGATATCATTCTCTTTCGGGACACCCAAAACCATGAGCATGGATATTGTGGATCACACTACATGTGTTGCTTGCACCATGAGACTTATTTGTCATCTTGGACCCCATGATTGCACACATGTTAGAGATCTCACTTCGACTTGCCATTGTCACATTGCCATGCCTCATGTTATATATGCCTTGTGTGTTGCATCCAATTCTTGGATTACTTCTCCCTATCTTATGCTTGGTTGCAACAATGTCATCTCTTCACATATGCCATGTCCCATTGCTTGTCACATGCTTCGCTTGATTGCCTCACACATGTTGAACAATTTCTCTTTCTATTGTGTTGAGTGCCACACGACTTTCACTACACGATATGCACGCTATGCTTGGATTGTCTTGCACTTGACTCATGTGTTTAGACACTTCATTTTATTTGGTGTTGTGATTGATTCCTATGCCTACCATAGACCTTTCATTGAGCGCTTTATGCATGCTTGCTACGACTTTGAGGTAGATGCTTACTCTCTTGTCACACATATGTGCATCTCTACCTCACATTTACATGCTTGCTTCCATGATGACCTTGATTGTGCTCAATTCATATGCTTACATGCCATGTCACAATCCTTTGTCACACCACATGCTATGCTTGATGACCACACTTGTTGGGTGAATCACCTCTTGAATGCTTGGTTTTGCACTACCGCTAACCACATTTGTTTTTCCAAGTGTTTGTTGTCCTTGCTCCTTTTGAAGGAATCACTAGATGGTGCAACATTGGAGAGTGCCCATTTCGAGCTTCAAGATGATGAGTGCTTGGTGATCGACCGCTTCGACATGGCGACGCCATCTCTTTCCCATGGTGATTTGGCTTTCGATCCGAGGTCGGATCTTTTCCAAGGGGGAGGGGATGATGCGGAGCATCCTAAGTACATCACCATGTCAAGAGTCCATTTGGCAAGTGACATGTGCGGCCTCTACTTCTCATACATAAAGGTGAATCATCTCCTTTACACGTGTTCACTTGACCCCTTCGAGGATGGTATACTACTTGACACTTCTTCCGTGTGCATGCATAGGTATTGTCGGAGCTTCACGGACGACGAGGAGGAGTGCAAGCGCCGAGGAACACCTACGCCATCAGCGAGGGAAGCATGGAAGCGAAGGCGGAAGAAGACGGAGCGGCTGAAGTTACAGCCGCCGGACATCCGGCGCCAGCCCGGACATCCGGCGCCAGCCCGGACATCCGGCCTTCAGCCCGGAAATCCGGCGCCAGCAACAGAACCGCACCCGAGACTTGCCCCGCTAGCCCGGACATCCGGCCAACCGCCCCGGACATCCGGCGTCTCATGAGAGCCCGGACATCCGGCGCCTGCCTGCGCGCATGGACAGGGCCCGAGGCCCATGTATCCCCCCATCTACTTACCCCTTCGTGTACTAGACTATATATACTCCTCCACCTCCACCATTTTAGGGTTAGCTTAGGTTTAGCTCATTTGAGACAGAGCTTCGCTCATCCACTAGTGGTTCATCTCCTTGGGAGTGACTGCGGCCTCTCCACGGAGAAGATCCACACGGATTCAAGACCTCTGCGGAGAAGATCCTACGGGATACCAAGACCTCCTCACGGAGAAGACTATCGCTACTTGTATCGTCTCTTGTTGATCATGGATCTTGTATCTCTTTGTGTTCCGAGGATCTAGCATATGTGTGACTTGTTCTTGTTGGTTTGAGTGATTCTCTCGTGTTTCTCCTCGTATTACCTCTCGTGTTCTTCGTGTTCTTCGTGGGATCCCCTCCATTTTGTGAATTATTGGCCATCTAGGGTTCCACCCTACATCATATGGTATCAAGAGCCACGGTTTCTCACGAATTCGGAGCCCCCTCCACCGTTTTCTAGCTTGTTTTTGTTGTGTTCTTCCCCAATTTCGAAAATTCCCCACCAAAAATAGCCCCAAATTTTTTTTGTGATCTGTTGGTTTGATGAGATTTTGTTGATTTTTATCCATGGATTTGCTTGGTTTCAAGTGGATCTAGCATTTCCCCAAGTTTCCCCATCTTTCCTCCACGAAATCTCTCAAATTTTGAGCCCCAAATCATCAATTTCCGCCCCCAATTCGAAAAGTTCGTCCCGATTCAGATCTGGAATCTTCGGGCCGGACATCCGGGCCACTGGCCGGACATCCGGGCCATCGGGCCGGACATCCGGCTCCTGGAGGGTAAAATCGCGCAAGTTTCTCGACATCCGGTCCCGGAAATCCGGACCCGACCCCGGATGTCCGACCCCTGTAGTTTCAAACTTTTTCGTTTCACCGTTTTGTCCATAACTAATTCATCCGAACTCCGGTTTCGACGTTCTTGAGCTCGTTTTGAAGCTCTTGACATCCCCCATAACACAAAAATACCACCATCATCATTTGACTCCATCATATTTTGTGGATTTTGGCATCTTTGCCTAGGGCTTCCACCACATCATCCGCTATACCACCACCGCCTTCCGCAACCTAACCCATTTTGTTCCCATACCATTTGTGGTTGCTTGAGTAGTGATTTGAGTCTCCTAAGGTGTTTAGGCTACTTAGGGACAATTGCTTCTTCATCAACCACCACCACCACCACTTCCGCATACCCATTGCCCATTATACATAGCCAACCCAACTTAACCCAATTTTGTTCGAGCTTGTTTGAGTTGTGGCTTGTGTCTCCTAAGGTGTTTCGGCTACTTAGGGACCGTGACTTCAGCTCCGACATCGTGTATAGCCCATCATTCCACTTTCGCAACCACCACGGCATTGCCGCTACCACCATTTGATATTTGTCCTTGAGATTTTGAGTTGTGGTTTTTCCGTTTCCTAAGGTGTTTCGGCTAATTAGGAACGGTTCTATATCAAGAGCACCACCTCTCATCATTGACACGGACGGTAACTTCGACGACATCTTTGTATATTCCCCTTGCAATTGCATTGTTAACCCCTAGCCCATTTTGCTTCACTTGCCTATCGAGACTAGCCATTTGAGTATTGCCGGCAACGTTACTTGTGTACATTAGTGATCATCGATCCGCCCTTCCATTGTATACATACCTTATCATCTTGGTATCATCATATCGTCCCTTGTGTCACAAGATTGTTTCCGCATATACACAATTGCTATCTTGGTTTATGCATTGTGGCCATATACAAAAAAAAGAGAGAATAAGCTTTTAAGCAAAGGAGAAAAGCAAAGAAGCTTGTAAGCAAGAGCCATAGCATCATACCACATTGCATATAAGATTGCCATATCCGATCATCTTAGATCATCTTGTGCTAAAAGCACCGGAACATCATACACATAGCATACTTGTGATAGGAAGTCACTACATTTTGTCTCATATAGGTAGTGCACAAGTTCGTATCCGCCTTTTGTGCAATCGGCTAGCGTCTCTCTAGTGTTGTGCGACAAGAGCATTTTCCGTGGATTCCACATTTTCTGCTCAACCCTTGGTTGCACAACCACATTTATCTATCCGATGTGTGTTTCCGTGTGCCACCCATATTGCTATTGGTCTACTTGTTTCACTTGCGAATTTGTGAATCTTTTTCAACTTTATTGACTCTTGCTAAAATTTCGCATCAATTTTTTGTGCCACTATCCTCACCGAGCTCAACCATAAGCTTTACTTGTGTAGGTGTGAGAAACCAACAAGAATTGGTACCAATTGTGCTATTTCCTTGTTCCACATTTGAGTGATCATTGATCCATCTTCAACATCGGTCAAGGTACATTTGGTATAGTTCTTCTCTTTCTCCCACTCATACTTGCTAGCGTCTTGTGATGGATAGGCAAGGCATTTCATCTCCGGTCTTCGACATCGACGGCGCGAACAAGGACATCCACGCGAAAACCATCGGACTACAACGAGAAATGCAAGAGTGCTTGGGCAACATCGCCATCGAACTACGACACTCCAAGACAAAGACAATGGCTTCCTTCGACGACTTGTGCGACTCCTTCAACAAACAAATGGCGGAGCTCCGACACTTGGTGGTCGATTACAAGTCTTCTTCCCCTTCGTCATCTTCTCGGCGGCGACGTTCAAGTCACAAGTCTTCGGAGCGCAAACATGATGCAAGTACAAGTCTTCCACGTCCACACCGCCATGGCGACCATCGACATCGTCATGAAGGGCAAGTCACCTCCAAGCATCTTGTGCACGACGACGACGAACGACATCTACCAAGAGCTCAAGCACGACAACGACATCATCATCATGAAGATGCTCGACAAGCGCATACCTACAAGTCTGAAGAAGCTCTACATCACACCAAGGACAAGCTTCAAGAGCAAAAGAGAAGACCGCGAGACAAGCACACCCAAGACGGAGCTATGGCTACAACCACCACTTCGGCATCTTCGCCAAGTGCTATCAAGGCATCTTCGCCTTCGGACGTACGACATCTTCGCCTACTTCCCATGAGTTCGCCTACATCGACGTCTTCATCATCAAGGCGATCATATACGAGCGACGGCGACAAGACGGTCGAGCAAGGGCCATCCCCTTCGACCAAGGCGACGAGCATGAACCTCTTCAACAACATGAAGACGGCGCCAAAATATGACTACTACTCCGAGTCAAGCTACGCAAGCGCACATGAGTCCTATTTGATCTCGGAGGAGAGTGATGCTTTGCCACCTCCTACGGCATTCATCTTTGGAGGCGTTATGGATGAGGAGACGATTGGAGTTGAGCATGGAGACATTTGCACCTACATCTCTCCGACACCCACATATGACGAGATGCCCCAATTTCCATGTGAGGAGCGCCACCACCACATGAGTGACATGAGTGACTCCACCATATGTGACATTGAGTGCATTTCCTATGAGAGGACGAGTGTGACCACCACTAGCCCCACACATGAGAGCATGCCACACATCCTATGCGAGGTTGAGAGCCATTTGAGTGACTCCACCAACCATACGAGTGAGAGCATCCACGAGGGAGTGAGTGAGACACACCACTTAGTGAGTGAGGTAGTTGAGAGGGCATGTGAGGCCACTATGATTTCTAACGACTTAACCTCTACTCCAAGTGTGTTTTCTTTGGTGCTAGGTCTCCTACATGATGACGCGCCAATCCTCGACGAGTCCATCCCGCCAATGGAAAACCCGATGGCCATGGTGGAAGAAGATGCACCCCCCACATGGTACCATCAAGTTGCAACCTCACCTACAATACATGAGCGATGCTCCAAAGGTAACATAGGTGATGGTGCTTCTTTCGTCCCACTTGTGGACTATATCACCAATGATTCCTTGCATGATGTTGATTCACCTATGACCATGCTTCATGCTAGTGCAACTTCCTCATGTCTTGACTTACCTATTTATGATGAATATGATGATGAGCATGTTGAGTTGCCTAGTTGTGATGCTATGCTCCATAGGATCTCATGTGAAAATTCTTTTGGTCACATCATGTTTGATAATCCTTTGAACTTGTCATATGCTATGAGTGAGATCTCCCATGTTGTATCATTGCAATCTCAACATAGTAGCTATGCATGCCCCATTAAAGTAAATCCTATTTGCACTTGTGGCATAGATGACAAGATGATGGTCATTGGCTTGTGTTTCTCTTGCGATGATATTGCAATGCTTCCTTTACATGATTTGCGCAATTCATCTATTATGCCATGCCATGAACACATTGTTCCAAATATGCATTGTTTTGGATGTTGTCAATATTCTCCATGTGATGTTTCCATTGATGCTCATGAGGAGACACCTATAGTTTCCTCATACATACTAGGAGATTTTGATGCATTCCATACCTTGCATGATTACCATGATTGTGTGCACCATATGCATTCCATGAATAACAATGCTCATATTTCTTGTGATGCATTACACAATTCGAGTCTCCATTATGCTATACATAACAACAAACCTCTCATGATGGATGACATGTTTCTATATCACACATCTCATTTATTTGAGCATTGGCTATTTTGTGCTAACCAACACACGCACGTGCGCATCATGATGGATGATGTGTACATATACCACACACATACAATTTTTCCTTTGCCTTTGTCTTGTGTAGGTACTTTTGCAAACTCGTCAACCTCACAATCCCATGAGTTGACGAAACGAGCTCTTGAGAGCAACGACGATTTGGGATCCCGTGGATTGTGCCTACCACCGTTCTTTTTGCGCAACCACTACGCGCATCTCTTTTACTTGGCTCTCACACGGCTATGGGCTATTTGCCACTTATCACATTATGCCCATACTATCGTGTTCACTTTGCATGTTATGCCTCTTGCTATGACTTTGCCATGCAATTGTGACCCTTGCTTGCCTTTACACATGATTCACCATTATGCTACTTATATGTGTATTTGCATGCTTGGTGGAGATACTTGTAGCTACTACCATGATTTCTTTGTGCCCCACGCTATTGTTGATTCTTGTGTTGGGAGATTCATGATATCCCATTGCTACTTCCATATGGCCTCTCATCAACACTTTGATGCTATTTTGCTCATATCTTGCTTTCATGTTTGTGCTATGCCATGTGCATCACGTATGCTCACTATTTGCACACATGACATGCTTGCCATGATTACCTCTAGTGCGTTGCATCTTCGCACTACTAGCTTGTTTGACTTGATCACTATGATTGCTTGCTATGTTGCATCACCCATGTTCCATTATTACTTGCTTTCTTGGGTTGATGACATATATATTCGTGCCACTCACTTGATTCACATTGATCATTGTCACTTGTCTCCACTAGTTGCATCTCTCATATTCACTTATAGTGAGTGCAACCATGCTATTCTTGTTGATCTCGGAGACTTTGACACCCTTCTTGTGATGCATTCTTGCTTGTTTGAGCATATTGGACTTGGTTGTTCTCACATCTTATGCCTACATACCATGCACCACACCCTTGTACTTTCTTGTGATAAGCATGTTGAATACACTTGTTGGGTATCTTACCACTCGAATGATAGGTTTTGCATTTCCGCTAACCTCATTTGTTTTTTCGAGTGTTTGTCATGTTCTTTCATTTTGAAGGATTCACAAGGTGGTGTCGTCATGCGACAACTTGATCATGTGAAGGCATACACGATGTGCAACACCAACATTTGCAAGAACATTCATAAGGTGAATTCCTTCTTTGTGAGCCATCCTCACTTATGCATATTGGATGGACCATACTTTCATTGTTGTTTCCTTATTGTTGTCTACATGATACATCTACGGGATGAAGGACCGACATTGAAGATGGACCCTTTGGATGCACCTTCGGACCTTAACTCATGCCATGACTTTGAGCATTGGTATATCAACACTCCTTCGGCACATTGCACCAAAACCTCCATATTTGTTGATTGTGTGCCCACATGCCATGCTACATGGACATATCATTCCCATAACAAATTTGCATCTTGCGCATGGATTGACTCACCTTATGATTGCCTTGTGGCATCGTGTATTCCCATGTCATCCATGATATATGAGCTTGTGCATTTCCTTAGCAAATTTGTTGTGATCTTTCTTGATGGCATATTCATACATCATGATCATATTGTCCTCCATCAATTACATGATAACATACACATATTGAGCATCCATTGCCATGTTCATGCTCTTGATAAACCAGCACACTATGACATCATTTTGCACAATGGTAGAAATTGTAGCTTTGTGCACCATGCCAATTACCCTACCTTTGTGTGCACAACAAATGAATTTGCTCACATGAATGCTTTACATCTCATACTATATCATCTTGCTAAGCTTCATGTACCTTGTCACACGGACTCATTCTTACATGCTGGACACTTTGTGTGCGCTAACCATTATATTTCCAAGTGTACTTTGTGTTTGCTCATTTTGCATGTACCACATACCGGAGACACCTTGGAGTACTTGGATTGCGACATGCCCTCAACTTCGTCCAACTACAAGTCCGTTCACGACTGCCGTTTCCATGGTGATGAGGTTTTTGATCCGAGGTCGGATCTTTCCCAAGGGAGGGGAGATGATGCGGAGCATCCTTCGTTCATCCCCATGTACACCACTTGGACGCAAGGTGATCCCGTTCCTCAATGCTTCCCCTTTCTTTTCTCGCGAGACATGGATGCTACTATAAGCGCGGACCTTGTTCTTGATCAGGAACACCCAAGGAGACCATGGAGAACCCAAGGACCAATGCCAAGTGCGCGCGGGAGAGAAGGAAGAAGGGCCAGCACCTACAGGCCCCGGACATCCGGCCCCCAGGCCCGGACATCCGGCGCCCCGGACATCCGGGCCCTGGCCGGAAATCCGGCGCCACTGTCCAGAAGACACCCGTGGCTCAACCCCTCCAGCCCGGACATCCGGCCCCTCGGCCCGGACATCCGGCGTTTCGGGAAGGCCCGGACATCCGGGCCCCGCCCGGACATCCGGCCCCTGTCTGCGCATAGTGTATCGGGCCTGAGGCCCATGTATCCCTCTCCCACTTACCCCTTCGTGGACCTAGACTATATATACTCCTCCCCCTCCTCCATTTGAGGGTTAGCTTAGGTTTAGCTCATTTCAGACAGAGCTTCGCTCATCCTCTAGTGGTTCATCTCCTTGTGAGTGACTGCGGCCCCTCCACGGAGAAGATCCACACGGATTCAAGACCTCTGCGGAGAAGATCCTACGGGATACCAAGACCTCCTCACGGAGAAGACTATCGCTACTTGTATCGTCCCTTGTTGATCATGGATCTTGTATCTCTTTGTGTTTCGAGGATCTAGCATATGTGTGACTTGTTCTTGTTGGTTTGAGTGATTCTCTCGTGTTTCCCCCCGTGTTCCCTCTCGTGTTCTTCGTGTTCTTCATGGGATCCACTCCATTTCGTGAAAGATCGGCCACCTAGGGTTCCACCCTACATCATAGATGATGCGGAGCATCCCAAGTACATCACCATGTCAAGAGTCCGTTTGGCAAGTGACACGTGCGGCCTCTACTTCTCATACATAAAGGTGAATCATCTCCTTTACACGTGTTCACTTGACCCCTTCGAGGATGGTATACTACTTGACACTTCTTCCGTGTGCATGCATAGGTATTGTCGGAGCTTCACGGACGACGAGGAGGAGTGCAAGAGCCGAGGAACACCTACGCCATCAGCGAGGGAAGCATGGAAGCGAAGGCGGAAGAAGACGGAGCGGCTGAAGTTACAACCGCCGGACATCCGGCGCCAGCCCGGACATCCGGCGCCAGCCCGGACATCCGGCGCCAGCCCGGACATCCGGCCTTCAGCCCGGAAATCCAGTGCCAGCAACAGAACCGCACCTGAGACTTGCCCCGCTAGCCCGGACATCCGGCCAACCGCCCCGGACATCCGGCGTCTCATGAGAGCCCGGACATCCGGCCCCCAGCCGGACATCCGGCGCCTGCCTGCGCGCATGGACAGGGCCCGAGGCCCATGTATCCCCCCATCTACTTACCCCTTCATGTACTAGACTATATATACTCCTCCACCTCCACCATTTTAGGGTTAGCAATGATTTAGCTCATTTGTGAGATAGAGCTTTGCTCATCCATCCCGGATCTACTCCACGAGAGAGACCGCGGCCCCTCTACGGAGAAGATCCACCTTGGATTCAAGACCCCTAAACGGGAAGATCCTTCACGGATTCAAGACCTCCTCTTGGAGATGAACTCTATCCATGTATCTTTCCCTTTGTTGTCCATGTATCTTGTGATCTTGTGTGTTTGATTGTCTAGTGGATGTGTGATTGGACTTGTTCTTGAGTGTTTCCCTCGTGATTCCCCTTTTTGTTCTTCGTGTTCATCGTGGGATCCCCTCCATTTCGTGAAAGATCGGCCACCTAGGGTTCCACCCTACATCATATGGTATCATGAGCCACGGTTTCTCACGAATTTGGAGCCTCCCCACCGTTTTCTAGCCTTGTTTTGTTGTGTTCTTCCCCAAATTCGAAAATTCACCACCAAAAATAGCCCCAATTTTTTTTTGTGATCTGTTGGTTTGATGAGGTTTTGTTGATTTTGATCCATGGATTTGCTTGGTTTCAAGTGGATCTAGCATTTCCCCACTTCTCCCATCTTTCCATCCACGAAATCTCTCAAATTTTGAGCCCCAAATCATCAATTTCCGCCCCCAATTCGAAAAGTTCGTCCCGATTCAGATCTGGAATCTTCGGGCCGGACATCCGGGCCACTGGCCGGACATCCGGGCCATCGGGCCGGACATCCGGCCCCTGAAGGGCAAAATCACGCAAGTTTCTGGACATCCGGTCCCGGAAATCCGGACCCAACCCCGGATGTCCGACCCCTGGGATTTCAGACTTTTTCGTGTTTCACCATTTTGTCCATAACTAATTCATCCGAACTCCGATTTCGACGTTCTTGAGCTCGTTTTGAAGCTCTTGACATCCCCCACAACACAAAAATACCACCATCATCATTTGACTCCATCATATTTTGTGGATTTTGGCATCTTTGCCTAGGGCTTCCACCATATCATCCGCATAACCACCACCGACTTCCGCAACCTAACCATTTTGATCCCCATAGCATTTGTGGTTGCTTGAGTAGTGATTTGAGTCTCCTAAGGTGTTTAGGCTACTTAGGGACAATTGCTTCTTCATCAACCACCACCACCACTTCCGCATACCCATTTCCCATTATACATAGCCAACCAAACTTAACCCAATTTTGTTCGAGCTTGTTTGAGTTGTGGCTTGTGTCTCCTAAGGTGTTTCGGCTACTTAGGGACCGTGACTTCAACTCCGACAACATGTATAGCCCATCATACACTTCCACCGCCATAACCCATTTTGACCGGGTTTCCACCAACAATTCCGCAACCACCACCGCTTGTCCTCTACCACCATTTGATATTTGTCCTTGAGATTTTGAGTTGTGGTTTTTCCGTTTCCTAAGGTGTTTCGGCTAATTAGGAACGGGTCTACATCAAGAACACCGCCTCTCATCATCGACTCGGACGGTAACCTCGACGACATCATTGTATATTCCCCTTGCAATTGCATTGTTAACCCCTAGCCCATTTTGCGTCACTTGCCTATCGAGACTAGCCTTTGAGTATTGCCGGCAACGTTACTTGTCCACATTAGTGATCATCGATCCGCCCTTCCATTGTATATATACCTTATCATCTTGGTATCATCATATCATCCCTTGTGTCACAAGATTGTTCCCGCATATACATAATTGTTATCTTGGTTTGTGCATTTCGCATCGTGGCCATACAAAAAAAGAAGAAAGAGAATAAAGCTTTTAAGCAAAAAGAGAAAGACAAAGAAGCTTGTAAGCAAGAGACATAGCATCGCATCATATGATATCATACTTGATCATCTTGGATCATCTTGTGCTAAAAGCACCGGAACATCATACACATAGCATACTTGGGATAGAAAGTTCATACATTTGCATCTTATAGGTTGTGCACAAGTGTCGTATCCGCCTATAGAGCAATCGTGCTAGCGTCTCTCTTGAGTTGTGCAACACGAGCGTTTTCCGTGGACTCCACATTTTGTGCTCATTCCTTGGTTGTACGACCCCATCTATCTATCTGTGTGTGTGTTTCCGTGTGCCACATATTGCTATTGGTCTACTTGTTTCACTTGCAAATTTGTGAATCTCTTTCAACATTATTGACTCTTTCTAACATTTTGCATCAAATTTTTGTGCCACTATCCTCCCCGAGCTACTCCATAAGCTTTACTTGATAGGGGTGAGTGAACAAGTCCGGTACCAATTCCACTATTCTTTCATTTCACATTGAGTGAAACGGGATACATCCTCAACATTCGGAAAAGGTAACTTGGTATTGTTTATCTCATCTCCTACTCACCTTTGCTTGAGTCTTGTGATGGATAGGCAACGCATTTCTTCTACTTCGGTCTACACCAACAATGACAAGTTCGATGCCATGACGAACAACTTGTGCGCCAACATGAATGCTCAAATGGAGGAGCTCAAAGCCCTCATCAAGAACCGCAAGAGGTCTCCCTCATCTTCGAGAAGACGCTCTAGTGCACATCCTTCCGAGCTACCATCTTCGGCAAGATCTCATCGGCATCGACACCATCAACGACAAGAATGTGAAGGTCAAGAGCTCAACACCAACAACCGCTCAACGACTTCACCGTACACCTTGGCATCTTCGCCAAGCGACTTCAAGGCATCTTCGCCTTTGGATATGCGGCATCTTCGCCCACAAGCACCTCAAGATTATGATCAAGCGAAGCTCCCCAAGCTCAAGTCCGCGACTACCACGAGCTACTACGACCTCGACAACGACCATGAGATTCCTTTCTATGGGACTCAAGACCCCGAGGAGTATCTCGAGTGGGAGCGCAAGATGGACGACTACCTCAAGCTACATCAAGTTCCCTACGAAGATCAAGTGAAGTGCACCACAAGACATCTCCACGACAACGCGTCCACATGGTGGCTTCACACACCTTCGACGAGCTTCAACGTGAATTGGCCCAAGATGAAGAAAGCTATGCGAAGAGAGTTCGTGCCTCCCACCTACACGGAACAACTTCTACGCATAGTTCTCATCTTGAATTATTTTCTTGCGATGCTACCTTGTATCTTTCTTATGATGTAGGGTGGAACCCTATGTGGCCGATCTTTCACGAAATGGAGGGGATCCCACGATGAACACGAAGAACACAAAGGGGAATCACGAGGGAAACACTCAAGAACAAGTCCAATCACACATCCACTAGACAATCAAACACACAAGATCACAAGATACATGGACAACAAAGGGAAAGATACATGGGTAGAGTTCCTCTCCAATAGGAGGTCTTGAATCCGCGAAGGATCTTCCCGTTAGGGGTCTTGAATCCAAGGTGGATCTTCTCCGTAGAGGGGCCGCGGTCTCTCTCGTGGAGTAGATCCGGGATGGATGAGCAAAGCTCTATCTCACATATGAGCTAAACTAATGCTAGCCCTCAAATGGAGGAGGGGGAGGAGTATATATAGTCTAGGTCCACGAAGGGGTAAGTGGGAGAGGGATACATGGGCCTCAGGCCCGATACACTGTGCGCAGACAGGGGCCAGATGTCCGGGCCTTCCCGAGACGCCGGATGTCCGGGCCGAGGGGCCGGATGTCCGGGCTGGAGGGGTTGAGCCACGGGTGTCTTCTGGACAGTGGCGCCGGATTTCCGGCCAGGGCCCGGATGTCCGGGGCGCCGGATGTCCGGGCCTGGGGGCCGGATGTCCGGGGCCTGTAGGTGCTGGCCCTTCTTCCTTCTTTCCTGCGCGCACATGGCCTTGGTCCTTGGGTTCTCCATGGTCTCCTTGGGTGTTCCTGATCAAGCACAAGGTCCGCGCTTAAAGTAGCATCCATGTCTCGCGAGAAAAGAAAGGGGAAGCATCGAGGAACGGGATCACCTTGCGTCCAAGTGGTGTACATGGGGATGAACGAAGGATGCTCCGCATCATCTCCCCTCCCTTGGGAAAGATCCGACCTCGGATCAAAAACCTCATCACCATGGAAACGGTAGTCGTGAATGGACTTGTAGTTGGACGAAGTTGAAGGCATGTCGCAATCCAAGTACTCCAAGGTGTCTTCGGTATGTGGTACATGCAAAATGAGCAAACACAAAGTACACTTGGAAATACAATGGTTAGCGCACACAAAGTGTCTATCATGTAAGAATGAGTCCGTGTGACAAGGTACATGAAGCTTAGCAAGATGATATAGTATTAGATGGAAATCATTCATGTGAGCAAAATCATTTGTTGTGCACACAAAGGTAGGGTAATTGGCATGGCGCACAAAGCTACAATTTCTACCATTGTGCAAAATAATGTCATAGTGTGATGGTTTATCAAGAGCATGAACATGGCAATGGATGCTCAATATGTGTATGTCATCATGCAATTGATGGAGGACAATATGATCATGATGTATGAATATGCCATCAAGAAAGATCACAACAAATTTGCTAAGGAAATGCACAAGCTCATATATCATGGATGACATGGGAATACACGATGCAACGAGGCAATCATATTGTGAGTCAATCCATGCATAAGATGCAAATTTGTCATGGGTATGATTTGTCCATGGAGCATGGCATGTGAGCACACAATCAACAAATATGAAGGTTTTGGTGCAATGTGCCAAAGGAGTTTTGATATACCAATGGTCGATGTCGTGGCATGAGTGAAGGTCCGAAGGTGCATCCAATAAGTCCGAGCGCTCCTCATCTCGAAGGTCCATCTCCAATGTAGCTCCTCTCTCCAATAGATGTATCATGTAGACAATAAGAAGAAGACAACAATGAAAGAAGGACCCATCCAATATGCGTATGTGAGGATGGCTCAAAGGGAAGTAGTGCACCTTAAGGAGATTCTCGCGAATGTTGATGTTGCACATCATGTATGCCTTTGCATGACCACGTTGTCGCATGACGGCACCGCCTTGTGAATCCTTCAAAATGAAAGAACATGACAAACATTCAGAAAAACGAATGAGGTTAGCGTGAATGCAAAACCTAGCATTCGTGAGGGAAAATACCCAACAAGTGCTTGCATCATTCTTATCATAAGAAAGGACAAGGTAATGTGGCATGGCATGTAAGCATATGATGCGATAACAACCAAAGGCATTAGGCTCAAACAAGCAAGCATGCATCACAAGTATGGTGTCCAAGTCTCCAAGATCAACAAACATAGCATTGTTGCACTCAATACAAGTGATGAGAGATGCAACTAGTGGAGACAAATGACAATGATCAAGATATATCATGTGACTGGCATGAACATATATGTCATCAACCCAAGAAAGCAAGTAAGAGTGGAACATGGGTGATGCAACATAGCA
Source organism: Secale cereale (assembly GCA_902687465.1). Taxonomy (NCBI): domain Eukaryota; kingdom Viridiplantae; phylum Streptophyta; class Magnoliopsida; order Poales; family Poaceae; genus Secale; species Secale cereale. The sequence goes on along the minus strand of LR738715.1, from coordinate 447,574,031 downwards.
AGCAATCATAGCAATCAAGTCAAACAAGCTAGTAGTGCAAAGATGCAACATACTAGAAGTAATCATGGCAATCATGGCATGTGTGCAAATAGGAGGCATGAATAATGCACATGGCATATCACAAGCATGAAAGCAAGGTATGGGCAAAGTCTCATCATTGTGGTGGCAAGAAGTCCTATGTAAATAGCAATGGAGTATCATGACTCTCCCAACACAAGAATCAACAATAGCATGGGGCACAAAGAAATCATGGTAGTAGCTACAAGTATCTCCACCAAGCATGCAAATACACATATAAGTAGCATAATGGTGAATCATGTGTAAAGGCAAGCAAGGGTCACAATTGCATGGCAAAGTCATAGCAAGAGGCATAACATGCAAAGTAAACACGATAGTATGGGCATAATGTGTTAAGTGGCAAATAGCCCATAGCCGTGTGAGAGCCAAGTAAAAGAGATGCGCGTAGTGGTTGCGCGAAGAGGATGGTGGTAAGGACAATCCACGGGATCCCAAATCGTCGTTGCTCTCAAGAGCTCGTTTTGTCAACTCATGGGATTGTGAGGTTGACAAATGTTCATGAGTACCTACACAAAACAAAGACAAAGGAAAAATTGTGTGTGCATGTTATATGTACACATCATCCATCATGATGCGCACGTGCATGTGTTGGTTAGCACAAAATAGCCAAAGCTCAAATAAATGAGATGCATGATATAGAAACATGTCATCCATCATGAGAGGTTTGTTGTTATGTATAGCATAATGGAGACTCAAATTGTGTAATGCATCATGACAAGTAGGTAGAGCATTGTTATTCATGGAATGCATATGGTGCACACAATTATGGGAACTATGCAAAGTATGGAATGCATCAAGATCTCCTAGTATGTATGAGGAAACTATGGGGGTCTCCTCATGAGCATCAATGGAAACATCACATGGAGAATAGTGATAACATCCAAAACAATGCATATCCGGAGCAATGTGATCATGGCATGGCCTAATAGATGAATTGCGCAAATCATGTAAAGGAAGCATGGCAATATCATCGCAAGAGAAACACATTCCAATGACCATCATCTTGTCATCTATGCCACAAGTGCAAATGGGATTTACTTTAATTTGGCATGCATAGTTACTATCTTGAGATTGAAATGATGCAATATGGGAGATCTCACTCATAGCATATGACAAGTTTAAAGGATTCTCAAACATGATGTGACCAAAAGAATTTTCACATGATATCCTATGGAGCATAGCATCACAACTAGGCAACTCAACATGCTCAACATCATATTCATCATAAATAGGTAAGTCAAGACATGAGGAAGTCGCACTAGCATGAAGCATGGCAATAGGTGTGTCAACATCATGCAAGCAATCATTGTCAAGATAGTCCACTAGTGGGACAAGAGCATCACCTTCACCTATTTTACCTTTGGAGTGTCGCTCATGCGTCGTTGTAGGTGAGGTGTTCAAGATCCAATCGTTATCATCTTCATCATGATGGAACCATGTGGGTGGTGCATCTTCTTCCACCATGGCCATCGGGTTGTCCATTGGAGGGACGGACTTGTCGAGGGTAGGCATGTCCTCTTGTAGGAGACCTAGCACCAAAGAAAACACACTCGGAGTAGAGGTTAAGTCATTAGAAATCATAGTGGCCTCACATGCCCTATCAACTACCTCACTCACAAAGTGTTGTGGCTCACTCACTCCCTCTTGGATGCTCTCACTCGTATGGTTGGTGGAGTGACTCAAATGGCTCTCAACCTCACATAGGAGAAGTGGCATGCTCTCATGTATGGGGCTAGTAGTGGTCACTCTCATCCTCTCAAAGGAAATGCTCTCAATGTCACATATGGTGGAGTCACTCGTATCACTCATGTGGTGGTGGCTCTCCTCACATGGGAATTGGGGCATCTCGTCATATGTGGGTGTCGGAGAGATGTAGGTGCAAATGTCTCCAAACTCAACTCCTTTCGCCGCCTCATCCATAACGCCTCCAAAGGTGAATGCCGTAGTCGAAGGGGATGGCCCTTGATCGACCATCTTGTCGCCGTCTTGATGTGGGGAGCTTCCGAAGATGGAAGTGTCACCCACGCTCGTATGTGCTCGCCTTGTAGTTGGAGATGTCGATGTAGGCGAACTCATGGGAAGTAGGCGAAGATGCCGTACGTCCGAAGGCGAATATGCTTTGATAGCACTTGGCGAAGATGCCGAAGTGGTGGTTGTAGCCGTAGCTCCATCTTGGGTGTGCTTGTCTTGCGGTCTTCTCTTTTGCTCTTGAAGCTTGGCCTTGGCGTGATGTAGAGCTTCTTCGGACTTGTAGATATGCGTTTGTCGAGCATCTTCATGATGATGATGTCGTTGTCGTGCTTGAGCTCTTGGTAGATGTCGTTCGTCGTCGTCGTGCACAAGATGCTTGGAGGTGACTTGTCCTTCATGACGATGTCGATGGTCGCCATGGCGGTGTGGACGTGGAAGACTTGCACTTGCATCATGTTTGCGCTCCGAAGACTTGTGACTGGAACGTCGCCACCGAGAGGATGACGAAGGGGAAGAAGACTTGTAATCGACCACCAAGTGTTGGAGCTCCGCCATTTGTTTGTTGAAGGAGTCGCACAAGTCGTCGAAGGAAGCCATTGTCCTTGTCTCGGAGTGTCGTAGTTCGATGGCGATGTTGCCCAAGCACTCTTGCATTTCTCGTTGTAGTCCGATGGTTTTCGCGTGGATGTCCTTGTTCGCGCCGTCGATGTCGAAGACCGGAGATGAAATGCCTTGCCTATCCATCACAAGACGCTAGCAAGTATGAGTGGGAGAAAGAGAAGAACTATACCAAATGTACCTTGACCGATGTTGAAGATGGATCAATGATCACTCAAATGTGGAACAAGGAAATAGCACAATTGGTACCAATTCTTGTCGGTTTCTCACACCTACACAAGTAAAGCTTATGGTGGAGCTCGGTGAGGATAGTGGCACAAAAAATTGATGTGAAATGTTAGCAAGAGTCAATAAAGTTGAAAAAGATTGACAAATTCGCAAGTGAAACAAGTAGACCAATAGCAATATGTGTGGCACACGGAAACACACACACGGATAGATAGAAGGGGTTGTGCAACCAAGGAATGAGCCAAAATGTGGAATCCACGAAAATGCTCTTGTTGCACAACACTAGAGAGACGCTAGCGCGATTGCACAATAGGCGGATACGAACTTGTGCACAACCTACTAAGCAAAATGCAACGACTTCTATGTATGGTATTCCGGTGGTATGATCCAAAATGATCGAGTATGACAATCTTATATGCAATTTGGTATGATGCTATGGCTCTTGCTTACAAGCTTCTTTGTCTTTCTCCTTTTTGCTTAAAAGCTTATTCTTTTTTTTTGTATGGCCACAATGCGAAATGCACATACGAAGATAGCAATTGTGTATATGCGGGAACAATCTTGTGACACAAGGGATGATATGATGATACCAATATGATATGGTGTGTATGCAATGGGAGGTGGATCGATGATCACTAATGTGCACAAGTAACGTTGCCGGCAATACTCAAAGGCTAGTCTCGATAGGCAAGTGACGCAAAATGGGCTAGGGGTTAACAATGCAATTGCAAGGGAATATACAATGATGTCGTCGAGGTTACCGTCCGTGTCGATGATGAGAGGTGGTGTTCTTGATGTAGACCCGTTCCTAATTAGCCGAAACACTTTAGGAAACGGAAAAAACCACAACTCAAAATCTCAAGGACAAATGTCAAATGGTGGTAGCGGACAAGTGGTGGTGGTCGCGGAATTGTTAGTGGAAACCCGGTCAAAATGGGTTATGGTGGTGGAAGTGTATGATGGGCTATACACGTTGTCGGAGTTGAAGTCACGGTCCCTAAGTAGCCGAAACACCTTAGGAGACACAAGCCAGAACTCAAACAAGCTCGAACAAAATTGGGTTAAGTTTGGTTGGCTATGTATAATGGGCAATGGGTATGCGGAAGTGGTGGTGGTGGTTGATGAAGAAGCAATGGTCCCTAAGTAGCCTAAACACCTTAGGAGACTCAAATCACTACTCAAGCAACCACAAATGGTATGGGAACAAAATTGGTTAGGTTGCGGAAGTCGATGGTGGTGTAGCGGATGATGTCGTGGAAGCCCTAGGCAAAGATGCCAAAATTCCAAAAATATGATGGAGTCAAATGATGATAGTGGTATTTTTGTGTTATGGGGGATGTCAAGAGCTTCAAAACTAGCTCAAGAACGTCGAAATCGGAGTTCGGATGAATTAGTTATGGACAAAACGGTGAAACGAAAAAGTCTGAATTCCCAGGGGTCGGACATCCGGGGTCGGGTCCGGATTTCCGGGACCGGATGTCCAGAAACTTGCGCGATTTTGCCCTCCAGGAGCCGGATGTCCGACCGGGGACCCGGATGTCCGGCCCGATGGCCCGGATGTCCGGCCCGACGATTCCAGATCGGGATTGGGACTTCCAAACTCGTTTGTGGGCGGAATTTGATGATTTTGGGGGCAAAATTTGACGGATTTTGTCGAGGAAAGATGAGGAAACTTGGGGAAATGCTAGATCCACTTGAAACCAAGCAAATCCATGGATCAAAATCAACAAAACCTCATCAAACCAACATATCACAAAAAATTTTGGGGCTATTTTTGGTGGGGAATTTTCGAAATTGGGGAAGAACACAACAAAACAAGGCTAGAAAACGGTGGGGAGGCTCCAAATTCGTGAGAAACCGTGGCTCATGATACCATATGATGTAGGGAGGAACCCTATGTGGCCGATCTTTCACGAAATGGAGGGGATCCCACGATGAACACGAAGAACACAAAGGGGAATCACGAGGGAAACACTCAAGAACAAGTCCAATCACACATCCACTAGACAATCAAACACACAAGATCACAAGATACATGGACAGCAAAGGGAAAGACACATGGGTAGAGTTCATCTCCAAGAGGAGGTCTTGAATCCGCGAAGGATCTTCCCGTTAGGGGTCTTGAATCCAAGGTGGATCTTCTCCGTAGAGGGGCCGCGGTCTCTCTCGTGGAGTAGATCCGGGATGGATGAGCAAAGCTCTATCTCACATATGAGCTAAACTAATGCTAGCCCTCAAATGGAGGAGGGGGAGGAGTATATATAGTCTAGGTCCACGAAGGGGTAAGTGGGAGAGGGATACATGGGCCTCAGGCCCGATACACTATGCGCAGACAGGGGCCGGATGTCCGGGCGGGGGCCGGATGTCCGGGCCTTCCCGAGACGCCGGATGTCCGGGCCGAGGGGCCGGATGTCTGGGCTGGAGGGGTTGAGCCACGGGTGTCTTCCGGACAGTGGTGCCGGAGTTCCGGCCAGGGCCCGGATGTCCGGGGCGCCGGATGTCCGGGCCTGGGGGCCGGATGTCCGGGGCCTGTAGGTGCTAGCCCTTCTTCCTTCTTTCCTGCGCGCACTTGGCCTTGGTCCTTGGGTTCTCCATGGTCTCCTTGGGTGTTCCTGATCAAGCACAAGGTCCGCGCTTAAAGTAGCATCCATGTCTCGCGATAAAAGAAAGGGGAAGCATCGAGGAACGGGATCACCTTGCGTCCAAGTGGTGTACATGGGGATGAACGAAGGATGCTCCGCATCATCATGCGGAGCATCCTAAGGACATCACCATGTCAAGAGTCCGTTTGGCAAGTGACACGTGCGACCTCTACTTCTCATACATAAAGGTGAATCATCTCCTTTACACGTGTTCACTTGACCCCTTCGAGGATGGTATACTACTTGACACTCCACTCGTGTGCATGCATAGGTATTGTCGGAGCTTCACGGACGACGACGAGGAGTGCAAGCGCCGAGGAACACCTACACCATCTGCGAGGGAAGCTTGGAAGAGAAGACGGAAGAAGACGGAGTTGTTGGTACTACAGCGGCCGGACATCCGGGCCAAAGGCCGGACATCCGGCGCTTCAGCAACGGCCGGACATCCGGCACTCCTCCCGGAAATCCGGACCCTCCTTCACAGAAGCTGGACCGAGCCAGCCCGGACATCCGGCCGTAACCCCGGACATCCGGCTCGCCCGGAAGCCCCGGACATCCGGCTGCCAGCCCGGACATCCGGCCTTGCCTGCGTGCATGTATCCGGGCCGATGCCCATGTACCCGTTTCGCCCCTCACTTACCCCTTCATGACCCTAGACTATATATACTCCTCCACCTCCACCATTTTAGGGTTAGCATTGATTTAGCTCATATGTGAGATAGAGCTTTGCTCATCCATCCCGGATCTACTCCATGAGAGAGACCGCGGCCCCTCTACGGAGAAGATCCACCTTGGATTCAAGACCCCTAAATGGGAAGATCCTTCACGGATTCAAGACCTCCTCTTGGAGATGAACTCTACCTTGTATCTTTCCCTTTGTTGTTCATGTATCTTGTGATCTTGTGTGTTTGATTGTCTAGTGGATGTGTGATTGGACTTGTTCTTGAGTGTTTCCCTCGTGATTTCCCTTTGTGTTTTTCGTGTTCATCGTGGGATCCCCTCCATTTCGTGAAAGATCGGCCACATAGGGTTCCACCCTACATCAGATTCTTATGCCTACCATAGACTTTTCATTGATCGCTTTATGCATGCTTGCTATGACCATGAGGTAGATGCTTATTCTCTTGTCACACATATGTGCATCTCTACCTCACATTTACATGCTTGTTTCCATTATGACCTTGATTGTGCTCAATTGATGTGCTTAAATGCCATGCCACAACCCTTTGTCACACCCTATGCTATGCTTGATGACAACACTTGTTGGGTAAATCACCTCTTGAATGTTTGGTTTTGCACTAATGCTAACCACATTTGTTTTTCCATGTGTTTGTTGTCTTTGCTCCTTTTGAAGGAATCACTAGACGGTGCGACATTGGAGAGTGCCCATGTTGAGCTTCAAGATGATGAGCACTTCGTGATCGTCCACATCTACACGACGACGCCACCTCTTTCCCATGGTGATTTGGTTTTTGATCTGAGGTCGGATCTTTCCCAAGGGGGAGGGGATGATGCAGAGCATCGTATGGACATCACCATGTCAAGAGTCCGCTTGGCAAGTGACACGTGCGACCTCTACTTCTCATACAAAAAGGTGAATCATCTCCTTTACACATGTTCACTTGACCCCTTCGAGGATGGTATACTACTTGACACTCCTCTCGTGTGCATCCATAGGTATTGTCGGAGCTTCACGGATGATGAGGAGGAGTGCAAGCGCCAAGGATCACTTACAGCATCCGCGAGGGAAATGTGGAAGCGAAGACGGAAGAAACGGAGCTGCTGGAAAAGCTACAGGCTCCGGACGTCCGGCCTCTACCGGACAACGGAAGGCCACCGGACGTCCGTGACATCGGCAACAGAACCGAAATCAAGGTAATTACCGGAAGTCCGGGAGCTACCAGACGTCCGGTCCCTCCCGAGCCACCGGACATCCGGTGTCCCAGTGGACGTCCGGCCCCATGTTGTCCGCGCACAGTTATCGGGCCAGAGGCCCATGTATCCCTCTCCCACTTATCCCTTCGTGGCCCTAGACTATATATACTCCTCCACCTCCACCATTTTAGGGTTAGCATTGGTTTAGCTCATATGTGAGATAGAGCTTTGCTCATCCATTACGAATCTACTCCACGAGAGAGACCGCGGCCCCTCTATGGAGAAGATCCACCTTGGATTCAAGACCCCTAACGGGAAGATCCTTGACGGATTCAAGACCTCCTCTTGGAGATGAACTTTACCTTGTATCTTTCCCTTTGTTGTTCATGTACCTTGTGATCTCGTGTGTTTGATTGTCTAGTGGATGTGTGATTGGACTTGTTTTTGAGTGTTTTCCCTTGTGTTTCTCCCCGTGTTCATCGTGTTCTTTGTGGGATCCTCTCCATTTCGTGAAAGATCGGCCATCTAGGGTTCCACCCTACATCACACGGCAAATAGTTGCACATATAGAGTATCACATTGTGAAGTACCGAAATAAACAACTCATAAGGCCATCTCTAGCCGATCCTTTAAAAGTTAAAGGACTAAACCCCTTATTGGATATATATATATATATATATATATATATATATATATATATATATATTTGGCCTTTTCTATTCGATCCCCTAAATTTAACGCTGTAAGCTTCAATTTGTTCAAGTTCAAAGCAGGTTCAACCAAAAGTAGCATGCATTCAAACATAAGCCTAGATAGTTTTGCATTACCGAATATAAAACATAAATTTAAACTAAGCTAAACTACTTTCGGTCGAAGTAGAGGTCGAGGCAATCCTTCCTCGTCATGTACGGTGTGCCACGAGCCGAGTCCGGGCCGGTGCCGTCATCGGGTCGTTGGGGAAGGCACTCCTCCACTCGTCGACATCGATCTCCTCGTCCTCGGGGCCCACCTTGACGTCCTCCGCGCCACCGTCGCCGCCGCCTTCGACCTCGTCATCGGAGGGGAGCGTGATAACTTCGCCGCCCTCCGCTCCGCCGTCCTCGCCGCTTTCGACCTCGGCATCGGAGGAGAGTGCGATAACCTCGCCGCCCCCACGCCAGCAAAGATCGCTTGCTCTGCCTCCACGAGCTTCGGATACTGCGGCGGAGCTCTTGCAAGTAGGCCTCGTCGGCAGCCTCGGCCTCGAGGCGCTCCCACGCCTCGTGGTCCTCCCGCGCCATAGACGAGCTGACCACCCCTTGCTCCGGTGGAACGAGGTCGACCGGACATGTGCCGAAGGGGAAATTGAGTTTAGCCGCCGCGCCATGGTAGTGGACCTGTGAGCGGTCGAACTCCATGGTCGCGATCTCCACCGTGTGGAAGCTATCGAGCCACTGGCGGGTGTGGCTCTCCCGATCTGTAATCTCGGCGGCCTACGTCCCCCACCGCCGCTGCCGGACCCCGTGGTAGGACCTCGTCGGCTGCAAGGTCCGAGGGAGGACGGGGAATTCCTCGAACCGGCATAGGGGCGCGGCGGCGGGTTGATCGGGGGACCGGCAAAGGCAGATCAAGCCCGCGGAGGACGACGGGGACACCTCTTTGGCCACCTTGTCGGTGTCGGGCGAAAAGGCCGCGACAAACCTCTTTTTGGCCATTGGCTCCTCGAGCTCCCCGGCACACATGTAGAGGTTGAGGATGGAGGCACCATCGATGGTGGCGACCTACCAGTGGTTTTGAGGGTTGTGTGTGTCTGTGTGAGCAGAGGTTTTGGGGAGTGTGGTGTGTGTGGGGGGGTGGGGGAGAAGGTGGTGTTTGAGGAAATACTGCGGCAACTAAAATTTTTACTGGGCGGGAGTAACAAGGTCGAGCTACTGAAAATTTGGATCAATGGCGAGCAGATATTTTTAAGATTGCGAGCGATGCAGGGGCGGGAGTAAAATGTCAGGGCTACTGAAAATTTGAATCAAAGGACTGAAGCAGAGCGGGAGTAACAGACATCGTACACGCTCCACACATACTAATCGTGTGCAATCAAACATTAAAACCTTCCAGGAGGTAGATATTTTTGAGATTACGAGGCAGTAATATTTTCGAGATTGCGAGGGATGCAGAGGCAGGAGTATTTGGGAGCGAGCTAGAGTGCTTGAGATGCCGGCTGTGGACTGTAGCCGACGCACCTTCTCACGTAAGCGATAGGCGTACTATACACCGACGGTGCTCCAGGATATTTTGTGTTGCATCTCACAAGGTTGGTGATAATAAACTGTGTGCGATCTACTTGATTTTTCATCTTGATTTCAATTACATAATGGGGTCGCAGTGGAAATGACGGTTGTTTGAATTGCTAGACCTTTTATATGTGGTGAACATGCAAATATATGTGTGTCGTAAAAGAATTTGAATTATTCAGGGTTCGTTTGGACATTTTATACATTAAACTGGTTCTCTAGCCATTTACGGTGCACAATTCAAAATTAAACTACATGCACATGCTCAGGTGCATATAAATTGGTTGAAAATCAAGTATGTGTCCTTGGGTGCATGCTTAGGTCCCATGCAAGAAATGGGACTGAAATTCAAACACCAGGGCATTGTTGATTGCCGGCAAAACTTTGAGATACCTGGTTTTTAAATTCTAGTAAATCCAAAACTCGTCTGAAATTCATGAAACTTGCCATGCATCATGGAGCGGCATCAACATGTCGTGGTAAAAAAATTGTCCCATTTGGGGCAGGTTTGGGTATAAGCTTCTCACAAACCAGAGCTTCTCACAACAAGCATGATGGTTTCGGTAGGGAATGTGTCACCTTTGTGGACGGAACGATATCCGTTGCCTCTTATTGCTTTCAAATTTTTTCTAGTGTCAAAATAGAACAACAGGAGTGTTGTGTTTAATTTTGGAATTTCTCGTGGTTCGTTTGGCATTTTTATATGTTAATTGGGTTTTCTAGGCATTTTATGTGCATAATTCAAATTCGAACTACAAGCACATGCTCCAGTGCACCAAAGTTGGTTGAAAAATCACATGTGTGTCCTTGGGTGAATTTCTTGGTCCCATGCAAGAAATGGGAATGAAATTCAAACACCAGGGCACTTATGATTGCCGACAAAACGTTGAGATGCCTGGTTTTTAAATTCTAGTAAATCCAAAACTTGTCTGAAATTCATGGAACTTGGTATTCTATCATGGAGCGGCATCAACATGTCCTGGTAATTGTTTTGTCCCATTTGGGGCAGGTTTGGGTATAAGCTTCTCACAAACCAGAGCTTCTCACAACAAGCGTGATGATTTCGGTAGGGAACATGCCACCTTTGGGGATGAAACGATATCCGTTGCCTCTTATTGCTTTCAAAAAAATTCTCGTGTCAACATAGAAAAACAGGAGTGTTGTGTCTAATTTTGGAATTTTTCGGGGTTTGTTTGGACATTTTGATACATTAAGTGTGTTTTCTAGGTATTTTATGTGCATAATTCAAATTTGAACTACATACACATACTCCAGTGCATATAAACGGGTTGAAAAATCAGATATGTGTCCTTCGGTGCATGCTAAGGTCCCATGCAAGCAATGGGAATGAATTTCAAACAACCTGTCACCGTCACTCGGCCGGAAACATTGAGGTACCTGGTTTTTAAATTCTTGTAAATCCAAAAGTCGTCTGAAATTCATGAAACTTGGCATGCTATCATGGAGCGGCATCAACATGCCGTGGTAAATTTGTTGTCCCATTTGGGGCAGGTTTGGGTCTAAGCTTCTCACAACAAGCGTGATGGTATCGGTAGGGAACGAGCCACCCTTGGGGACGAAACGATATCCGTTGCCTCTTATTGCTTTCAAAAAATTTCTAGTGTCAACATAGAACAATACGAGTGTTGTGTCTAATTTTGGAAATTTTCGGGGTTCGTTTGGACATTTTTATACATTAAGTGGATTTTCTAGGCATTTTATGTGCATAATTCAAATTTCAACTACATGCACATGCCCCAGTGCATAAAAACGGGTTGAAAAATCAAATCTGTGTCATTCGGTGCATGCTTAGGTCCCATGCAAGAAATGGAAATGAATTTCAATCACCCCGCCATCGTCACTCGGCCGGAAACATTTAGATAACTGGTTTTTAAATTTGAGTAAATCCAAAACTTGTCTAAAATTCATGAAACTTGGCATGCTATCATGGAGCGGCATCTACATGCCGTGGTAAATTTTTTGTCCCATTTGGGGCAGGTTTGGGTATAAGCTTCTCACAAACCAGAGCTTCTCACAACAAGCATGATAGTTTCGGTAGGGAACGTGCCACCTTTGGGGACGAAACGATATCCGTTGCCTCTTATTGCTTTCAAAAAAATCTAGTGTCAACATAGAACAACAGGAGTGTTGTGTCTAATTTTAGAAAATTTTCGGGGTTCGTTTGGACATTTTTATACATTAAGTGGGTTTTCTAGGCATTTTATGTGCGTAATTCAAATTTGAACTACATGCACATGCTCCAGTGCATATAAATTGGTTGAAAAATGGAATATGTGTCCTTCGGTGCATGCTTAGGTCCCATGCAAGAAATAGGAATGAATTTCAAACACCAGGGCACTGTTGATTGTTGACAAAACTTTGAGATACTTTGTTTTTGAATTATAGTAAATCCAAAACTCGTCTCCAATGCAAGATTTGTGCAGCTCTTGATCACAAACATTTTAGGTAGAACACCCGTATGCAAACCGACAGCTTCCCCGGGAAGCCAAGAGTAAATGTGCCGAGCACGATTTGTGCAACTCTTGATCGCAAATGTTTTAGTTAGAACACCCGTATGCAAACCGACAGCTTGCCCAAGAAGCAAGAGAAAATGTGCCGAGCATGATTTCTGCAGCTCTTGATCGCAAATGTTTTAGGTAGAACACCCGTATGCAAAGTGAGATCGAAGGTCTTCCCCCTTAAGTCGAGGGAAAATTCGCAGCGCAGGATTTGTGCATGCCTCCAACACAAACAATTGTTTTGGATGACCCGTGTGCAACCACGTACAAACAATTTGGTAAGATTCGCATTTGTCATATTGGGTATGTTGCCATTTGTCAAACTGGAAAGATTGACATTTTTTGAGCTAGTAACATTGCCATTTGTCAACCTTGTAACACTGTGATTTGTCAAAATATGAAGCTAAAAATCACTAGCAGTATCTAATTTTTGCAACTAAAATTCAGTAATTAAGCATAGATGGAGGCGAGGAGGCGTGTTCACCCGGGCATGCAGCGGGCCATGCAGTTCCCGATACGGCTTTAATGCATACGAGGGAGAGGGTAGCGTTTCCCGAAATGTTGAACGACCAATGATGCATCCTCCTTCAATTAGCACCGTGAATGCATGAGGGAAGTAATGGGGGGAGGACCAGGAAAATATGCAACACGATGTGAATGCAACGTAGTTTGCACTCATATAAAGGTGCCCCTCCATTCCAATGCATCTACCACATCGTATGCACCTAAGCATTTGCCTAAGCACCTACACTAAGAGCAAAAGTGCTCACTCCAGACCCATGGAGGTGATGCGCGCGAGCGGTCAGCGGCTGTGCCACGTGGTCCACGACACCGGCCTGCGGCATGGCACCAACGGTCATCTCCAGACTATGTTGGCGACCGGCTGGTGGATGGCCGCCGCCAACGGCAGCTACGACTCTCAGTTGGACCAGATGATCATTCCACCACCAACAAGTTCACCGTCGTCAAGAAACTTGAGGGAGTCCTATATTCAGGGGTGCTCAGGCGTCCGGGTCGACGAAGCTGGGCCGTATTGATGGGCCACAAAAGAAGAAGTAGGAGACTCTCCCCCGTATTCGGTCAGGACTACTATGTAGGTAGAAAGGCAAGCGAAGAGTCTGGATGTATCAATTACTTCCTCCCCAAGTCACCCTTGTAACCCTAGGTTCTCTTTGGCGTGTATATAAGCTAGGGGGTTTAGTCTGTAGAGGGGATCATCAACTTCACAATATCCTCATAGGCTAGACTTTAGGGTTTAATTACGATCTCGAGGTAGATCAACCCTTGTATTCATATTCATCCATATTAATATATCAGGAAGTAGGGTATTACCTCGATCGAGAGGGCCTGAACCTGGGTAAACATCGTGTCCCCAGCCTCCCGTTACCATCGATCCTCTAAACGCATAGCTTGGGCCCCCCTACCCGAGATCTGCCGGTTTTGACACCGACAATGGTGCTTTCATTGAGAGCTCTGATGTGCGCTCGCGATGAGCGGTCGATGGCTCGTCTCGTCATCAGCGACGGTATCACCCTCGGAAACAACTTGGCCATTGGCTAGGTTCTCCAGCTCGGCGGATTCGCTGTATGCGCCCGCATGGCCTCAGGGTCGGCCGCACTCCCTGCGATCATCGAGCACCACCCCTATGTTGACTCCGGCCACTCCGATGACGCGACCTCGGCAGATCTCTCGCCCTTAAACGAGCTGCTGGATTGCATAACCGCCCTGGGGCTTTCATCGCCAGGAGATCAGATCGGACTTAAATCCAGTCTGATGAGATTAATCCCTTCCCGATCACTCATCTAGTGGCAGTAGTTGAGGACGGAGCCGAAGAGACTCCTCCTCTTGAGACGGAGACCTTCACAGTTTGGATCTCCGAACTCATCGAGCCGGACACGCCCCTGTTGGGAGGCACTTTATGTTTTTTGAGCTCTGGGATTGACGTCGGGCCCATAGAACGATTAGATCCCGTCAAACCCGGATCGTCCGCATCAGAGGTAGCCAAAACCCCGAATAGCGCTTTGGGTTGGGACTCAAAATTACCAACACCCACCCACCCTGGGAAAAAATCTCCAAGTAAATCCGGATTCCCGGACATAGATAATCTCGCGAACATACAGCAGCAGCCTGAGGAAAAGGTCAACCACTTCTGGGCCAGATTCATGCTCGTCAAGAAGCAGATTAAAGACTGTTGCGACGACGAGGCGGTCTCCTTATTTTACCGCAACTGCACGGACGAGGGAGTCTTGAATGCCCTCAACTGACGTCGCGTTCTGAGTTTCACAGAATTATCACATTTAGTACGAAAGTACAGCGCAATGGAAAACACTTGGAAAGCCCAGAACATACGTGTCGAACAGTCTGTATTCTGACAAAACAATCTCAAGGCTAAATGGACATACTCTAGCAGGTCATCCGATAATATGCCTATTGGCAAGAAGAATAAACCCGTCTTAAGACGTAGGTCCGTACTGGACGAACTGCTCGATAAACCTTGCCAGATAAACGCAGCCCCAGACAATATCCCAAATCACTGCCTTAGAGCCTGTTGGATACTCCGCCAGGTAGCTAAGAGCGGTGCGGCAATCCTTGCCACCGCCTTATCACGGGAGAAAGACGTCGCTGTCTTTACTGTCTTCGAGACGTTCTCCTCAAATAACCGACGCAAGGGAGCGAATCCCGAACTTGCCGAGGTTTACCAAATTAGCTCTTGATGCGGAGCATCCATCAAGCATCCCCATGGACACCCCGTCATCGCCACAAGCAGTCAAGGGACCAAGGACTAGAGCACGCGCACGCGCCATCGAGCACGAGGTGAATTCTCTCCTCTTCGAGTTTCATTTGGATTCGCATGAGGATTGGGTTCTACCTCACAAGGAGATGTTGTGCATCCTCAGTTACCAAGGGGGTGATCCCGCGGACGCAAAGGAGAGCCCATTCAGCCCGGATCGCGTGGAAGCAAACGAAGACCTGCCCAACCCGGACCTAGCGGTACTACCGCTCCCCCGAAGCGGTACTACCGCACCTGGACAGTCCGGCACCAGCGGTACTACCGCCCCCTAGGCGGTACTACCGCTCTACGAGCGGTACTACCGCTCGAGCGGGCAGTACTACCGCCCTGTCTGCGCGCAGCCCTCGGCTCTTGGCCATGTATCCCTCTCTTCTTGTACCCGTTCGTAGCATAAACTATAAATAGACCTTCCCCACTTCCTTGGAGGGGTTAGCAAAGATATTGAGAGACCTTGAGAGCTTTGCTCCTTGTATCCCCTCCGTGAGGAGATCAAGACCTCCCAAGGGAGAAGAATCCTCGTGGATTGCAAGACCTCCCAAGGGAGAAGAATCCTCTTGGATTGCAAGACCTCACCTAGAGTGGGAAGAACCTTACCTTTGTGCTTGTTTCCTTGGATTGTTCTTGTAATCTCGTGGATCATTTGTGTGCTACTCTAGTAGATGTGATATTGGGTTTGTTTTGAGTGAATTGTGTCTTGTGTTCTTGTGTATTCTTCCTCTTTTCCCCCTCCAAGTGTGAAAAGATCCCCCCTAGGGTTTCACCCTACAACATCTTGGTATCAAGAGCAAGGTTGATTCACATCTTGGAGTCCCATTCCCCCCACTTTCTAGCTTGTTTTTGTTGTGTTCTTACCCAATTTCGAAAATCCCCACAAAAATAGCCCTAAAATTTTTCTTGCAACTTGTTGGTTTTTGTGAGATTTGGTTGTTTTGGTTCACGAATTTGACTTTTGGCACGTGGATCTAGCCCCTCCACCAATTTCCCCACCCATCCCCCACAACATTCATCCAATTTTTACCCCCGAAACCATCAATTTCCGCCCAAATTCGCCCTAATCTCGAGCTGCAGTTTTTACCCGACACAAGCGGTACTACCGCCCGCACAAGCGGTACTACCGCATTACCCACGGTACTAAAATTTTAGTTCCGCATTACCAAGCGGTACTACCGCTTCGTCAAGCGGCACTAAAATTTTACTTCCGCTTTACCAAGCGGTACTACCGCTCCGTCAAGCGGCACTAAAATTTTACTTCCGCTTCATCACGCGGTACTACCGCCCCCCACCCAAAAATTTCTCCCCTTCCGTTTTTGACCTATTTCGAGTTGTGATTTGGCGTTTCCTAAGGTGTTTCGGCTACTTAGGAGCGTTTGACTTCGACATCATCGCCTCAGAATCATCTTCACCGCTAACCGTAAGCAAGGACGGTAACCTCGACGACACTTAACTTTTGCTTTTGCATTGATAGCCCGAGCCATTTGCGTTGCTTACCTATCGAGACTAGCGAGTTGAGAATTGCCGGGCCACGCTCTTGTGCACCGTAGTGATCATATCAGCTTAGTACCATAAGTCTCTCCCGTGCATATCTTACATACTTGTCTCATAGTATCATCGGCTCGAGCATCATACTCTCGAAAAAAAGCTTTTAAGCAAAGAGAGGAGCAACAATGAGCATATAAGCAATAGCATCGAGACACTTTACATAATCATATCATCTTGGTCACCGCATACATAGCATAGTTGGGATCGAGGACGGCACATTACTCTCATAGGTTGGTGCACAAAGCGTATCTCGCCCATTTGAGCAATCGAGCTAGCGTCTCTCTAGTATTCGCACAACAAGAGCATTTGCCGTGATCAATCACTTGGGCGCTCACCCTTGGTTGTGTGGATCCCATCTATCTTCCGTGCATGTGTTCCTAGTGACACTTTTGGCTTTGATCTATTTGCTTTACGTGCATCTTTGTGAATCTTCTCAACTTTATCAATATCTTGACTAACATTTTGTTTGAAAATTTCCACCATCCTAACCAAGCTACTCCATAAGCCTCTTTACTTGTAGGTGTGAGGAACAAACCCGGTTCCAATTCTACTATTGTGGCATTTCATTGAGTGACACTTGTTACATTTTCAATCTTCGGAAGAGGTAACCTTGGTATTGTTCTCTCATTGTCCTACTCACCTCCTACTTACATGATGGATAGGCCAAGTTCTTCAACCGACCCGACCGACGAGCATGTAGTGGAAGCAACGAACTACGTCACCAAGAATCACCTTTTCGGCGTCCAACGAGCTCTTCATCAAGAAAGCGAAGCGTTGGGCGACCGCATCGAGCAACTCGCTTCTGACTTGCGCACGCAAATGCAAGAGTTCCGCCACATCTTGGTGAACCGCACGTCTCCGCCTCACTCATCAAGACGGCGCCATTCAAGTCGACGCTCAAGTGACAACTCTTCGGCTTACTCTTCAACGGATGCAAGTCCTCCACGTCCTCGGCAAGCCCCACAATGCGTCAATCAACATCGACATTCTCTGGACAATCCATTCCACGGCGATGGGTTACGCGATCGAGTTCGAGCACGTGAACAAGGACACCGCCAAGAGCAACAACGTTCACATCAAGCACACGACGATGACGATGCAATTCGGCAAGCACAAGAACGGCGTGACAATCAAGCACGAATCGCGCAACAAGCTCTCCGTGACTCCTCGCGCATCTTCGCCGACCGCAATCGCCAAGTACGTCAACAAGAAGAACTTCATCAAGAGCATCAAGAAGAAGCCGCTCATCATGAAGCGGAGCAAGAACGTCGAAATGGAAACGATGTGCCACGACACCACCAATGACAAGACCATCGTGAAGAGCAAGCTTTCATGGAGCGACTACCCCGTCATGAGCGACATCATAGTCATCAACAGGATGAAGAACAACGCTTCGGCAAGCTCAAGTTCACTATGCCCAAGTTCTCCGGAAGTACCGACCCCGAGGAATACCTCTCATGGGCATTGAAGGTCGACAAGATATTCCGCCTCCACAACTTCGAAGAAGAGAAGAAGATTGCCATGGCCTCTCTCGAGTTTCAAGACTATGTCCTCATTTGGTGGGAACAAACGATCAAGCGACGACATACAAGAGGCGAACCACCCATTACAACTTGGTCAGAAATGAAGAATGTCATGCGAGCTCGCTTCGTGCCTACACACTACACCCGTGATCTCTTCAAGAAGTTGCAACTTCTCAAACAAGGCACGAATACGATGGAAGAATACTACCAAGAAATGGAGATTGGCATGATACGAGCCAATGTCAAGGAAGATGACGAGCAAACAATGGCACGCTTCCTGAACGGCCTCAATCACCCAATCAAGCGGATTGCCGACTTCCAACCATACTCCAACCTCCTCGAGCTAGTTCATCAAGCGTCCAAGGCCGAGCGACAAGTCCAGGATGACTTCAAGTATGCCAAATACTCTTCCAAGACCTACGGCTCCTACTCTCAAGCACCCGCGACTTCGACACCTCCTACCTCAACGAGAGCATCACCGAGTACCGGCGACCAGTCAAGTTCCAAGCAAACTACGCCTTCCTCGACTCGTTCTCCGGCAAGCAACTACAAACTCAAGACTACCTCACCTTCGGCACCACCTTACGACACCGAGAAGACTATCTCCTTCAAGTGCTTCACATGTGGTGGCCGAGGTCACAAGTCCTTCGAGTGCACCAACAAGAGAACCATGATCTTCAACGACGACGGCACATATGATTCGATGAGCGAAGACGAAGTACAAGCTATTGAGAATGTGGCCATGCACCGGCGCATCAACGAAGATGAAGATGATCAAGTGTTTTGTGACAATGACTCAAGTCCCTCTCTCGTGGTATCCAAGGTCTTGACCCTCCAAGACAACCACGACGAAGACCAACGATGCCATATTTTCCACACCAAGGTCGGCATCAACGGACGTTCCATCAAGGTCATCATCGACGGAGGAAGTTGTCACAACTTGGTAAGTGATGAACTATGTTCCAAGCTTCAATTGGTCAAGAAGAAGCACCCCCGTCCTTACAAGGTACAATGGTTGAGCGACTCCGGAACCATTCAAGTGGAGCACACGGTACTAGTTTCTTTCAAGATCGGCGCCTACGAGGACACCTTGGAGTGTGATGTAGTTCCCATGACGGTGTGCCACCTCCTCTTGGGACGACCTTGGCAATTTGACCGCGGAGCCATACACAACGGTCGAACCAACTACTATAGCTTCAAGATGAAAGGCAAGGAATATGTGCTTCGACCAATGTCACCAAGCCAAGTGATCGCCGACAAGCAAGCATCCACCCATCGAGAAGATCCTAGTGAGAGAGTGATCCACCAAAAAGAAAGTGAGAGGCACAAGCCAAAATTGAGCGCCTCTTCGCCAAGAGAGAAAAACTTAGTCCTCCTAGCCACCAAACGTGAGATGAGAGAAGTGTGTGACAACCCATCGAGCGTCTTCTACCTTGTGCTTCTATGCAAAGGGGAAGCCAAGCCTACTAACACTTCACTGCCTCCACCTTTTGTGTTGTCTAAAGTGTTGCAGGAATTCTCAGACGTCTTTCCCGATGAGCTACCACCGGGTCTACCTCCACTTCGCGGCATCGAACACCGCATCGACCTCGTACCCGGTGCACCACTTCCGAACAAGGCTCCTTACCGCGTCAACCCGGAGGAAACAAAGGAGATACAACGTCAAGTACAACAACTCATTGACAAAGGTCATGTACGTGAAAGCCTAAGCCCTTGCGCAGTTCCTGTTATTCTCGTGCCTAAGAAAGATGGTAGCTTTCGCATGTGTTCCGATTGCCGTCCAACCAATGCTATCACCGTTAGATACCGTCACCCTATTCCTCGCCTAGATGACATGCTTGATGAACTATGTGGTGCCACAATTTTTTCCAAAATTGACCTTAAAAGTGGCTATTACCAAATCCGTATTCAAGAGGGTGATGAGTGGAAAACTGCTTTCAAAACCAAGTTTGGGCTATATGAGTGGTTGGTCATGCCGATGGGCTTATCGGAGGCGCCTGGCACATTCGTGCATCTTATGCATTTTGTTCTCCGACCTTACATAGGCGTCTTTGTAGTGGTTTACTTTGATGACATTCTAGTCTTTAGCAAGCCACTTGAGGAACATGTTGACCATGTCCGTATGGTTTTGCAAGCCCTTCGAAAACAACAATTATATGCTAATATGGAGAAATGCACTTTTGGCGTTGATAAAGTTGTTTTCCTAGGATTTGTCGTGTCTTCACAAGGTGTTCATGTTGATGAAACTAAAACTGAAGCTATTAGAACTTGGCCTCAACCAACGAACCTTCAACAAGTGCGTAGCTTTCTTGTTTTAGCCAGCTTCTATCGACGTTTTGTGAAGGACTTTAGCACCATCGCTATGCCCCTACACGCCTTGAGCAAGAAGAACGCACCCTTTGTTTGGGGTCCTTCGCAAGACACCGCGTTCACTAAGCTCAAACACTTGCTCATGCACGCACCACTTCTTGCCCTACCCAACTTTGATAAGCCGTTTGAGATCCATTGTGACGCTAGTGGTACCGGCATAGGTGGCGTGCTCATGCAAGAAAAACGCCCCATTGCGTATTTTAGTGAGAAACTATCCGGAGCGCAACTTAACTATCCCATCTATGATAAAGACCTCTATGCTTTGGTGAGAGTTTTACGTGTTTGGGAACACTATCTTCGACCCCATGAATTTATTCTTCACACGGACCATGAGACGCTCAAGTATCTCAAGGGTCAAACGAAGTTAAACAAGCGTCATGCTAAGTGGAGTGAATTCATTGAATCTTTTCCCTATGTCATCAAGTACATCAAAGGCAAAGAAAATGTAGTGGCGGATGCTCTTTCACGCAAATGCACGCTTGTTACAAAACTTGAGTTGAATGTTATTGGCTTTGAGCACATAAAAGACTTATATGAGCACGATGCTTTCTTTGCACATCCTTATGCCAAATGTGTATCACATACTTCTTGGGAGCAATACTACATCAAGGATGGATATCTCATGAAAGCTAACAAACTTTGCATTCCCGAGTCTTCGCTTCGTTTGCTCCTTTTGCAGGAATCTCACGGAGGAGGGCTCATGGGACACTTCAGACGCGACAAGACATTCGCTACGCTCTCCAAGAATTATTTTTGGCCAAAGATGTTCCGTGACGTCTCCCGCTTCACCAACCGGTGCTCTACATGCCGCAAAGCTAAGTCCAAAGCTCAATCCCATGGCCTCCACATGCCACTTCCTATTCCTTTTCATCCTTGGGAAGACATTAGCATGGATTTCATTCTTGGATTACCTAGAACTCGCACTGGAAAGGATTCCATATTCGTTGTTGTTGATAGATTTTCCAAGATGGCACATTTCATCCCTTGTCATAAGATAGACGATGCTTCACATATTGCGACTCTCTTTTGTAGGGAAATATTGCGCCTCCACGGCGTACCCAAGACGATTGTCTCGGACCGTGACGTCAAGTTCTTGAGTTACTTTTGGAAAACACTATGCTCCAAGCTCGGCATCAAGTTACTATTCTCCACGGCATACCACCCGCAAACTGATGGCCAAACCGAAGTCACCAACCGGACGCTTGCCACTCTCCTACGCGTGTTGATCAAGAAGAACATCAAGGAGTGGGAGGAGTGCCTACCCATCGCCGAGTACGCCTACAATCGCGCAAGACACTCTACAACCGGCAAGTCCCCCTTCGAGGTTGTCTACGGATTCAATCCAATGTCACCATTGGACATCCTTCCTCTCCCGCTTCAACAACGAGCCGACATGGACGCAAGTGCAAGAGCAGCCCACATCAAGAAGATGCATGAAGAAACACGTTCCACGACCGAGCGTCAAGTTCAACGCCGCGCATTCAAGCTCAACACCAACAAAACACCCATGGTGTTCCATCCGGGTGATCTCGTTTGGCTACACCTTCGCAAAGACCGCTTCCCCAAGGAACGCAAGTCCAAGCTTCTTCCACGAGCCGACGGACCATTCAAGGTGCTAGCACGCTACAATGACAACGCTTACAAGATCGACATCCCCCGTGACAAGTACAACGTCAGCGACATCTTCAACGTCCAAGACTTGGCCAAGTATCATGGTGATGAAGACCACGATCCGTGGACGGATCTTCCCCAAGGGGGGGGGGAGATGATGCGGAGCATCCATCAAGCATCCCCATGGACACCCCGTCATCGCCACAAGCACTCAAGGGACCAATGACTAGAGCACGCGCACGCGCCATCGAGCACGAGGTGAATTCTCTCCTCTTCGAGTTTCGTTTGGATTCGCATGAGGATTGTGTTCTACCTCACAAGGAGATGTTGTGCATCCTCAGTTACCAAGGGGGTGATCCCGCGGACGCAAAGGAGAGCCCATTCAGCCAGGATCGCGTGGAAGCAAACGAAGACCTGCCCAACCCGGACCTAGCGGTACTACCGCTCCCCCGAAGCGGTACTACCGCACCTGGACAGTCCGGCACCAGCGGTACTACCGCCACCTAGGCGGTACTACCGCTCTACGAGCGGTACTACCGCTCGAGTGGGCGGTACTACCGCCCTGCCTGCGCGCAGCCCTCGGCCCTTGGCCATGTATTCCTCTCTTCTCGTACCCGTTCGTAGCATAAACTATAAATAGACCGTCCCCACTTTCTTGGAGGGGTTAGCAAAGATATTGAGAGACCTTGAGAGCTTTGCTCCTTGTATCCCCTCCGTGAGGAGATCAAGACCTCCCAAGGGAGAAGAATCCTCGTGGATTGGAAGACCTCCCAAGGGAGAAGAATCCTCTTGGATTGCAAGACCTCACCTAGAGTGGGAAGAACCTTACCTTTGTGCTTGTTTCCTTGGATTGTTCTTGTAATCTCGTGGATCCTTTGTGTGCTACTCTAGTAGATGTGATATTGGGTTTGTTTTGAGTGAATTGTGTCTTGTGTTCTTGTGTGTTCTTCCTCTTTTCCCCCTCCAAGTGTGAAAAGATCCCCCTAGGGTTTCACCCTACAACAGCTCTGCAAGCCCATGGAGCGACACGACAATTAGTTTTTCCGCCGAAGACGCACCCCTAGTCCGGTCGATCCGAGCAGCAGCTCTTGTATAGACCCAATAGTGGACGGTTTTCGCCTCACTAAAGTACTTAGGGACAGAGGAAGCGGACTAAACCTCATATATGAGGAAACGCTTGCAAAAATGCAGGTCGACAAATATCGCACTGAGCACACTAACACAACCTTTAGAGGAATTATACCCAGCCGCGAAGCCCGGTGTTCGGGAAGCATTAAGTTTGATGTAGTATTCGACACATCCGATAACTATAGGTCGAAGGAACTGCTCTTCCACATTGGTCCCTTTCATAGCGGATACCACGCCCTTCTAGGACGGGACGCTTTTTCATGCTTTCAAGCTTTACCCCATTACGGGTACATGAAGCTTAAAATGCCAGGGCCCAATGGAGTGATCACATTAACAAGTGGTCCGAATAGAGCGCTCCGCGCTAAGAACAAGACGGCATCCTTAGCCTTAGAGGCATTATCCGAAGCCCTCGCGGCCGAAGAATTAACTACCTCACGACCAACGGTGGACAAGGACGATGTAATCCTCGCCAAAAGATCGAAATCTACCTCCTTCAAGCCAGCAGATGAAATCATAAAATTCCAACTGCACCCAACGGACCCTAACAAGACAGCGTCTATCGGGGCACAGCTGGATCCAATGGTAGACAGCGCGTTACGTGCCCTCCTTCGATAAAATTGGGATATATTTGCCTGGCACCCTTCAGATATGCCGGGAATCCCACGCAGGCTGGCCGAACACGGGCTCAATATTATCAAAGGGTTCAAACCAGTCAAGAAGTCACTGCGACGGTTTTCCGAACCCAAAAGATAAGCAATGGGAGAAGAGCTAGCCAAGCTATTGGAAGCTGGATTCATCAAAGAAATTAAACACCCGGATTGGCTAGCCAACTTAGTCATGGTGCCGAAGAAGGATAAATCCTGGCGCCTCTGCGTCGACTTTACAGATCTAAATAAGGCCTGCCCTAAGGATCCCTTTCCTTTGCCCCGCATTGATCAAATTATTGATGCAACGACCGGACACGACTCGTTGTGCTTCCTTGATGCTTACTTCAGATACCATAAGATAAAGACGAAGGAATCCGATCAGGCCGCAACGACATTTATCACCCCGTACGGCCCTTTCTGTTTCAACACTATGTCCTTTAGACTTAAAAATGCTGGCGCCACATATCAACCATGATTCAAACATGCTTAGAAAAACAAATTGGCAAGACAGTGGAGGCTTATGTTGACAACGTAGTCGTTCAGACTAAACACATCGAGACTTTGGTGGAAGATCTGCGCCTTACGTTTGCCAACCTTCGAGAATATGACATAAGGCTCAATCCGAAAAAATGTGTTTTCGGCGTTCCAGCCGGAAAGCTACTAGGGTTCATCATATCCCATAAAGGAATCGAAGCTAACCCAGCTAAAATCTGGGCTTTCTCAGAGCTCAAAACACCAACCGACCTCAAGCAAGTGCAAAAACTAGGAGGCTGTGTAGCGGCCCTAAGCCGCTTTATCTCCAGGTTAGGAGAAAAAGCATTGCCACTTTATAGATTGCTACGATGCACTAACAATTTCGAATGGACAGATGCGGCCACATCTAGATTGGAAGAAATAAAAACTCTACTAGCAAGCAACCCAATCCTAGCCGCTCTCGGTGGTGGCGAACCTATGTTGTTGTACATATCAGCCACTAACCAGGTAGTGAGTGACGTACTCGTCATTGAACGAACCGAAGAGGGGCATAAATTCCTCGTTCAAAAACCCGTATACTACGTATCTGAGGTTCTAACACCGTGCAAATCACGGTACCCCCACAATCAGAAAATTGCTTATGCGGTCTTCATGTCATCTCGAAACTTTGACACTACTTTCAAGAGTGTTCGATCACAGTGGCATCCGAGGTACCACTCAATGATATTATTAACAATAAAGACGCCACTAGACGCATAGACAAATGGGCCATCGAGCTCTTACAGTTCGAAATATCTTACAAGCCACGCCGGACTATTAAAACACAGGTGTTGGCTGACTTTGTCGCGGAATGGACCGAAGCTGAACTCCCTAAAGAATACGGCTCATACTCCCGCTAGACAATGTACTTCGACGGTTCCAAAATGCTAGACGGATTGGGGGCCGGTGTAATATTGATATCTCCAACTGGGGATATAGTCCGGTACGTCCTACAAATTATGTACACGGACTCGAACAATGCGGCCGAATACGAGGCCCTATTGCATGGTCTCCGCCTAGTTGTATCCATGGGCATACAACGCCTCGAGGTACACGGAGACTCAAACCTCGCTATGTCCCAAATTAATGGAGATTTTGATGCGAAGGATTCAAAATTGGTAGCTTATCACAATGCTATATTGAAAATGTCGGCTAGATTTTAGGCGTTGGAATTCCATCACGTGGCCCGGGATAATAACCAGGCCACTGACGTACTCGCTCGTATGGGCGCTAAACGCGACCCCGTCCCGCCTAACACCTTCGTGGAAAGGCTATTTAAGCCATCAGTAACATGGCAGGACGCGGGCGACGATACGAATTCGGATCCAAATACACCCCCGGGCGAACTTAACCAAGATGTCATCGGAGACCCAGACATGGAGATAAGTCCTTCCGCTCACGAGATCATGACTGTCATAGCCTCCTGGATAGAGCCCTTCCTAGATTACCTTAAAAGGTAGGAACTCCCCGATGACAAAAATGAGGCCCGCCGCTGTGGGGACCCCGACTTAAGAGTCGAGATCACCGAATGCACGTGTACAGTGATCCCAGAGATCAATGCTCACTGAACACACAGAAGCTGAATAACAAGAGTCTTACATCCATACATACCGTCTTACACAAATTATGGCCATTATGGCCAAGTCTTACATAGATAAAGCCTCAAGGGCCGAATAGCAAATAACTCGAATAGCGGAAGTCTTTGAAGATAAGTAGAACCCATGCCATCTGCCTTAACCCTACAGGCATTCTGACTGGGATAGCGTCCTAGTTCGCATGTTCGTCTCCATAGAATTCTTCTTCATATTCCTGCTCCTCCATGCCTGGCCAATTAAAAAATAACCAGTGGCAAGCCAATGAGTACTTTGAATGTACTCGCAAGCTACCCATGATTTGGTTCAAGGTAATAATGCAATTATACAACAATGAGCAATCTAGCCACAAGCTAGAATAAATATTCTACCATCAAGTATATGCATCAATAAATTCAGGTAACCTCGAAGACAGGTTACCATTATCAACATGAATAAGATTCAACTCAACGAGTCAAGTCACCACCTTGACTCATCACACACACATACTTTCACCGATATGGTAAAATTCTGGACATAGTTTAAGTAGCACCACCCAACTATCCATGACCGTGGACACGGCTATTCGAATAGTTTTACACTCTGCAGAGGTTGCGCACTTTACCCACAAGATCCGGGAAGCTTTCGTGTCACCCATGAACCCGCAGTACCTCAAATACTCGGGGGAAGCACCCAGTCATTATCTTTCCCTAGTCGACACTAACATAGGGTCCACTCGTTGGTGCACAGCCCTCGAGTACAAACAATAGATCATGGGACTTGCCCTATTTTCAATGTCACGCGTACACGAAGGGACCAACAGTGTGTCCGGTGCCCTGTAAAAACAGTCATGGTCGTCTATCCAAGCACGACCCCGTCCCGGAAAAGACCTCAAGTCTTCTCCGTCACTAGTAATGTGGGCCATGCTAGTATCGGCCTAAGTAATCAATAATGCCCCGTCCCATAAGGGGTAGAGTGGTTGCACATGTTTGGTTGGGACGGTAGTCACACATATATCTAATCCATCATTTCACCCATGCACAAAATCTTTATCGGCACATCACTTCTTCCTCAAGTGATGTCCTAACTCAACATCACCCTCGGGCATTAGGGGCACCCGATGGGGTTTTTGAAAAGAATGCAACGATGAAGGTTTCATGGCACACATGCATCTCTAAGCATCACTACTAATCATTTGCATTGCATCTAAGCATTTAGCAAAATCATGAATAGAACATGCATCATGTGGTGGTCCTCACTAGGTCACCACCGTCACTCTTATCATCATGCATTCGGAAATAAATGGGTTCCGAAGAACACAAGGGTATCATGGTCAAAGGGCTGCTTGCCTGGATTGGCTTGTTCTTCAAAGTCTTCAAATCCTTCCCCTCCTTCTTCTTCAGCAACCTCGTCAAATACGGTATCTAATCGTCGCAATAAACAACGGGAAAATAAGACCATAATAAAAACAAAAAAATAAAAGTGCTCAGAAAAATGTCAACTTATTTTTGTTAAATACTAGAGGGAAAACTAAGAGGGCAAAAATTCTTTGTTTGAGTTTTGGAGTGGCAGAATGGGGTATATGAATATTTGAACAGGAGTTTTAATGTTCAAATATGAATTTAAATTTGAACAGAACAGAAAAGGTCCATGGACATGTGTGAAAGTGACATCATTAAATAGGTTGGATTTTTACAAGTTTTTAGGAATTGGAATTAATTCATTTGGACAAATATTTAATTCTATGGAATTATTTGAAAATCCACAGAAAAGAAAAAGGAGAAAGGGTCCTGTGCAACTGGGCCAGAACGGCCACAGTGCAGCAGGCCCAGGGCGAACAGCCCACCGCACGAGCGCCAGCGCGCGCGCCAGGATTTTCAAACCTGATGGGCGGGGCCCGGCGTCTGTGAGAGAGAGAGAGGGGCGAGGGTGAGGGAAGGCTGACAGGCGGGGCCCGCCTGTCATCCCTAACCCTCCGGCAGAGAGCCGGCGAGCTCACCGGCGGCGTTTCGGGGCACGGCGGGGCGAGCTAAGGGCAGGAATGGATTCAGCAGAGTGTCGCCGATCTGGTGGAGGTGGTGCGGGTCGCCGAAGTGGCCTGGGTCACCGACGGCGAGGTCACGTGGCGAAGGAGCTTCGGCTGGATGCTGCTCCGGTCAATTCCGGCAGCTGCAGAGAGGGGAAAGAGGGGGAAACACGTCAGGGTGATGCAGTGGTGCTAGATCGAGTGAGAGAAGAGGCTGGGGCGGCCTGTACCGAGCAGGCGACGGGGAGCCTCCGCGGCGGAGCTCGAGCTCGATCTCGAGCTCGGGCGGGTCTGGAGTGGGGCGAGTGGCTCTGGCGGAAGATTGAGAGAGGGAGAGTGCGACTGGTGAGGACATGAGGGGCTCTGGGGGTCTATATATAGGCGGACGGCGAGGTGCCGTGGACCTGTGCGCCGGCGAGCCTCTGCTCGTTGCCACAGGGCACAGGAGGCGCTGGGGAAGTGTATGCGGGGTTGCTGGACGAGGTCCAGGGCAGGGGAGAGGAAGAGAGGGAGCGGGGGAAGCTTCCGGCGCTGCTCGCGTGTGAAGCCGACGACTGGAGCTCGCGGGCGGTTGGCGCGCGTGCGAGGACGTCCACTGGAGGGAGAAGGAGGAGGGGGACAGCGCCGGGGAACGTTGCGGACGCCGACGCGCATCGAACGGCGCGAGGGGGAAGCACGAGGTGGTCGGGGCTGGCTGATTAGGCAAGGCTACAGTGCGGGCATGCACTGTAGCACGCTCCGGAGCGTGCCTTCTGCATGCCACGACATGCTGTTGGCTAGCTGAGCGCGTCCACCGTGTCTGGGGGGTAAAACATGGAGTAAACAAACTGGCTGTGGCCTTGGATGCCTTGGCTGTCTAGTGAGAGAGAAGGGAAGCTGAGAGAAGATAAGAACTGGGCTGTCCAGCAAGGTAAATTGGGGTTTTCACCCTTCAATTATTGAACTCTGGTCATGGGAGAGTTACTGGAGGTAGAAGGTGACTAGGTGAGGCTGGGGTAAAAAGTTGAAGCAAAAGTAAATAGTAAAAGAGGCCAAAACAATGGTTTTGGTAAAATGGCAGAAGGTGTTTGATCTTGTTTTGAGCAAGCAAATGATCTCCACTGGCTATGACACTTAACAAGATTAAATGGCATATGGAAATAGGGTGTTTCACCAAGTTTGGGCCCATTTGAAGAAACTTGCCAATGTAACTTTGGTGAACCCTACAAATCAACAGAAATGGTTTCACCATGTTTAAGTCAAGCTAATGATCTCCCCTTGATGCACCACTTGGTGTAGTGTCATCATTTAGGGTTATGATCATGCCCACAAAATTTGAAGCCCCAGGTGAAAAGTTGATAGTGTAAAGTTGTTCAAATTTGAATTTGAACAGAAATGGTTTTGGGGTATTCTGATCAAGTTACCCTACTCCAAAGCTTGTGCCATTTGGTCTAGATGCCTTATTAGACCATTCTAGCATGTGCACCAAGTTTGAGAACATTTGGACCAATTTGGCAATGTAAAGTTGCTCAAACTTCAGATATGGACAGAATGGTTTTGAGGGGTTTTGATGATGTTTTCTTGCTTCCCAAGGCATGGGGCTTGGCAAGATCATCAAATATGTCATATATGACATGATAGAATTTCCCTGGAATTTTTAGAGAATATCTCCTTTGTAAATATTCCGAAAGCTTGAAATATCCAGAAAGGGTTTCTAAGGGATTAGCCCATTATTTTGAACATGACCAAGTGTTGAAACTCTTATATATGGACAATATATGTCCTATGAGTCTCCCTGAATTTTGGCAAATATTTTTGAAATAATTTAATAATTTTTCCCTATTAAAGACCATTTCTGGCCTTAAGAAAAAGCCTTTAAATAAAATAGGAAAATAACTTTTAAAATTATACTTTTGTGGTTTCTGGGAGTCCTATATTTACTAGGTTTCAAATATACTTTTTGAAATAATTTTATCACCACAAATCAAGCACTTGCAGTGCAAACCTCAATTCAGGGGTTTTTGGAATACTAATTTTTGAAAATACATTTTGGCCAAATTAATTTTATAAGAAATTGCTATACTGCTATAAACACTTGGCATGATCATTGGGCAGAAGTTTTGGGTAAGGAGATGAATTCTACAAGAGGTAGTAGTTGACTTTAATGAGCACTTGAAAAACACAGGAAGAAAACTCAATTCCAAATAAAAGTCAAATGATGCCAAAAAAAATTGATGGTCCAAATTTTCATGCTTTATTGATGCAAAAGGCATGTTACAAGATGCAGGGTGTGACAGACCTACCCCCCTTACAAGAATCTCGTCCCCGAGATTCCTAAACTAGGTCTTAAAAGAGATCGGGATACTCGGATCTAAGATAGTCTTCACGTTCCCAGGTTGCTTCTGCTTCCGTGTGGTTGCTCCACTCGACCTTGAAGTACTTGATGGTGCGGCTTTGCGTCCGTCATTCTGCCTCATCCAGAATGTGAATGGGCTTCTCGCGGTAGGTCAAATCAGGCTGAAGATCAATAGCTTGGTGATCAACATCCTTGTAGAGATCAGGCTTGTTCGGAACTCAGAGACATTTCCGGAGTTGTGACACATGGAATACGTTGTGCACATCGGATAGCTCAGGTGGTAGTTCCAACTGGTAAGCCACTTCTCCTCGTCGTGCAGTGATCTCAAAGGGTCCAATGAACCTTGGTGCGAGCTGCCCCTTGACGTGGAAACGCTTGGTTCCCTTTAGAGGAGTTACCCGCAGGTACACATGATCCCCGACATGGAAGCTCATATCCCAGCGGTGAGTGTCAGCATAGCTCTTCTGCCTTGACTTGGCTGCCTTCAAACGCTTTCTGACTAGTTGGACTTGCTCTTCTGCTTCGCGGAGAATGTACGGTCCAAAGACTAGCCCTTCTCCAGTCTCTGACCAGTTGAGGGGTGTGCGACATCTGCGTCCGTACAACACCTCAAATGGTGCCATCTGAAGGCTCGACTGATAACTGTTGTTATAGGAGAACTCGGCAAAAGGGAGGCAATCTTCCCACTTGGCTCCATATGCCAAGACACAGGCTCGGAGCATGTCTTCGAGAATTTGATTTACTCGCTCTGTCTGACCTCGGGTCTGCGGGTGGAAAGCCGTGCTGAAAGACAACTTGGTTCCCAAGGCTTCTTGGAACTTCTTCCAGAACCTTGAGGTGAACTGGGTTCCTCGATCTGACACAATCTCCTTGGGAACGCCGTGAAGGCTTACGATTCTGTCGATGTAGAGAGTTGCCAGCCGCTTGCCATCATAAGTGGTCTTGACAGGAATGAAATGGGCCACCTTGGTCAAATGGTCGACTATGACCCAGATGGAGTCATGTCCCCTATTCGACCTCGGTAATCTAGTGATGAAGTCCATTCCGACTTTATCCCACTTCCACTCAGGAACCTTGAGTGGTTGGAGCAATCCAGCGGGTCGCTGATATTCAGCCTTGACCCTTTGGCACACATCACATTTTGCAACATAGGTTGCAATCTCTCTTTTCATCCCGTGCCACCAGAATCTTTCCTTCAAGTCTTGATACATCTTGGTTCCTCTAGGGTGGATGGAATACAGAGTGTCGTGGGCTTCTTGCAGGATCAGGTTCTTCAGCTGCATTTTGTTTGGTACGCAGATGCGGCCTTTGTACCAAACAATCCCGCGCTCGTCCTCGGAGAATCCTGGGGCCTTGCCTAGCTTCATCTTCTTCTTGATGCCTTCAATGCTTGCGTGCCAACCTTGCGCCTTCTTGACTTCATCCATCAGGGTTGGTTTGACTTCCAAATGATCCAGAAATCCAGGGGTGACCAATTCCAAACTGAATTGTTCGAGCTCCTTAAACAGGGCTGGCTGCCTCTTTTTAATTATGGCATTCAAGGAGCAAGGCTTTCTGCTTAAGGCATCGGCCACCACGTTAGCCTTCCCGGGGTGATATTGAACACTGAGGTCATAGTCTTTGATGAGTTCCAACCATCTTTGTTGCCTCATGTTCAATTCCTTTTGGGTGAATATGTAATTCAGACTTTTGTGGTCTGTGTATATCTCACATTGTTTCCCTAGGAGGTAATGCCGCCATGTCCTCAAGGCATGAACCACTGCTGCTAACTCAAGATCGTGAGTAGCATAGTTCTCTTCATGAGGTCGTAGCTGCCGGGAGAGGTAGGCTATGACTCGGCCTTCTTGCATCAGAACGCTTCCCAATCCTGTTCGAGAGGCATCACAATATATCACGAACTCCTTGTGAATATCAGGTGTTGCCAGAACTAGGGCGGTGGTCAATCTCTTCTTGAGCTCTTGGAAGCTCTCTTCGCATTTTGGCGTCCACTCGAACTTCTTGTCCTTCTTGAGGAGCTGAGTCATTGGCCGGGCAATGCTAGAGAATCCTTCCACAAATTTGCGGTAATAGCCCGCAAGTCCGAGGAAGCTTCTGACTTCCTTGACGGTCGTTGGAGATTGCCATTGGGTCACAGCTTTGATCTTCGTGGGATCAACTGATAATCCTTCGTCAGTCAAGACATGACCTAAGAATCCAACTTTATGCAGCCAAAACTCACACTTGCTGAATTTGGCGTATAGTTGGTGCTCCCGAAGCTTGTCTAGGACCATCCTCAAATGTTGCTCGTGCTCTTCTTCCATCTTTGAGAAGACAAGAATGTCATCGATGAAGACAACAACAAACTTGTCCAAATATTCCATGAAGACTTTATTCATGAGATACATGAAGTAAGCTGGGGCATTGGTTAACCCAAAGGACATGACCGTGCACTAGTACAGGCCATATCTGGTTACGAATGTCGTCTTCGGAATATCTTGGGGTCTGATCTTCAGATGGTAGTACCCAGATCTAAGGTCGATCTTGGAGAACACCTTGGCTACGCTGAGCTGATCAAACAGATCTTCAATCTTGGGAAGTGGATATTTGTTCTTGATTGTAACTTCATTGAGGGAACGATAGTCAATGCATAAGCGGATGGTACAGTCCCTCTTTGCCACAAACAGAACAGGTGATCCCCAAGGGGAGGCACTTGGGCGGATAAATCCCTTCCTCAGCTGCTCTTCCAGTTGCTTCTTCAACTCGGCTAATTCTTCCGTCCCCATTCTATAAGGATTCTTATAGATGGGTCCTGCCCCGGGCACGAGCTCGATGATGAACTCAATGTCACGGTCAGGGGGCATTCCCGGTAGCTCGTCTGGGAAGACATCGGGATACTCGCAAACTACCGGTACTTGCTCTAGCCCAACTTCAGACAGACAGTTGACTTGAGCGGCTTGTGCGGAAGAGCAGTTGGGAGCAAACTTAACTTCGACTTCTTGGTCATTGGTAACAGTGACAGTCCGATTGGCACAGTCGAACAAGCCTTGGTGCTTGCTGAGCCAATTCATGCCTAGGATCACATCCAAGCCTTGTGATCTCAGGACGATAAGGTCTGCTAAGAAATCTACCCCGTTAATGGTAATACTGACTCCCTTACAGCCTATCTTGGCTCTCATATCTGCTCCGGGGGTTTGTACCACCATGGGGTTATTCAGGGGTGTAGGGGTCATGCCACTTTTTAATGCAAATCTTTGAGTGACAAATGAATGCGTGGCTCCAGAATCAAACAAGACAGTTGCAGGTGCTGAGTTGACAAGGAACGTACCCAGCACGACGTCCGGGTCTTCCTGGGCTTCTTCAGCAGTGACGTGATTCACACGCCCCTTCCCATGGTTAGGCGGGTTGCGAGGAGCTGGGTTCCTTGGTGGCATCCCGCGGCCTTGTCCTGGGTTCTGCGCATTGGGGCGCGGGGCATCAGGCTTCTTGTTGGGGCACACCCTTGAGATGTGTCCTGACTGACCACATCCAAAGAAAGCGACTTGGTTTGGATTATTGATCTTGTTGCCGCCACTGTTATTGGGGTTGAATGCTGGCCTTGGGTTGGCATACTGCTGAGGCTGATAGTTTGTGCGAGGTGCAGGAGCTCTTGGTTGCTGGTAGGTAGGCTTGACCATCTTACGCTTGCGAGTGTCTTCCAGAGCATGCCGCTTGTCTTCAAGCATGAGTGCTTTGTTCACCAGGTCAGGGAAGGTTGGGCAGTCGCACACGATAAGCGAGTATTGCAGAGTCTGATTGAGGCCTTCCATGAAGCGCTCCCTTTTTGCAGCATCAGTGCTAACATCTTCAGGGGCATACCTTGATAGAACACTAAACTTCTACATGTACTCCTTGACAGTGCCACTTCCTTGCTTCAGGGCTCGGAATTCACGCTTCTTGATAGCCATGATTCCGGAGGGAATGTGGGCTTTGCGGAATTCTGCCTTGAAGTTGTCCCAAGTGATGTCTTGCCCAGCGTGCATGACCTTGAATCCATCCCACCAAGCTCTAGCAGCCCCCCCGAGGCAGTGGGCTGCATAAGCCACCTTCTCGCGGTCTTCGGTGCATCCGACTAGTTCTAGCAAGTCCTCAATGGTGCGGACCCAGTCGTCTGCATCCAGGGGTTCAGCAGTCTCGATGAAAGTTGGCGGTGCATGCTTCTTAAACTCTGCCAACGTGGAACGTCCATTGCCATTCCCCGCCGGGTGGCGGTTGTTGGTGACAGCTTGAGCAATCAACTGAAGGGCTGCGGTGTTGGCTTGGCGTTCCTCTCGGAAAGCTTGGAGAAGCTGAGCCATGTCCATGTTTGGAGGAGGTGGTGGTGGTGGAGCTTGGTCGTTGGTTTGGTCGTGGCCTGCCTCTGATTGAGCGGATGCTCCGGCTTCAGGCTGCTGGGTAGAGGTACCAGTACGAGTTACAACAGGCATCCTGTTGGAGCGGTAAAAGGTCTCATGATTTGGAAGAGGGAAAGCAATAAAGATGGGTGCCTAGTAAGGGGGTGGGTGTGACACTAATCAAGTCATGCAAGGGCCGAAAGGGCCAAACACATTCATTAAAATTCAAATGGGTGATGCAGTCTTTTACATGTTCCCGAAGGGAGAATACGACGTGCACCCAAATACAACAAAAGCAAACACTAGATGGCTTCATATGAACCATACAAGGACTCGACTGCGCATAGGGGTTACACGACCTATCCTACCATAAAGGTCACGAACTGGCATATCCGAGTGGCGAATAATGCCTAAGCGGCAGAATGCTCGGTCGCGTATTCTGGCTCTTCTGGGTCTTCCTCCTTGTCTTCATCTGTCTGGGCCCCCTCGTCACTAGAGGGTGTGGGGGACTGGAGGAGTTGGATACGACGGTGTTTTGTCGGTGGTGCAGGGAAAAGCTTGCGATATTCCCTTGCCGTCATAATGTCAGGCCCAAGATGCGATTCTATCCCGATCACATGACGCTTACGTGATTGGGGCACAACCGCATTTCGGGCGCTTAGCAAGATGGATATCATTACAACGTACCAATACATACATACAAGGGGGATACAACAATACATACAAGTCACATGAATGAATACAACAATGATGCGGAGCATCCCGAGGTCATCCCCATGGACCCTTCATCACCTCATCAAGTGCCCAAAGGACCAATGAGTCGAGCCTGGGCAAGAGCTCTCGAGACCGAGGTGACGTCGCTCCTAACCCTACTTCCATACGAATCTTGCGAGACATGGCTGCTACCTCAGACGTATGTGCTTTGTGTGCTCAGGTGTGAGGAAGACCACATTGGAGAAGGACATGAAGATGGACAAGTCCCCAAGTTCACGGACGAGGTGATGCATCAAGAAGGGCAGAAGGAAGCTCTAGGCCCCGGACATCCGGCCCCCTGGCCCGGACATCCGGCCCCTGGACGAGCAGCTACAGAAAGCCACCAGCCATAGGAGCTACAGGGCCCGGACATCCGGCCAGGCATGGCCCGGACATCCGGCCTCAGGCCCGGAAATCCGGCACCAACGTCCAGAAGACACCCGTGGCTCAACCCCTCCAGCCCGGACATCCGGCCCCTCGCCCCGGACATCCGGCCCGTCGCCCGGACGTCCGGCCCCTGATATGCCTGTGCGCAACACTTGGGCCGAGGCCCGTGTAACCATTCGCTCCGTACACTATATATACTCCTTTCCCCATTCCGTTTAGGGTTAGCTGTTGGATAGCTCATTTCTCAGACTTGTGTGGATTCTCTCCCACGAGACCGTGCGCCTCTACGGAGAAGATCCACTACGGATTCAAGGCCTCCACATCGGGGAAGATCCTACGGGATAATCAAGACCTCCTCACGGAGAAGACTACCCTTGTACCACCGTCGTTGACTATGGATCATGTATCGCACTATGTATCGTGGATCTAGCGCTTGTGTGATTATCTTCGTGTTGATTTGAGTGTTTCCTCTTGTGTTTTCCCCATCTTCCTCCTTGTGTTCTCCATGTTCATCGTGGAAAACTCTCCAAAACGTGAAAGATCCGCTGATTAGGGTTCCACCCTACATCATCTTGGTATCAAGAGCAAGGTTGATCACGATTTTGGAGCCCCACACCCTATCTTCTAACTTGTTTTTGTTGTGTTCTTCCCAATTTCGAAAATTTCCCCACAAAAAGAGCCCCCAAATTTTTTTGTGATCTGTTGATTTGGCAAGATTTTGTTGACTTTGTTCCATGGATTTGCTGTGCCACGTGTGGATCTAGCTTTTCCTCCACTTTTCCCCAATTTTCATCCGCAAAATCCGACGAATTTTGGCCCCCAAACCACCGATTGCAAGGAGTTCTTCGTGGCCTCGGGCACCCCGGACATCCGGCTCGTGCCCCAGACATCCGGCCTGGCCCGGACATCCGGCCCCTGGCCCGGACATCCGGCCTCCCGCAACCACTTTTCCACCACCACACCCCACCTTGCACTCCTCCACCGCTATTTTCGTTCGGTAACCCACCCATCCTTCCGCATACCACCACCACTTTCGCAACCACCATCGCTTACCCGCTCCGAGTTTGAAAAGTTTGTCTCCATTTGCCTTGGATACTTGAGTTGTGGTTTCACCGTTTCCTTGGATGTTTAGGCTACCTTGGAACGGCAAGACTTCGACAACACTACCGCTCAACTTCGGCAAGGACGGTAACATCGACGACACTTCGCTCATTCTACCTTGCAATTGCATTGTCACCCTATGAACCATCTTTGCGTAGCTTTCCCATTGAGACTAGCCATTTGCGTATTGCCGGGCCACGACACTTGTGCACATTAGTGATAGTCATAGATATTGCATACTACATCATTGTGAGTAACACCACATCATCTTGGTATCTTGCATATCTCCGTGTGACACAAGAGTGTCCCGCATACACAATAGCTACCTCGATCCGCGAAGCATGCATAAGTACCCAAAGAAAGAGCTCACAAGCTTCTAAGCAAACGAGCCAACCAAAGCAAAAGACAATAGAATCATACGCCTTGCATCCAAAGAGATCATACATCATAGCAACTTCATCTTGTGCTCAAGCATCGGCACATCATACACTCATAGCATACTTGTGATAGATAGTCGTTATGTTTTGCCTCTTATAGGTCGTGCACAAGTGCGTATCCGCCTATTAAGCAATCGGTTAGCATCTCTCTAGTGTTGTGCAACACGAGCATTTTCCGTGGTTTTCCACATTTTCGCTCACCCTTGGTTGCACAACCACATTTATCTATCCGTGCGTGTGTTCCGTGTGCTACCTTTGCTAGTGATCTACTTGTTGCATGAGCAAATTGTGAACCATTTTCAACATCATTGAGTCATTTTGACGATTGCATTGAATTTGTGCCACATCCTAACCAAGCTCCTCTCAAAGCTTTACTTGTGTAGGTGTGAGAATCGACACGAAGTGACCGGGTTACATTATCGAGTGATCATTGATCCATTTTCAACCTCGGTTAAGGTACATTGATATTGTCTTCTCCTTTCTCCCACTCACATACTTGATTGTGATGATGGATAGGCCAAGTACATCTTCCAACCCGATCTTCGACGATCCTCAAGAAGCGAACAACTACGTCACCAAACTACATCTCTTCGGTGTCCAACGAGCTCTACATCAAGAGAGTGAAGCTATGCGTGAATACATTGGTCAAGTCGCCGAGGACACGCGCCAATTTGAAGCAAGGACAAAAGAACAATTCGACACCATCAACACCAACATGACTACTCAATACAATGAGCTCCGGACATTGATAATCAACCGACGTTCTTCATCAGCATCATCTCAAAGACGAAGCAGCTCAAGTCGACACTCCGACTCCACGCAAGACTCAAGTACACCTACGTCCAACACTCTTCGTCAAGCCGCACGTCAAGCTCGACACGAACACCGGCAGCCTATACATGACAAGAGTTCACAAGAGCTATTCGACGACCACGAAAGTCGACGTCGTCAAAACCAAGCTACACTTGAGCAAGCACAAGAACGGCAACGACTACGCCAACAACAACAAGAGCGAGCACGTCAATATCAAGAAGAACAAGATGCCGAGGCTAACCGCCAAGCACAACAACGTCGACAAGCTCAAGCTATGGAGGCGCAACGTGCTTTACAAGATGCACATCGCGATGTGGCAGCCCGCACTCGACACACTCGTCAAGAAGAGGATTTCCTTCGCGATGAGATGCAAGAGAGGCGCCATCAAGCAAGAATGCAAGAACAAGCTCCTCCTCAAGCGCGGCAAGAGCAACAACCCCAACAAGAACATCTACATCAACAAGAGCAACAAGATATGGCAAACCGCCAAAATCGAGATCGCCCTCCCAATAGGCAAGGAAACAACGATGAGCATCGCTATGGCAAGCTCAAGTTCTCCATGCCAAAGTTCTCCGGAAGCATTGATCCCGAAGACTATCTCTCATGGGCATTGAAGGTTGACAAGATCTTTCGCCTTCACAACTTCGATGAAGAGAAGAAGATCTCAATGGCATCCCTTGAGTTCCAAGACTATGTTCTCATATGGTGGGAGCAAATTATAGAGAGAAGAGAAGCAAAAGGCGAACCTCCTATCACCACTTGGGCTCAAATGAAGGAAGTCATGAGAGCAAGATTTGTGCCTACCCACTACAACCGCGACTTGTTCAAGAAGCTACAACTCCTCAAGCAAGGTACCAAGTCCGTTGAAGAGTACTACAAGGAGATGGAGATTGGCATGATAAGAGCAAACATCACGGAAGATGAAGTGCAAACAATGGCGAGATTCTTGAATGGACTCAACTATCCTATCAAGAAGATTGCGGACTTCCAACCATACAACAATCTCCTCGAGCTAGTACACCAAGCAACCAAAGCGGAGCGACAAGTTCAAGAGGACTGCAAGTACTCCAAGTT
Organism: Secale cereale; assembly: GCA_902687465.1. Taxonomy (NCBI): domain Eukaryota; kingdom Viridiplantae; phylum Streptophyta; class Magnoliopsida; order Poales; family Poaceae; genus Secale; species Secale cereale. The sequence goes on along the minus strand of LR738715.1, from coordinate 447,534,865 downwards.
CAACTCCAAGAACTTCGGCTCCTACGACCAAGCTTCAACGACTTCGGCTACTCCTCCTACCTCTACCAAGCCATCTACAAACTTAGGCGACAAGCCAAGCTACAAGAATACGACTACATCGAGTCATCCACCTCCTACCAACAACTTCAAGCCTAGAGCTTCATCATCTACAACTCCGAACGAAGACAACCCCAAGACGAGCTCCATCAAATGTTTCACATGTGGTGGCCGCGGTCACAAGTCATTCGAGTGCACCAACAAAAGAACCATGATCTTCAACGACGACGACACATATGACTCGACGAGCGACGACGAAGTGGAAGCCATCGACCACGTGGTCATGCACAGGCGTCTCAACAAAGATGAATACCATCAAGTGTTTTGTGACAACGATCCAAGTCCATCTCTAGTAATATCCAAGGTCTTGAACCTCAAACATCGCCAAGTCGAAGACACACGATGCCATATCTTCCACACAAAGGCCGGCATCAACGGACGTTCCATCAACGTCATTATCGACTGAGGAAGTTGTCACAACTTGGCAAGCGAAGAGCTATGCGACAAGCTTCATTTGGTCAAGACGAAGCATCCTCAACCCTACAAGGTCCAGTGGCTCAACGACGCCGGAATTCTTCGAGTCGAGCACACCGTGCAAGTCTCTTTCAAGATTGGCGCCTACGAGGACACTCTTGAATGTGATGTGATACCCATGTCCGTGTGCCACCTTATTCTTGGACGTCCATGGCAATATGATCGTGGAGTCACACACAATGGACGGACAAATCACTATCATTTCAAGATGAAGGGCAAGGAATTCATACTCCGACCAATGACTCCAAGTCAAGTAGCCGTCGACAAGCTTTTACCTACCAACCATCATGGAGAGAATGGTGAGAGAGTGAGCCACCAAAAGGAGAGTGAGAGCCACAAGCCAAATATGAGCGACTCCACAATGAGCGACAAGAAGCAACTAGTGCTATTTGCCACCAAAAGTGAGATGAGAGAAGTGTGTGAGAACCCATCGAGTGTCTTTCACCTTGTGCTTTGCAAAAGGGAAGCCAAACCTACTAACACTTCACCACCTCTACCTTTAGTGTTGTCTAAATTGTTACAGGAATTCTTGGACGTTTTTCCCGATGAGCTACCTCCGGGTCTACCTCCACTTCGCGGAATAGAACACCGCATCGACCTCATACCCGGCGCACCATTTCCCAACAAGGCTCTCTACCGTGTCAACCACGAGGCAACCGAAGAGATACAACGGCAAGTGCCCAAACTCATCGACAAAGGTCATGTACGTGACAGCTTAAGCACTTGTGCCGCTCCGGTTATTCTCTTGCCTACGAAACATGGAAGTTTTCACGCAAATGCATGCTTGTTACACAAATGCTTACTTGTTACCCAACTTGAGTTGAATGTGATTGGCTTTGAGCACCTAAAAGATTTATATGAGCATGATCCTTTCTTTGCAAATCCTAATGCTAAGTTCTTGACTCTCACTTCTTGGGAACGTTACTACATCAAGCATGGATATCTTATGAGAGCTAACAAACTTTGCATTCCCGAGTCTTCGCTTCGTTTGCTCTTTTTGCAGGAATCTCATGGAGGAGGACTCATGGGACACTTTGGACGAGACAAGACGTTCGTCTACGGTTTCAGCCCATTGTCCCCATTGGACATGCTACCTCTACCTCTTCAAGAGCGCACGAACATGGACGCAAGTGCACGGGCAAGCTATCTCAAGAAGGTGCACGAAGATACAAGGGCAACAATCGAGCGACAAGTACATCGCCTCACGACCAAGCTCAACGTCAACAAGGCACCAATGGTGTTCCAACCGAGAGATCTTGTTTGGCTCCACCTTCGCAAGGACCGTTTCCCACAAGAGCGCAAGTCCAAACTACTACCTCGCGCCGACGGACCCTCAAAGGATCTATCTCCTTTCCATGGTGATGAAGATTTCAATCCGAGGTCGGATCTTTCCCAAGGGAGGGGAGATGATGCGGAGCATCCCGAGGTCATCCCCATGGACCCTTCATTGCCTCATCAAGTGCCCAAAGGACCAATGACTCGAGCCCGGGCAAGAGCTCTCGAGACCGAGGTGACGTCGCTCCTAACCCTACTTCCATACGAATCTTGCGAGACATGGCTGCTACCTCAGACGGATGTGCTTTGTGTGCTCAGGTGTGAGGAAGACCACATTGGAGAAGGACGTGAAGATGGACAAGTCCCCAAGTTCACGGACGAGGTGATGCATCAAGAAGGGCAGAAGGAAGCTCCAGGCCCCGGACATCTGGCCCCCTGGCCCGGATATCCGGCCCCTGGACGAGCAGCTACAGAAAGCCACCAGCCACAGGAGCTACAGGGCCCGGACATCCGGCCAGGGCCCGGACATCCGGCCAGGGCCCGGACATCCGGCCTCAGGCCCGGAAATCCGGCACCAACGTCCAGAAGACACCCGTGGCTCAACCCCTCCAGCCCGGACATCCGGCCCCTCGCCCCGGACATCCGGCGCCCGGCGAAGCCCCGGACATCCGGCCCGTCGCCCGGACGTCCGGCCCCTGATATGCCTGCGCGCAACACTTGGGCCGAGGCCCGTGTACCCATTCGCTCCGTACACTATATATACTCCTTTCCCCATTCCGTTTAGGGTTAGCTGTTGGATAGCTCATTTCTCAGACTTGTGTGGATTCTCTCCCACGAGACCGTGCGCCTCTACGGAGAAGATCCACTACGGATTCAAGGCCTCCACATCGGGGAAGATCCTACGGGATAATCAAGACCTCCTCACGGAGAAGACTACCCTTGTACCACCGTCGTTGACTATGGATCATGTATCGCACTATGTATCGTGGATCTAGCGCTTGTGTGATTATCTTCGTGTTGATTTGAGTGTTTCCTCTTGTGTTTTCCCCGTCTTCCTCCTTGTGTTCTCCGTGTTCATCGTGGGACACTCTCCAAAACGTGAAAGATCCGCTGATTAGGGTTCCACCCTACATCAAACAACCACAATACAAAGTATCCGACTATGGATACAAACATGAAAAACACAAGACATCCATCTGCTTCCCAGGCTGCCGACCCGGAACCAAACCCAAGACTGAAGAAGAAGAAGAAAGAAAGAACTCCAAACAACGATCATCGCTCTCACGTCAAGACATCGGAAACCTGCACCTGCAACTGTTGTTGTAGTATCTGTGAGCCACGAGGACTCAGCAATCCCATAACCATGGGTAACAGGACTATCAAAGCTTAATAGGTAGGAAGAGGTAAAGTGGTGAGGTTGCAGCAGCGGCTAAGCAAAATATATGGTGGCTAACTTATGAGTACAAGAATAAGATGAGCATCTACGCAAACGTTCGCAACTAGAAGTGATCGCTAAAGATCCTGAACTACATACGAGTCAAACATAACTCCACCGTGTTCTCTTCTTAAAGTGAAAAGAGACAGTCACGGTTACTCACACAGTTGTGTGTTTTACTTCGGATCCTCTGTCAAGTTTTCTACAACCGGACATTAACAAATTCTAATCTGCCACATAACCGCGGGCACGGCTTTCGAAAGTTCATAACCCTGCAGGGGTGTCCCAACTTAGCCCATCACAAGCTCTCACGATTAGCTGAAGTGATAAATATAATATCATCACCCCTTATCTTAGGGAAATCCGATCAGGCTCGGCATCCCGGTGCACAAGACATTTCAACAATGGTAAAACAAGTCCAGCAAGACCTCCCGGCGTGCCGATACCCTGATAGTAGCCGCGCGTATCTCGTCTCAGGCCACGTCTGGATGAGCAGTACGTACAGTAACCGAAGACCCCAGATAACTGGGTGGCACCGCAAGTGGCTCTAGTTTGGGACCAACACCATCAGCACTGGCCCCCCCTGCTATGTAGAAAGAATCTCGAGGGTGCGACCCCCTATGCAAATTTAATTAATTAATTAAGTTGTTATTATGAGGCAAATTAAAACCAAAGTAGGGCCTTGCTGGAGGAGTTTTATTCAAAGTCGAACTGTCAAGGGGTCCCCATATACCCATCGTGTAAGGAACACAAAATCAAGGAACATAATGCCGGTTTATTGGCGCCTAAGGTGGCATGAGTGGAACAAAACACCGAGCAAAAGGCCAAGCCTTCCACCCATGCCCAGTATATAGGTGTGTTAATAAGAATAATAGATATTGTGATATTCCAACAACAAGTTCCCTCCTGGAACGATCTTCATCTTCACCTGCAACCAACAACGCTATAAGAGGGGTTGAGCAAGCGGGTGACATAGCCAAACAGTAGTTTTGCTAGGAAGGTGTCAAAGGTTAGAGGTTTCATGGCAACAAGGAGAGGGCTGACAAAAAAAGATGGGTAGCGCGACATGTAATGATAGCATCGAGACAACTAAGCATGGCAATGGTAGTAAAGGTATCCAAGGTTATGATCATCTTGCCTGAGATCCCGCGAGGAAGAAGAACGGTTCTGTGAAGAAAACGGAGAAGAAGCCTTGAAGAAGAACCACGGGTAGACGATCGAATCCTCACGAACGCAACGGAACAAGCACTAACGAGAGGAAGCAAGCAATACGGTAAACAAGCCACTCAAGAACATAACAATAAGCTTAACCAAGTATGATGCAAAACAAGTCTACTTATGATGCACAGAAGGTCTACACATGAAGCAAAACATGGCAAGGTAGGAAGCACAACAAAACAGCACAAGTTTATATATGATGCAATACATGACAAGGTATGATGCATGACAAGACTAAACAGGAAGCATAACATGGCAAGGTAGGAAGCACAGAAAACATCACAGGAAACATGGCAATGTGCTTAAGCAAGTATGAAGCAAACAAGTCTATATAGGAAGCACAACAAGTCTATACAGGAAGCATAACATGGCAAGGTAGGAAGCATAGAAGAACAACACAAGTTTATATGATGCAATAAATGGCAAGATATGATGCATGACAAATCTAAACAGGAAGCACAACAAGTCTATACAGGAAGCATAACAAGTCTATACAGGAAGCATAACAAGGCAAGGTAGGAAGCACAACATGGCAACGGTGCAAGATGCACCCAACATCAACCAAACTCACTCCAAACATGAAAACAATATGATATTACTATTCTACATGCAAAATCACTCAAGTTTCATATAAACAACACCCCAAACGGAGCAACGGGCTAAAAGATACACATGAAACAAGAATAACAACAAGCTGAAATTAACAGCCACATAGCAACTTTGGAGCAAGATATATATAAGCTACATCACTCAAACATGGTGATAAGAAGCATGAACATGAAGTAGACATATCCTACAGCAACCAATTCCATTGGAGCATCTCCAAAGGAGGCATGTATCAATAGCAACAAGCTAAAACATTTTGATCATGACTACAAAAACCTGACAGCAGTATTTTATAGCAACTTGGGAGCAAGATTTAAATATGCTACAACCACCCAAAAGAGCATGTGAGGGCATGAATGGATAGCCAACAACAGATACAACAAGGAATCATCAATAGCCACCCCAAAACTAACATGGATTTGCCTAGAACAACAAGCAAACATGGCATCCGGAAATTACAGATTCCAGACTTAGTGAAATTTCACTAAGTGTTAAAACAACAATATTATCATGGCATGTTTGTGAGCAAGTTTAAGCCACCTCAAAGCATAACATGGCAAGTGGTTTGCACCACAGCAAAATCCACATGATGGGGAGTCCAAAACATATAAGCATGCAACATGGGGACAACCACATCAATAGCAACGAGCTCCTCAACTAGGCATCTCGTAACAAGTTTAAGAACCTAACAGCCACAAGCACTTTTGCAAAGAAGATAAATATGGCAATATGAATTCTATCATGCAAGCTAAAGCAACCAACATGTAGAGCATCTCATGATGAACATTTTGACATATCATTTGCATCATTTGGATAAACATGCACCAAGTTATCACATCACGAACATGGCAACAAAATAACAAGTAGCAGCAGTTTATAACAAGTAGCACCTTTGCAACAGATATTTAAGCATCTAGATGAAGTCAAACAAGCATGGCACAATGGAACAAAGTGTAGAGCATATCACCACGATCATTTTGACATATCATTCACCCAATTTGGATAAGCACACAAAAAGTTATCATCATGCAAAGATGCAACATTATGCTGACAGAAATAAAGACTTAGCAGAATTTTAGACTCAGGAAAAAAACAAACGGGCGCGATATACTATTCGGTGCACGGGCGGGATATAGGGTTCTCACCCAATGGGCTTCGGCCCAGAAGGCGAAGCAGGCCGGGGGAAAACGGGCCGGCGCAGACGGCTGAAGAGGAGCTGGTGGGCCAGCGGGGAACGGGCCGAGGCAGGCAGGCCCAGTCGGGGCGGCTGGATCAGGCGGCCCAGCACGGGGAAGATGGCCCGTGGCCCATGGTGGCGGGAGGCAGATCAGGGGATCCTCGATCCCGAGCAGGAACACGGCGCGGCTGCGCTCCCTGACGGCGACGGCGCGACGCGGGAGGGTCGGCGATGAGGTTCATGACCGGAGGAGGCGGGCGAGGCGGATCCGGGCCGGAGGGCGCCGCCGGCGGCGAGCTCGAAGGGCGGCGGCGTCTGGGATCGGCGGCGACAGTGGCGGGACCTGCGGGTCCGGCGAGGCGAAGGTAGCCAGCGGGGGATCCCGACGTCGGCTGGGCGGCGCTCGAAGAACGGGTGACCAGCGGCGAGGCCTCCCGGTGGCCGGAGGGTGCGGGGCCGGAGCGAGGCTTCCGGCGGCGCTCGGCTCACAGACGAGCGGGCGGCCAGACGAAGCGGGAGAGCGGGGCGGACGGGATCCGGGCCCGGGCGGGCCGGATCTGGGCTTCCGCGGGCCCGCGCGGTGGGGGAAGAAGGTGGCGGCTACGGCGGAAGCACGGCGCGGCGAGGGTGGAAGCACGGCGCGGCGAGGGTGGAAGCACAGCGCGGCGAGGGTGGAAGCACTGGGCGGCGGCGGTGGAAGCACTGCGCGGAATTTGAGGAGGGAGGTAGGGGAAGGCCAAAACTGGACTAGGGGGAGTCCATTTATAGCAGGAGGGCTAGGGTTTGGAGTTTGGAGGGGTTTTAGAGCCCTCCGATCGCGATCCGACGGATCCGATCGCGAGGTGAGGTAGGATGGCCTAGGGGAGGTTGGTGGGCTGTGCGGAGGGCCTTGGGCTTAGGGAAGAGAAGAGAGAGGAAGGCCCGCGGAGGTTTTCGGAGACCGAAAACATCCGACAAAATAACCGGCGACAAGTGCCGCTATATATATCCGTTGGGCTATCAAACGGACTCCGAATGCGATGAAATTTGGCAGGAGGCCTGTCTACACTATAATAAGACCACACGCCAAGTTTCAAACCATTCCGAGAACATTTTTTGGCCACTTATAAAATAAATAATCGGAGGCACAGCGGGCGCGTGCAAGTGTGTCTGGGCTCAGAACGAACAACGGAGAGGACGATGGAACTCGGGCGGATGCAAGTTTTGAAAACATGATGATGCAATGCACACGATGACATGGCAAGATGGAACACACAAGCAGATGACATGGCAAAGGCAACGAATAACTGGCTGACACCTGGCGCACCGGTCTCGGGGTGTCACACATACGGCGTCGCCGGGGTGGTTCTTCATCCTTGGAAGATACATCTCCTGAGGGCCTTCGGCCTCGGTACGCGATAGCGGACTGTCCGGGAGGCGCGCCTTCCTTCTTGATCCTATCTGTCTTCTCTTGTGCTTGACGAAGAAGTGCCTTGGTCTTGTAAAGTTCTTCTCGAAGCTTCATCGATTCCGAGGCCAAATCTTGTGCCAAGCTGTCGGCACATAGACTGAAGTAGGTCTGGAATCGAAGTGGGAGTCCTTCCTTCAGCGGAGGGGCTTGTGCGCTGCTTTCATCTTCACCTTCCTTCCGGTAAGGCAAGAAGCGGGTTGCCATCTTGGCTGCCATCTCTGGAAGAAGCTCGCGGAGACGGGTTAGTGCCTTGAGTGCAGCAGCCTCGACAGCGAGAGGTAGTGTTGCCATCTGGGGTCCCTCGAAGAACCAACTTGTGGGAGGATCGTTTGCCTTCACGATCACTTCCACATGGTACTCCTCCTCAGTGTCGCTAACCCAATGCTCAAGGTAGGTGAGGATGGGTGCTCGGTGGAACTGGCACTCCTAGAGGCTATCCTTGAGAAGCAAGGGAAACCCAGTGGTCAGGTGCTCTTCAGGTACAGCAGCCATCTACAAAGGTTGAATATAAGAGGTTAATAAGCTGATGATATCTCAGGTTGGTAAGGTTTAGAAAAGAAGAGAGGTTCAGAAGTTTTTTGAGAAAGGGGTCTCATCTAACTAACGCCCATGCTAACTAAGGCCTCCTACAGTCAGGATGGCTCTGATACCAGCTCTGTTGGGACCCCGACTTAAGAGTCGAGATCACCGAATGCACGTGTACAGTGATCCCAGAGATCAATGCTCACTGAACACACAGAAGCTGAATAACAAGAGTCTTACATCCATACATACCGTCTTACACAAATTATGGCTATTATGGCCAAGTCTTACATAGATAAAGCCTCAAGGGCCGAATAGCAAATAACTCGAATAGCGGAAGTCTTCGAAGATAAGTAGAACCCATGCCATCTGCCTTAACCCTACAGGCATTCTGACTAGGATAGCGTCCTAGTTCGCATGTTCATCTCCATAGAATTCTTCTTCATATTCCTGCTCCTCCATGCCTGGCCAATTAAATAACCAGTGGCAAGCCAATGAGTACTTTGAATGTACTCGCAAGCAACCCATGATTTGGTTCAAGGTAATAATGCAATTATACCACAATGAGCAATCTAGCCACAAGCTAGAATAAATATTCTACCATCAAGTATATGCATCAATAAATTCAGGTAACCTCGAAGACAGGTTACCGTTATCAACATGAATAAGATTCAACTCAACGAGTCAAGTCACCACCTTGACTCATCACACACACATACTTTCACCGATATGGTAAAATTCTGGACATAGTTTAAGTAGCACCACCCAACTGTCCATGACCGTGGACACGGCTATTCGAATAGTTTTACACTCTGCAGAGGTTGCGCACTTTACCCACAAGATCCGGGAAGATTTCGTGTCACCCACGATCCCGCAGTACCTCAAATACTCGCGGGAAGCACCCGGTCATTATCTTTCCCTAGTCGACACTAACATAGGGTCCACTCGTTGGTGCACAACCCTCGAGTACAAACAATAGATCATGGGACTTGCCCTATTTTCAATGTCACGCGTACACGAAGGGACCAATGGTGTGTCCGGTGCCCTGTAAAAACAGTCATGGTCGTCTATCCAAGCACGACCCCGTCCCAAAAAAGACCTCAAGTCTTCCTCGTCACTAGTAATGTGGGCACCATGCTAGTATCGGCCTAAGTAATCAATAATGCCCCGTCCCATAAGGGGTAGAGTGGTTGAACATGTTTGGTTGGGACGATAGTCACACATAAATCTAATCCATCATTTCACCCATGCACAAGATGATGAGGACATCACTAACAAGGTTACACCCACAGCTCCAACTGACACATATATAGGACCAATTACTAGAGCTCGCGCACGCCAATTAAATTACCAGGTACTTTCGTTTCTTGGTAATGAATCTAATGTTCATGAGAATATGATGCTGCCTAAATTGGATACATTTGTCTTGCTTACAAATGAAGGGCCTAGCTTGGACAAGAAGGATGAACATTGGAGCAAGATCAAGCATGGAGATGATGGCATGCGCAAGGGGAACAAGAATGGCGTTTCAATTGATGATTTCAGGACTTTGAAGCCACCATAATGAGTGCGAGAAGCCTTGGACGAAATATACAAGATGCCACTTCATAAATTTCGTCCAGAGGCTATTATAGGTGCTGCGTCACCTTATTATTGGGCCAGGCCCATGTAATTTCGAAATACTTGAGTATAGGCTGTTTTTAGAGTCCGTATGTGTGGGGAAACAAGAGATAGGGTTGGTTTCGGACCCCTCCACCAAGGGCCACGAAATTCCCCCTCTTTCCCTCATATATACAGCCCTTAGGGCGTCGTTTAGACTTTGGGGTTTTGTTTAGATTAAAGTTCGCCATAGCTGCAACTTCGCGTACTTCGTTTGTGTTCAACGACCAGACCAAGACGTCACAGAACCCCACTTGATCAATAAAGCTTTCCTCTTGAATTCGCAATATCCAGATTGCAATCTCAGTTTCTTGCTTGTTCTTCGTTTGCCTGCAGGAAACAGACCTTCGTGGTCAGGTTGATCGTGCTCCGGCGTGGTCAATAACTTTTCGGAGTTGGTTTAGCGATTGCTAAGGCGCGACGTCCACGCACGTTCGTAGTCGGATCGTCAAAGTCGACTTCACCCAAACGATAGCCACCATCTCATCGAAAGACGGGACACCTTTGCCTCTATCACAAGATCTTTATCGGCACATCACTTCTTCCTCAAGTGATGTCCTAACTCAACATCACCCTCGGGCATTAGGGGCACCCGATGGTTTTTTTTGAAAAGAATGCAACCACGAAGGTTTCATGGCACACATTCATCTCTAAGCATCACTACTAATCATTTGCATTGCATCTAAGCATTTAGCAAAATCATGAATAAAACATGCACCATGTGGTGGTCCTCAACTAGGTCACCACCGTCACTCTTATCATCATGCATTCGGAAATAAATGGGTTCCGAAGAACACAAGGGTATCATGGTCAAAGGGCTGCTTGCCTGGATTGGCTTGTTCTTCAAAGTCTTCAAATCCTTCCCCTCCTTCTTCTTCAGCAACGTCGTCAAATACGGTATCTAATTGTCGCAATAAACAACGGGAAAATAAGACCACAATAAAAACAGAAAAATAAAAGTGCTCAAAAAAATGTCAATTTATTTTTGTTAAATACTAGAGGGAAAACTAAGAGGGCAAAAATTCTTAGTTTGAGTTTTGGAGTGTCAGAATGGGGTATATGAATATTTGAACAGGAGTTTTAATGTTAAAATATGAATTTAAATTTGAACAGAACAGAAAAGGTCCATGGACATGTGTGAAAGTGACATCATTAAATAGGTTGGATTTTTACAAGTTTTTAGGAATTGGAATTAATTCATTTGGATAAATATTTAATTCTGTGGAATTATTTGAAAATCCACAGAAAAGAAAAAGGAGAAAGGGTCCTGTGCAACTAGGCTAGAACGGCCACAGTGCAGCAGGCCCAGGGCGAACAGCCCACCGCACGGGCGCCAACGCACGCCAGGGTTTTCAAACCTGACGGGCGGGGCCCGGCGTCAGTGAGAGAGAGAGGGGCGAGGGTGAGGGGAGGCTGACAGGCGGGGCCCGCCTGTCATCCCTAACCCTCCGGCAGAGAGCCGGCGAGCTCACCGGCGGCGTTTCGGGGCACGCCGGGGCGAGCTAAGGGCAGGAATGGATTCAGCAGAGTGTCGCCGATCTGGTGGAGGTGGGGCGGGTCACCGGAGTGGCCTGGGTCGCCGACGGCGAGGTCACGCGGCGGAGGAGCTTCGGGTGGATGCTGCTCCGGTCGATTCCGGCAGCTGCAGAGAGGGGAAAGAGGGGGAAACGCGTCAGGGTGATGCAGTGGTGCTAGATCGAGTGAGAGAAGAGGCTGGGGCGGCCTGTACCAAGCAGGCGACGGGGAGCCGCCGCGGCGGAGCTCGAGCTCGATCTCGAGCTCGGGCGGGTCTGGAGTGGGGCGAGTGGCTCTGGGGGAAGATTGAGAGAGGAAGAGTGCGACTGGTGAGGAGAGGAGGGGCTCGGGGGGGTCTATATATAGGCGGACGGCGAGGTGCCGTGGACCTGTGCGCCGGCGAGCCTCTGCTCGTTGCCACAGGGCACGGGAGGCGCTGGGGGAGTGTCTGCGGGGTTGCTGGACGAGGTCCAGGGCAGGGGAGAGGAAGAGAGGGAGCGGGGGAAGCTTCTGGTGCTGCGCGCATGTGAAGCCGACGACTGGAGCTCGCGGGCGGCCGGCGCGCGTGCGAGGATGTCCACTGGAGGGAGAAGGAGGAGGGGGGCAGCGCCGGGGAACGTTGCGGACGCCGAGGCGCATCGAATGGCACGAGGGGGGAGCACGAGGTGGTCGGGGCTGGCTGATTGAGCGAGGCTACAGTGCGGGCGTCACTATAGCGCGCTCTGGAGCGTGCCTTCTGCATGCCACGGCATGCCGTTGGCTAGCTGAGCGCGTCCACCATGTCTGGGGGGTCAAACATGGAGTAAACAAACTGGCTGTGGCCTTGGATGCCTTGGCTGTCCAGTGAGAGAGAAGGGAAGCTGAGAGAAGATAAGAACTGGGCTGTCCAGCAAGGTAAATTGGGGTTTCACCCTTCAATTATTGAACTCTGGTCATGGGGGAGTTACTGGAGGTAGAAGGTGACTAGGTGAGGCTGGAGTAAAAAGTTGAAGCAAAAGTAAATAGTAAAAGAGGCCAAAACAGTGGTTTTGGTAAAATGGCAGAAGGTGTTTGATCATGTTTTGAGCAAGCAAATGATCTCCACTGGCTATTACACTTAACAGGATTAAATGGCATATGGAAATAGGGTGTTTCACCAAGTTTGGGCCCATTTGAAGAAACTTGCCAATGTAACTTTGGTGAACCCTATAAATCAACAGAAATGGTTTCACCATGTTTAAGTCAAGCTAATCATCTCCCCTTGATGCACCACTTGGTGTAGTGTCATCATTTGGGGTTATGATCATGCCCACAAAATTTGAAGCCCCAGGTAAAAAGTTGATAGTGTAAAGTTGTTCAAATTTGAATTTGAACAGAAATGGTTTTGGGGTATTCTGATCAAGTTACCCTACTCCAAAGCTTGTGCCATTTGGTCTAGATGCCTTATTAGACCATTCTAGCATGTGCACCAAGTTTCAGAGCATTTGGACCAATTTGGCAATGTAAAGTTGCTCAAACTTTAGATATGGACAGAATGGTTTTGAGGGGTTTTGATGATGTTTTCTTGCTTCCCAAGGCATGGGGCTTGGCAAGATCATCAAATATGTCATATATGACATGATAGAATTTCCCTAGAATTTTTAGAGAATATCTCCTTTGTAAATATTTCAAAAGCTTGAAATATCCAGGAAGGGTTTCTGAGGGATTAGCCCATTATTTTGAACATGACCAAGTGTTGAAACTCTTATATATGGACAATATATGTCCTATGAGTCTCCCTGAATTTTGGCAAATATTTTTGAAATAATTAAATAATTTTTCCCTATTAAAGACCATTTCTGGCCTTAAGAAAAAGCCTTTAAATAAAATAGGAAAATAACTTTTAAAATTATACTTTTGTGGTTTCTGGGAGTCCTATATCTACTAGGTTTCAAATATACTTTTTGAAATAATTTTCTCACCCGAAATCAAGCACTTGCAGTGCAAACCTCAATTCAGGGGTTTTTGGAATACTAATTTTTGAAAATACATTTTGGCCAAATTAATTTTATAAGAAAATGCTATACTGCTATAAACACTTGGCATGATCATTGGGCAGAAATTTTGGGTAAGGAGATGAATTCTACAAGAGGTAGTAGTTGACTTTAATGAGCACTTGAAAAACACAGGAAGAAAACTCAATTCCAAATAAAAGTCAAATGACGCCAAAAAAAATTGCTGGTCCAAATTTTCATGCTTTATTGATGCAAAAGACATGTTACAAGATGCAGGGTGTGACAGCCGCATAGTACGACGTTCTAAAGCTTACAAAGTTCACGAATGTGAACTATATAAGAAAAGCACAACTGGTGTTCTACAAAGGTGCATCTCTGAAGAGGAGGGAAGGAAAATTATCACTAAAATACACGCTGGAATGGGCAGCCACCACGCCGCAGCCCGGGCGCTCGTAGGCAAAGCTTTTCGAGCTGGCTTTTACTGGCCCACTGCCCGAGCAGATGCCCAGACCTTAGTCCAACACTACGTTGGCTGCCAGATGATGAGGACATCACTAACAAGGTTACACCCACAGCTCCAACTGACTCATATACAGGACCAATTACTAGAGCTCGCGCACGCCAATTTAATTACCAGGTACTTTCGTTTCTTGGTAATGAATCTAATGTTCATGAGAATATGATGCTGCCTAAATTGGATACATTTGTCTTGCATACAAATGAAGGGCCTAGCTTGGACAAGAAGGATGAACATTGGAGCAAGATCAAGCATGGAGATGATGGCATGCGCAAGGGGAACAAGAATGGAGTTTCAATTTATGATTTCAGGACTTTGAAGCCACCATAATGAGTGTGAGAAGCCTTGGACGAAATATACAAGATGCCACTTCATAAATTTCGTCCAGAGGCTATTATAGGTGCTGCGTCACATTATTATTGGGCCAGGCCCATGTAATTTCGAAATACTTGAGTATAGGCTGTTTTTAGAGTCCGTATGTGTGGGGAAACAAGAGTTAGGGTTGGTTTTGGACCCCTCCACCAAGGGCCACGAAATTCCCCCCTCTTTCCCTCATATATACAGCCCTTAGGGCGTCGTTTAGACTTTGGGTTTTGTTTAGATTAAAAGTTCGCCATAGCTGCAACTTCGCGTACTTCGTTTGTGTTCAACGACCAGACAAAGGCATCACAGAACCCCACCTTGATCAATAAAGCTTTCCTCTTATATTCGCAATATCCAGATTGCAATCTTAGTTTCTTGCTTGTTCTTCGTTTGCCTGCAGGAAACAGACCTTCGTGGTCAGGTTGATCGTGCTCCGGCGTGGTCGATAACCTCTCGGAGTTGGCTTAGCGATTGCTAAGGCGCGACGTCCACGCACGTTCGTAGTCGGATCGTCAAAGTCGACTTCATCCAAACGATAGCCACTATCTCATCGAAAGACGGGACACCTTTGCCTCTATCAAGTGGTATCAGATTTCCAGGTTGCTCGGTGAGATTTTACAGTTTTTCGTAGATTAGATCGAGTCTGTTCTTCATACCTAAAATCCACGAAAAAGCCAAAAAAAATTAGGGTTAGTGCATCATATCCGAACCAGTCTGAGCCATTGCATAATCTTTTTCGTGTTTGCTTAGTTGAATTTGCGGTTGCATCGTCGTGTCAAGTTGCTGGTCTTAGCGTCTAGTCTTTTAGAGTTTTGAGTTCTTGTCATAAGTTGTCACGCCGCCGCCGCAACATCTTCATCGCTACTACCACATACCACCACCGATCCGTATCCATATACCACCACCAATCCGTATCCATATACCACCACCGCTGCCATAACCTACCACCGCTGCCATATCCTACCACCATATATCCACCACCAATCCGAGTTCTTTTCATATTAGGTTTGTTCTCGAAATCCATCTAGGTTTCGGATTTGTGTTTCCTTGCCTGCATAGGTCTCGGGAAAAAAAAGTTTGGAGACCCCCGGGCAGTTTTTAGGCCAAAATTTCGACAGGTGAAAATATTTTTTCCCTATCCTACTTTTGGGCTTTTCTGAGTCTTTTGAGACACGTGCCACCATACTGATTTTTTACCGCACTTTTTCGTCGTCGCTGCCCTGATTCCGAAAAAAAAATCGTAAAAAAAATTTCGTGCCTGTCATCTTAGTTTAACTTGGCAAGTGTTTTGAGACACTCGCCATTATAGTGATTTTCGGCAAAAAAAAAGCAGCGCAAAAAAAAAGAGCGAAAAAAAAGAGGCGAAAAAAAATTCAGAGTGTGCTTTTCCCTTGATTACGTGCAGCGCCGTGAATTTGTTAGTGTTCTAGGCTCGCGTCTCTAGTACGGTCTAGCCTAGGACCAGCACAGTACCGTCGTTGAGCGTTTATTCACCTTTGCATCTCTGAATTGATTATTGCTGACCCTTTTTGCTACCATATTATAAGCCTTCCCAGCTCCACATACATCTACATCGTGCGTTTGACTCTCCCTGGTAATCGCTCTATCCAAGCTTTGAGAGTTTTGACTACATCGGTTGCCGATCACCACCTGCTGTTGGGTAAGAACCGGTAAGAATTTGAGATTTGCTTGACGGATTTGTGACACCCGCCACCACCACCACTTGTTAGTAGTCTGTAGGATCATATTCTTGTGTGTTTCTATTGCTGCTAACCATGCCAGGATCACAAGTCGACGAGACTGACTGGGAGAACTTGACGAACAAGGAGCTTCATGATAAGTTTCAGGAAATGATGAGTGTACAGGTGCAAGATGTGCTAAATACATTGGACGAGGCCATGGAGAAGATAGATGCAATGGAGAAGACGTTTGAAACAAAGCTGGATAACAAGTTTGCTGAATTGCTTTCGCGTTTTCCACCACCAACGGCTGCTGCAGCTATCCCACCTCAACAACAACAACAACAACAACAACAACGTCGCCTTTCGAATCAAGTGGGACGAGCACAACGCGTTCCCCTTGAGACTGGTCAAGCTTCTGGTGCTGCTGTTGATGTTTCTGTAGCTCTTGCTGCTACTGCAGAGGTGGAGGACCATTATGAGGATGAGGTTGACCAAAATCAGAACTACGTGCAACAACTAGCACCACCACCACCAGGTCGTCCTCATGCATATCATCGCAACGGTAGGGCTGCACCACCACCTGAGGTACATGACCATCTTCCTAAACTGAAATTGAATATTCCACCATTTGAGGGTAGATATGTTCCTGATATATATCTTACTTGGGAGTTACAAACTGAACAACGTTTTACATGTTTAAACTATCCCGAGGAGAGACGTGTTCCTGCTGCTGTTTGTGCTTTCACTAGTTTTGCATGTGTTTGGTGGTCTGAACATTGTAGATTATATCCTACTACAGCTACTTGGACTGCTTTGAAAACTGCTATGCGTACTCGTTGGGTTCCACCATATTATCAACGTGAATTACTTCAAAAACTGTAGCGCTTAATACAAGGAAAAAATTATGTAGAAGAATATTATCAGCAATTACAAACTGGCCTGATTAGATGTGGTATTGTTGAGGAGAATGAAGCTATGCTTGCATGTTTTATGGGTGGATTAAATAGAGAGATTCAGACCATTCTAGAGTATAAGGATTATACTAATATCACTCGTTTAATCCATCTTGCTTGTAAAGCTGAACGTGAAGTGCAGGATCGACAGGCATTGGCGCGGACTAACTTTTCTGCAGGACGACCTTCATCATGGACACCGCGTGCATCCTCTACTTCCTCACATTCTACTGCACCGACACCTCCATCAGCTGTTACCTCCAGCCGTGATACAAGGAAGCAGGCACAACCACCATTATCTGCCAAGAGCACACCTATTGGGCCTGCACAGAGTTCTTCTTCTTCCATGGCATCAACAGGGCACACCAGTGATATTATTTGTCGTCGTTGTAAGGGAAGAGGACATTTTGCGAGAGATTGCAAATCTCAGCGTGTGATGATTGCTACTGAGGATGGTGGATATGAATCCGCTAGTGACTATGATGAGGAGACTTTGGCTCTTATTACACGTGAAGAACACGGCGGAGACGATTCTGATCATGAGACGCAATACATGGCTCCTGAAGATGCTGACAGGTATGAATGTTTAGTTGCTCAGCGTGTTTTGAGTGTGCAGGTTACACAAGCTGAGCAAAATCAGAGGCATAATTTGTTCCATACAAAGGGAGTTGTGAAGGAACGTTCTGTTCGCGTGATCATAGATGGAGGGAGTTGCAACAACTTGGCTAGCATGGAGATGGTGGAGAAGCTATCTCTCACCACAAGACCACATCCACATCCTTACTACATCCAATGGTTCAACAACAGCGGCAAGGTTAAGGTAACACGTACTGTTCGTGTGCATTTTAGTATTTCTACATATGTTGATTATGTTGATTGTGATGTGGTACCTATGCAAGCATGTTCCTTATTACTTGGTAGACCATGGCAATTTGATAAAAATTCTGTACACCATGGTAGAAACAATCAGTATACTCTTGTTCATAAGGATAAAAATATTACTTTGCTTCCTATGACTCCTGATTCCATTTTGAAAGATGATATTAATAGAGCTAATAAAGCAAAACAGGAGAAAAATAAGAGTGAAAATCAGATTGTGGCAAAAGAATTTGAGCAACAAATGAAGCCTACTAATAAACCATCTACTGTTGCTTCTGAAATTAAATTGAAAAGTGCATGTTTATTTGCCACCAAATCTGATATTGATGAGCTAGATTTTAGCAAATCTGTTTGCTATGCTGTTGTATGCAAAGAGGCCTTGTTTTCATTCGAGGACGTGCCTTCCTCTTTGCCTCCTGTTGTCACTAAAATTTTACAGGAGTTCGCCGACGTCTTTCCACAAGACGTGCCACCGGGATTACCACCTATTCGAGGGATTGAGCATCAGATTGACTTAATTCCCGGTGCATCGCTACCCAACCGCGCACCATACTGTACCAATCCAGAAGAGACGAAGAAGATTATGCGTCAAGTACAGGAGCTACTCGACAAAGGTTATATACGCGAATCCCTTAGTCCTTGTGCTGTTCCTATTATTCTAGTGCCGAAAAAGGATGGTACATCGCGTATGTGTGTTGATTGTAGAGCCATTAATAATATTACTATTCGTTATCGTCATCCTATTCCTAGGCTAGATGATATGCTTGATGAATTGAGTGGCTCTACAATATTCTCCAAAGTTGATTTGCGTAGTGGATACCATCAAATTCGTATGAAATTGGGAGATGAATGGAAAACAACATTTAAAACTAAGTTTGGATTATATGAGTGGTTAGTCATGCCTTTTGGGTTAACTAATGCACCTAGTACTTTCATGAGATTAATGAATGAAGTTTTACGTGCTTTCATTGGACGATTTGTGGTAGCATACTTTGATGATATATTGATTTTTAGCAGATCTTTGGAGGAACATTTGGAACATTTACGTGCTGTTTTTATTGCTCTACATGATGCACATTTATTTGGTAACCTTGGAAAGTGCACCTTTTGCACCGACCGAGTCTCTTTTCTTGGCTATGTTGTTACTCCACAGGGAATTGAGGTTGATAAAGCCAAGATTGAAGCTATTGAGAGTTGGCCGCAGCCCAAAACACACACGTGAGGAGTTTCCTTGGCCTCGCTGGATTCTATCGGCGTTTTGTGAGAGATTTCAGCACCATTGCTGCACCTCTCAATGAGCTTACAAAGAAGGATGTGCCTTTTGTTTGGGGTACTGCACAGGAAGAAGCATTCACGGTATTGAAAGATAAGTTGACACATGCTCCTTTACTCCAACTTCCTGATTTTAATAAGACTTTTGAGCTTGAATGTGATGCTAGTGGAATTGGGTTAGGAGGTGTGTTATTACAAGATGGTAAACCTGTTGCATATTTTTCTGAAAAATTGAGTGGGCCTAGTCTGAATTATTCTACTTATGATAAGGAATTATATGCTCTTGTTCGGACTTTGGAGACATGGCAACATTATTTATGGCCCAAAGAATTTGTTATACATTCTGATCATGAATCTTTAAAGCACATTAAAAGTCAAGCAAAACTGAACCGTAGACATGCTAAATGGGTTGAATTCATAGAGACTTTCCCTTATGTTATTAAACACAAGAAGGGAAAAGAGAATGTTATTGCTGATGCATTGTCTCGTCGTTATACTATGCTTTCACAACTTGACTTTAAAATATTTGGTTTGGAGACCATCAAAGATCAATATGTGCATGATGCTGAATTTAAAGATGTATTGCAGAATTGTAAAGAAGGGAGAACATGGAACAAGTTCGTCGTTAGTGATGGATTTGTGATACGGTGTATCCTAGGGCCATCACCATGGACCCTTCATCGCCTCACCAAGTGCCCAAAGGACCCATGACTAGAGCACGTGCAAGAGCTTTTGAGACCGAGGTGACCTCGCTCCTCTCTTTACATCTTTCGGATTCACTTGGGGTACGGCCTCTACCTTCATCAGAGACTCTATGCATACTCAGGTACTTGGACGAAGGCCGCGGGACAGCTCTACATGATGCTCAAGAGGACAGGACCGACAAGTGTTCGAGACAAGAAGAAGGAATGCTGAAGATGCTACAGGCACCGGACGTCCGGCCTGCACCGGACGACCGGCGACTCCCAGGCACCGGACGACCGGAAAACACCGGACGTCCGGCCCCTCCCAGACGACCGGACGACCGGAAGCCACCGGACGTCCGTGACTTCGGCAACAGAAGCTAAATAGCGGAAATCCGAGGATTACCGGACGTCCGGTCCCTCCGGAACCACCGGACGTCCGGTAACCTCCGGACGTCCGCTACGACGGCGACCGCGTGTGTAATATAAATACTGTGGACCTCTTTCCTTTAGACTCAGCTGTGGTTTAGCTCATTTGACACTTGTGTGGATTTCTCCCACGAGACCGGTGCGCCTCTACGGAGAAGATCCACTACGGATTCAGGACCTCCTTCAACGGAGAAGATCCCCAGGGATATCAAGACCTCCTCCGGGAGAAGACTATCTGTATCACCGTTGTTGACTTTGGATCATGTACCTCGACCTTGTATCGCGAATCTAGCACTTGTGTGATTGCTTCCGTGTTGATTTGAGTGTCCTCTCTTGTGTTTTCCCCGTCTTCCCCTTGTGTTTTCCCCGTGTTCATCGTGTGCCAACCTCCAAACGTGAAAGATCCGCTGATTAGGGTTCCACCCTGTATCAACAGAGGCGCCGGATTTCCGGGCCCGGGGCCGGATGTCCGGGCCGTGCTTGGCCGGATGTCCGGGCCCTGGCCGGATGTCCGGGCCCTGTAGCTTCAGTCGCTGCTGGTCTTCTGTAGATGATGGCCCAGGTGCCGGATGTCCGGGCCATGGCGCCGGATGTCCGGGGCCTGGAGCTCCCTTCTGCCCTTCTTGATGCATCGGTTCGTACGTGGCCTTGGGGACTTGTTCACCTTCACGCTCTTCTCCGAAGCGGTCTCCTTCACACCTGAGCACACAAAGCACACTCGCTTGAGGTAGCAACCATGTCTCGCAAGATTCATAAGGAAGTAGGGCTAGGAGTGACGTCACCTCGGTCTCGAAAGCTCTAGTACGGGCACGTGTCATCGGTCCTTGAGGCACTTGAGGGGGTGAAGGAGGGTCCATGGGGATGGCCCTAGGATACACCGTATCACACATGCTCCTTTACTCCAACTTCCTGATTTTAATAAGACTTTTGAGCTTGAATGTGATGCTAGTGGAATTGGGTTAGGAGGTGTGTTATTACAAGATGGTAAACCTGTTGCATACTTTTCTGAAAAATTGAGTGGGCCTAGTCTGAATTATTCTACTTATGATAAGGAATTATATGCTCTTGTTCGGACTTTGGAGACATGGCAACATTATTTATGGCCCAAAGAATTTGTTATACATTCTGATCATGAATCTTTGAAGCACATTAAAAGTCAAGCAAAACTGCACCGTAGACATGCTAAATGGGTTGAATTCATAGAGACTTTCCCTTATGTTATTAAACACAAGAAGGGAAAAGAAAATGTTATTGCTGATGCATTGTCTCGTCGTTATACTATGCTTTCACAACTTGACTTCAAAATATTTGGTTTGGAGACCATCAAAGATCAATATGTGCATGATGCTGAATTTAAAGATGTATTGCAGAATTGTAAAGAAGGGAGAACATGGAACAAGTTCGTCGTTAATGATGGATTTGTGTTTCGTGCTAACAAGCTATGCATTCCAGCTAGCTCTGTTCGTCTTTTGTTGTTGCAGGAGGCGCATGGAGGAGGATTAATGGGACACTTTGGCGTGAAGAAGATGGAGGACGTACTTGCTACACATTTCTTTTGGCCAAAGATGCGACGGGATGTTGAGCGTTTTGTTGCTCGCTGCACTACATGTCAAAAAGCTAAGTCACGACTCAATCCTCATGGTTTATATATGCCTTTGCCTGTCCCTAGTGTTCCTTGGGAAGATATATCTATGGACTTTGTTTTGGGTTTACCTCGAACAAAGAAGGGGAGGGATAGCATATTTATTGTCGTGGATAGGTTCTCGAAGATGGCACACTTTATACCATGTCATAAAAGCGATGATGCTGCTAATGTTGCTGATTTGTTCTTTCGTGAAATTATTCGCTTGCATGGTGTGCCAAATACTATTGTTTCAGATCGTGATACTAAATTTCTTAGCCACTTTTGGAGATGTTTATGGGCTAAGTTGGGGACTAAACTGCTTTTTAGTACTACTTGTCACCCCCAAACTGATGGACAAACTGAAGTAGTCAACAGAACTTTGTCTACTATGCTTAGGGCAGTTTTGAAGAATAATAAGAAAATGTGGGAAGAATGCTTGCCTCATATTGAATTTGCTTATAATCGTTCGTTGCATTCTACTACTAAGATGTGCCCTTTTGAAATTGTCTATGATTTCCTACCTCGTGCACCTATTGATTTGTTGCCTCTTCCATCTTCGGAGAAGGTTAATTTTGATGCTAAACAACATGCTGAATTGATCTTAAAAATGCATGAGTTAACTAAGGAAAATATTGAGCGCATGAATGCTAAATATAAACTTGTTGGAGATAAGGGTAGAAAACGTGTTGTCTTTGCACCTGGAGATCTTGTTTGGTTACATTTGCGTAAGGATAGGTTTCCTAATTTGCGCAAGTCAAAGCTAATGTCACGTGCTGATGGTCCTTTCAAGGTGTTAGAGAAAATAAATGATAATGCATATAAACTTGAGCTGCCTGCAGATTTTGGGGTTAGTCCCACATTTAACATTGCAGATTTGAAGTCTTACTTGGGTGAGGAAGATGAGCTTCCGTCGAGGACGACTTCAATTCAAGAAGGGGAGGATGATGAGGACATCACTAACAAGGTTACACCCACAGCTCCAACTGACACATATACAGGACCAATTACTAGAGCTCGCGCACGCCAATTAAATTACCAGGTACTTTCGTTTCTTGGTAATGAATCTAATGTTCATGAGAATATGATGCTGCCTAAATTGGATACATTTGTCTTGCTTACAAATGAAGGGCCTAGCTTGGACAAGAAGGATGAACATTGGATCAAGATCAAGCATGGAGATGATGGCATGCGCAAGGGGAACAAGAATGGAGTTTCAATTGATGATTTCAGGACTTTGAAGCCACCATAATGAGTGTGAGAAGCCTTGGACGAAATATACAAGATGCCACTTCATAAATTTCGTCCAGAGGCTATTATAGGTGCTGCGTCACATTATTATAGGCTGTTTTTAGAGTCCGTATGTGTGGGGAAACAAGAGTTAGGGTTGGTTTTGGACCCCTCCACCAAGGGCCACGAAATTCCCCCCTCTTTCCCTCATATATACAGGCCTTAGGGCGTCGTTTAGACTTTGGGTTTTGTTTAGATTAAAAGTTCGCCATAGCTGCAACTTCGCGTACTTCGTTTGTGTTCAACGACCAGACAAAGGCGTCACAGAACCCCACCTTGATCAATAAAGCTTTCCTATTATATTCGCAATATCCAGATTGCAATCTTAGTTTCTTGCTTGTTCTTCGTTTGCCTGCAGGAAACAGACCTTCGTGGTCAGGTTGATCGTGCTCCGGCGTGGTCGATAACCTCTCGGAGTTGGTTTAGCGATTGCTAAGGCACGACGTCCACGCACGTTCGTAGTCGAATCGTCAAAGTCAACTTCATCCAAACGATAGCCACTATCTCATCGAAAGACGGGACACCTTTGCCTCTATCACCAGCTCTTTGCAAATCAAAGTCACATGCCTCCCACAAGTCTGATAACAATCCCCATTACTTGGCCTTTTGCAGTCTGGGGGCTTGATATGGTAGGACCCCTTAAATGGGGAAGCCACAAAAAGAAATACTTGCTGGTGATGGTGGATAAATTCACTAAATGGGTAGAAGCCAAGCCAGTAAAAACAGCTGAGGCATGGCCTGTGATAGATTTTGTATCCGGCGTAGTACACCATTATGGTGTCCCGCACAGTATTATCACAGATAATGGCACCAACTTCACAGCTGACGAGGTAAAAAATTGGTGCGCAAAGTTATGTACTAAACTTGATTACGCTTCTGTGTACCATCCTCAAACAAACGGTCAAGTCGAAAGAGCCAATGGTCTGATAATGAGCGGCATTAAACCCTGACTAGTGCGCTCCCTACTGGAGTCTAATAAACGCTGGGTCGAAGAGCTTCACTCTGTAGTCTGGGGGCTGCGGACCACACCTAATCGGACGACTGGATACACACCTTTTTTCATGGTGTACGGCGCAGAGGTTGTTCTGCCCTGCGACATTATTCATGAGTCACCTCGAGTGCGCACGTACGAGGAGAGAGAAGCCGAGCTAGATCGGCAGGACGACCTAGATGGACTTGAAGAGGAGCGCGATACAGCGCAAGCCCGTTCCACAGTTTATCAACAACAGGTTAGGCGATACCAGAGCAGAGAAGTGTGGGCCAAGACATACAACATCGGCGAACTCATTTTATGCCTCCTGGAGAAGAAGAAGAAGGACAAGCTCAAACCAAAATGGGAGGGCCCCTTCACTATCGACGAAGTACTCACCGCTGGAGCCTATCGCCTTCGGAATGCACAGGACAACCGCCTTATTCCGAACCCGTGGAACACTATCAGGCTTCGAAGATTCTATGGATAGTTCGGTAGCAATTTTTTCCTCCTTTTAAGTTAGGTCTTATCTTTCATCTTTTATTTTTCTATTTCTCCTCCCTTTTACTTTTTCTCTCATTGGCAAGTATTCGGGTCGCCCGAACTGCCACATGATAAGTACATCTTTGAATGTATCTACCTCAAAAATACTTGGGGGCTTCTTTAACGAAGCCCATTACCAATAAAGCTTCTTGCTTAAAATGTCGTCTGTTTTTTAGAGTCCTTCCTTGCCATTATATGCACCAATATGACTTAAGTTCTGGCCAAGTTGGGTTGCCTGGCTCCTATGCTTACCCCAACGTTTCCGATTGTTCGGCTAGGGCGTAAAGGGAGCACCTCTGCGATTGTTACAGCCGGGTAATCCGGACATGTACCTTAGACTGGATGAAGCCAAAAGCTAGCGCTCTTAAGGGAATAATCGGTCGGCGGATACACGACATATCGCTTTTAAGGCATGTATTTTAAACTACCACATGATACGGCATCCTATAATCCTTTTCACAGGATCTAAAGCCTAGGCCGGCATATGTATGCGCGTTGACCCAGGGAAAGGAACCCCTAACAGAACTATTCTCTCTGGAAGATGTTTCTTACGTTAAACAGTAATATAACATAACTCCCCGAAAACAGTTTGTCTGTTCAACCAATTATGACCGGATTGCCTGGTTTCCAAACATATCACGTGTTTACCACAGATATAGTATTCGGAAACACTCAAGCCTTTGGGTTTTTGGAGGTTAAAGCAGAAGGTCGGCCATGAAAACATTTTCATAAATTCGGCCGGAGATAAGTTTGATGGTAAAAGTACATCCAATACATATGATCAAACGACTAATCTTCCTCTATTCCCTCTATCAGGCTGTATAGTCTGCAGTCCTGTTGGCAAAACTTGGCAGCTGTTTCTACTTGGTCATATACCAAATGCACAGGGATTTCTTGTCCATCGGACCCTCGAGGTCCCACAAGGGCCATATGATTCGGATCAAGACGAGTGTAGCGCGTCTTCACCATGTCCCAGGCTTCTCGAGCACCCATGCGACATGCTGATGCTTTCCATAGTTCGAAGCAGCGTCAAGCCCCTTTGAACAAGTCCGCCAAGTCCTCCATAGTTTCTGGAGGCGAATCTCCTGGCCATAAAGCCTTGGCCATATTCTTCATGGCCTTCCGATCTCGTTCGTGGACCCTGGAAAGCTCTTGCAGCACGTCACCCTCAAAAGGACACTCCCCCTTCGGGCTGCCCAGTTAACAAACCTGCAGGAAAAGTTTTATGAGAAACTTCTAAAACAAGGGACTATAAGGAGAGCTATGTATAAGG
Source organism: Secale cereale (assembly GCA_902687465.1). Taxonomy (NCBI): domain Eukaryota; kingdom Viridiplantae; phylum Streptophyta; class Magnoliopsida; order Poales; family Poaceae; genus Secale; species Secale cereale. The sequence goes on along the minus strand of LR738715.1, from coordinate 447,508,969 downwards.
GACATGCTGAACATGCCGCCTTTTAGCCTCCGGTTCTCTTCCTAGGCACGTGAGAGTTGGGCTCTTACGTCCTTTAGCTCCTGTTCCAACCTACCATTTTTATCCTGTGTTTGGTTTCTTTTATCTATGGCTTGCGTTAGTACGCGTTGGCCAACAGCTGTTTCCCGTTTGGCAAATTTCTTATCCGCCAAAGCAGCCCTTAGCTCCCTTTCCATTTGGTCGGTCGGCCCTATAACTTTATTACAATTAGTATATACTTAACAACTCAGTGATCAGCGCAAATATCATATTGTCTAGACACCATTGTTCTTACCACCAACATCCTTTCCGGATTTCTTCGAATTTCCCAATTCGGAAAGCTGGGTCCGGCACTCTTCTAGCTCCTTGGATAAGGAGTTATTCTTCTCTTGAAGCACCTACAAAAACACAACGATCCTCAAATCAGTTGTACCGACTGCTTTAAGTCTCAGGGGCTACTGGCATGGGAACATCAAAATGTACACTTACCCGCATACCTTTTGAAAGCCGGTGAGTGGCTCCAGCGAGTCCGTCTTGAGCGGCTCAGATATAGCCATCTACAGAGCCGAGGGCATTAAACGCCTCCTCAGAAAAGGTTGGGTCACTCATGGCTGCTATCCGCCACCGGTGAACCATCGCAACCTCCACTTCGGAATTAGTAACTGACATTCCATCTGAACTCATGCGGAGCATCCTTCGCTCATCCCCATGTACACCATTTGGACGCAAGGTGATCCCGTTCCTCGATGCTTTCCCTTTCCTTTCTCGCGAGACATGGATGCTACTTCAAGCGCGGACCTTGTGCATGCTCAGGAACACCCAAAGAGACCATGGAGAGCCCAAGGACCAAGGCCAAGTGTGCGAGGGAGAGAAGGAAGAAGGGCCATCACCTACTGATGAGGACATGACTACCTTGGATACGACCAAAAATATTGCATACATGTATATTTGTGAGGTGATTTCTAATGCATACTATGCAACAATTTATTTATGTCATCCAGGACAAAAATACTTCACAGACTTTTGTGCCATGTCTAATTCCAGGTGTATGGGACATATGTACAATCCACATATGAAGATAAGGGAAAAAGAGAAGTTTAGGTGCTGTTCAGAAAGTTCTCTCACGTCACTTTTGGGCCAAGAGAAGATAGAGTCCAAGTCTCTCACGTTCTGCATCCAGATTCGGACTGCACAGACATACCTGACTCAAAACGTTAAGAACTCCTTCATATGGACTCCGAATTGGGTGATTTTTTTTGTTGGAAACTAGATTTTGTACACTTTCCAACCCAATTGGATTCACCTTCAAATTCGTCCGGAGCGTTGAGATACCGACGAAACAATCTGACGCTGCAGCAGAATCCGAGTCAAACTACAAGTCCAAAGGTGTTACATCACCTCCACTTGGGCCCATGAGCCTTGTACGACCTAGGGTGAGTTTTAGGCTGCCTAGGGACGTCCTTCCACCTCCTTGGCCGCCACCCCTTGCTCCTATATAAGTAGATCCATCTAGTAACTTTTTCTTTGGGATTTGTTTAGTCAAAAGTTAGCCATTGCAACTTCGTGTACTTCGTTTGTGTCCAACGACCAGACCAAGACCACTTACAGATCCCCACCTTTATCAATACTTCATCTATATTTGCAATATTCAGATTGCTTTATCATATTCTTGCTTGTTCTTCGATTGCATGCAGGAATAGACCTTCGTGGTCAGGCTGATCATGTTTTTGGCATTGTCAGTAACCCCTGGAGATTGGTTTAGCGATTGCTAAGGCGCAACGTCAAGCACGTTTGTAGTCGGATCGTCAAAGTCGACTCCACCAAATCGATAGTTATCATCTCATCGAAAGATCGAGCCCCTCGCCTCTATCAAGTGGTATCAGTTTTCAGGTAGCTCGGTGAGAATTTCCAGTTATTCCTAGAATAGATTTATTTTCTTACCTATTGTCCAAGAAAAAGTCCAGAAAAAAAGTTAGATCTATTCATCCTTTGTCCAAGCCAGTCTGAGCCTTTGCAATTTTATTTTCATTATTTGCATTATTGAATTATCGGTTGCATCGTCGTGTCGAGTTGCTGGTCTTAGTGTCTAGTTCGTTAGAGTTTCGAGTTCTGTTCACATTAGTCACGTCGCCGCTGCATCGTTATCACTTCCGCTGTCCACCACCTCATCCATCAATTTCCACCTCGTTCTACCCATCGTTCATTGTCACAATCATAGTTGAAGTCGTTCGCATCTTTGCTTGGTCCAATCTGCATCTTATCTAGTTTGTCTTGGAAAGAGGGAGAAAGAAAAAAAAAGACAGAGAAAAAACAGTAAAAAAAAAAGAGGAGAGAAAGAAAAAGAAAAAAGTGTTAGAAAAAAGAAAAAGAAAAATAAGGAAAAGAAAGTTGGAGAGAGTGTTGTTGTATATTCTGCTTGGCACTTGTTTTCATCATTATCTTTACAGCCGTTGTGATCTTCACTTATATCTTGCTGTCCAGAGCTACTTCGTATCCATTATTGATGCTAGTTGTGCTACACCGTGACCTCATTAGTGTTCTAGGCTCGCATCTCTAGTCCGCTCTAGCATAGAACCAGCACAGTACCGTCGTTGAGCGTTTATTCAACATTGTATCTCTGAATAGATTATTGCTAATCTTTTGCTACCATATATAGCCAACCCAGCTCCACATATTTCTACACCGTGCATATTTACGTTCACCTGGTGATGTAGGGTGGAACCCTAATCAGCTGATCTTTCACGTTTGGAGAGTATCCCACGATGAACACGGAGAACACAAGGAGGAAAACGGGGAAAACACGAGAGGAAACACTCAATTCAACACAAAGATGATCACACAAATGCTAGATCCACGATACATATCGAGCTACACGATCCATAGTCAACGTCGGTGGTACAAGGATAGTCTTCTCCGTGAGGAGGTCTTGGTATCCCGTAGGATCTTCCCCGATGTGGAGGCCTTGAATCCGAGGTGGATCTTCTCCGAAGAGGCGCGCGGTCTCGGAGGAGAGAATCCACACAAGTCTGAAAATGAGCTATATCCCAGCTAACCCTAGTACGGAGCTAGGAGATGAGTACTTATAGTCCAAGGGGTATGTTGGGGGGATACATGGGTGAAAACCCTTCAACTGCACGCAGGCAGGGCGGTAGTACCGGTCCTGGGACCGGTAGTACCGGTCTTGGCTGTTTTACCGGAAGTTCCGGCCTTGCACCGGCCTTGCTCCGGTCGATCACAGAAGGTCCAGCGGTAGTTGGCCGGTAGTTGGACCGATAGTACCGGTGGACCGGTAGTTGGACCGGTAGTACCGGTTTCTCTGCGCTGGGAGAATCCTGGTCCATGCTCTTGGCCTCCGTCTTGCACCGTAGCTTCTTCTAGGCACCTAAGCACACAAAGTATCTCCGTTTGAGGTAGCAGCCATGTCTCAAGGTGGTCAAATGGGAATTCAACAAGGAGAGAGTTAACCTGGGATTCAAATGCTCTAGCGCGAGCACGTGTCATAGGTCCTTGGAGCACTTGGTGAGTTGATTGATGGTCCATGGGGATGAGCTTGGGATGCTCCGCATCATCTCCCCTCCCTTGGGAAAGATCCGACCTCGGATCGAAATCTTCATCACCATGGAACGGAGAGAGATCCTTGACATTGAAGGTGTCGCTCACGGAGTACTTGTCTCGTGGGATGTCGATCTTGTAGGCGTTGTCGTTGTAGCGTGCTAGCACCTTGAAAGGTCCGTCGGCGCGAGGTAGTAGTTTGGACTTGCGCTCGTGTGGGAAACGGTCCTTGCGAAGATGAAGCCAAACAAGATCTCCCAGTTGGAACACCATTGGTGTCTTGTTGACGTTGAGCTTGGTGGTGAGACGATGGACTTGTCGCTCGATTGTTGCCCTTGTTTCTTCGTGCACCTTCTTGAGATAGCTTGCTTGTGCACTTGCGTCCATGTTGATGCGCTCTTGTAGAGGTAGAGGTAGAATGTCCAATGGGGACAACGGGTTGAAGCTGTAGACGACCTCGAAGGGAGACTTGCCGGTGGTCGAATGTCTTGCACGGTTGTAGGCGTACTCGGCGATGGGCAAGCATTGCTCCCATTCCCGGATGTTCCTCTTGATCAACACACGAAGAAGTGTGGAAAGCGTGCGGTTCGTCACCTCCGTCTGGCCGTCCGTTTGTGGATGGTACGCCGAAGAAACTAGGAGCTTGATTCCGAGCTTAGCGCAGAGGGTTTTCCAAAAGTAACTCAAGAACTTGACGTCCCGGTCCGACACGATCGTTTTCGGCACGCCATGTAGACGAATGACCTCCCTACAAAAGAGGGTTGCAACATGTGAAGCATCGTCTATCTTGTTACAAGGAATGAAATGAGCCATTTTAGAGAATCGATCCACGACAACTAGCACGGAATCTTTTCCATTTTGAGTACTAGGCAATCCAAGTACGAAATCCATGCTTATGTCTTCCCATGGATGGTATGGAATAGGAAGAGGCATGTAAAGACCATGAGATTGAGCTTTGGACTTAGCTTTGCAGCATGTAGAACATCGGTTGGTGAGTCGCGAGACGTCACGGAGCATCTTGGGCCAAAAATAATTCTTCGAGAGGGTAGCAAACGTCTTGTCATGTCCAAAGTGTCCCATGAGTCCTCCTCCATGAGATTCCTGCAAAAGGAGCGAACGAAGCGAAGACTCAGGAATGCAAAGTTTGTTAGCTCTCATAAGATATCCATCCATGATGTAGTAATGTTCCCAAGAAGTGTGAGTCAAGCACTTAGCATAAGCATTTGCAAAGAGAGGATCATGCTCATATAAATCTTTAATGTGCTCAAAGCCAATCACGTTCAACTCAAGTTGTGTTACGAGCATGCATTTGCGGGAAAGCGCGTCCGCCACAACATTTTCTTTGCCTTTGATGTATTTGATGACATAGGGAAAAGACTCAATGAACTCACTCCATTTAGCATGACGCTTGTTCAACTTAGTTTGACCTTTGAGATACTTGAGAGTCTCATGGTCCGTATGAAGAATGAATTCATGAGGTCGAAGATAATGTTCCCAAACACGTAAAAGTCTCACCAAGGCATAAAGCTCTTTATCATAGATGGGATAGTTAAGTTGCGCTCCCGATAGCTTCTCGCTAAAGTACGCAATTGGGCGCTTTTCTTGCATTAGCACGCCACCTATGCCGGTACCGCTAGCATCACAATGAATCTCAAAAGGTTTATCAAAGTTTGGTAGGGCTAGAAGTGGGGCGTGAGTAAGCAAGCTTTTTAGCTCATTGAACGTGGTGTCTTGCGAAGGACCCCAAATGAAGGGTGCGTTCTTCTTGCTCAAAGCGTGTAGAGGCATAGTGATGTAGGGTGGAACCCTAGATGGCCGATCTTTCACGAAATGGAGGGGATCCCACGATGAACACGAAGAACACGAGAGGGGAACACGAGGGGAAACACGAGAGAATCACTCAAACCAACAAGAACAAGTCACACATATGCTAGATCCCCGAAACACAAAGAGATACAAGATCCATGATCAACAAGGGACCATACAAGTAGCGATAGTCTTCTCCGTGAGGAGGTCTTGGTATCCCGTAGGATCTTCTCCGCAGAGGTCTTGAATCCGTGTGGATCTTCTCCGTGGAGGGGCCGCAGTCACTCACAAGGAGATGAACCACTAGTGGATGAGCAAAGCTCTATCTCAAATGAGCTAAACCTAAGCTAACCCTCACTAGGAGGAGGTGGAGGAGTATATATAGTCTAGGGCCACGAAGGGGTAAGTGGGAGAGGGATACATGGGCCTCTGGCCCGATAACTGTGCGCAGACAGCATGTAGCGGACGTCCGACGGCTACCGGACGTCCGGTGGCTCGCGAGGGTCCGGACGTCCGGAAGTCTTCGGACTTCCGCTATTTTCCTTCTGTCGTCGAAGTCACGGACGTTCGTTAGCCTCCGGTCATCCGGTCGCCTGGGAGTCGCCGGTCGTCCGGTAGAGGCCGGACGTCCGGAGCCTGTAGCTTTTCCAGCAGCTTCTCTTGATCCTTGTACTTGGTGTCCTCGCCGTCTTGTCCAATGCTCCTAGCTGTTCCATGGCCTCCCTCTTGGTTCCTGGTCATGCATAACACATATATTTGAGGTAGTAGCCATGTCTCACATGTAGAAAGTGGAGGTTCGGAGAGGAGCGAGTGAACCTTGTGTCCAATTGTGTGTAGTTGAGGTCTCGTCGAAGTGAACATGGGGATGATCATGGGATGCTCCGCATCATCTCCCCTCCCTTGGGAAAGATCCGACCTCGGATCAAAAACCTCATCACCATGGAAACGGTAGTCGTGAACGGACTTGTAGTTGGACGAAGTTGAGGTCATGTCGCAATCCAAGTACTCCAAGGTGTCTCCGGTATGTGGTACATGCAAAATGAGCAAACACAAAGTACACTTGGAAATACAATGGTTAGCACACACAAAGTGTCCATCATGTAAGAATGAGTCCGTGTGACAAGGTACATGAAGCTTAGCAAGATGATATAGTATGAGATGGAAAGCATTCATGTGATCAAATGCATTTGTGGTGCACACAAAGGTGTTGTGAATGTGATCAATGCAACCATTGTGCAAAATGATGTCATAGTGTGATGGTTTATCAAGAGCATGAACATGGCAATGGATGCTCAATATGTGTATGTTATCATGCAATTGATGGAGGACAATATGATCATGATGTATGAATATTCCATCAAGAAAGATCACAACAAATTTGCTGAGGAAATGCACAAGCTCATATATCATGGATGACATGGGGATACAAGATGCAACAAGGCAATCATAATGTGAGTCAATCCATGCATAAGATGCAAATTTTTTATGGGAATGATATGTCCATGGAGCATGGCATGTGAGCACACAATCAACAAATATGAAGGTTTTGGTGCAATGTGCCAAAGGAGTTTTGATATACCAATGCTCGATGTCGTGGCATGAGTGAAGGTCCGAAGGTGCATCCAAAGGGTCCATCTTCAATGTCGGTCCTCCATCCCGTAGATGTATCATGTAGACAAGAAGAAGGAAACAACAATGAAAGTATGGCCCATCCAATATGCATAAGTGAGGATGGCTCACAAAGAAGGAATTCACCTTTAAGAATTTCTCGAAGATGTTGGTGTCGCGCAATGTGTATGCCTTCACATGCCAAACATGCCTTGTGATGGTACCGCCTTGTGAATCCTTCAAAATGAAAGAACATGCCAAACACTCGGAAAAACAAATGAGGTTAGCCATAATGCAAAACCTAGCATTCGTGCGGGAAAATACCCAACAAGTGTTTGCATCATTCTTATCATAAGAAAGTACAAGGGTGTGGTGCATGGTATGTAGGCATAAGATGCGAGAACAACCAAGTGCGATAGGCTCAATCAAGTAAGTATGCATCACAAGAAGGGTGTCAAAGTCTCCAATATCAATAGGCATAGCATGGTTGCACTCAATACAAGGGAATATGAGAGATGCAACGAATGGAGACAAGTGACAATGATCAATGTGAATCATGTGAATGGCATGAACATATATGTCATCAACCCAAGAAAGCAAGTAAGAGTGGAACATGGGTGATGCAATATAGCAAGCAAGCATAGCAATCAAGTCAAACAAGCTAGTAGTGCGAAGATGCAACGTACTAGAGGTAATCATGGCAAGCATGTCATGTGTGCAAATAGTGAGCATACGTGATGCACATGGCATAGCACAAGCATGAAAGCAAGATATGAGCAAAATAGCATCAATGTGTTGATGAGAGGCCATATGGAAATAGCAATGGGATAACATGACTCTCCCAACACAAGAATCAACAATATAATGGGGCACAAAGAAATCATGGTAGTAGCTACAAGTATCTCCACCAAGCATGCAAATACACATATAAGTAGCATAATGGTGAATCATGTGTAAAGGCAAGCAAGGGTCACAATTGCATGGCAAAGTCATAGCAAGAGGCATAACATGCAAAGTGAACACGATAGTATGGGCATAATGTGATAAGTGGCAAATAGCCCATAGCCGTGTGAGAGCCAAGTAAAAGAGATGCGCGTAGTGGTTGCGCGAAGAGAACGGTGGTAGGGACAATCCACGGGATCCCAAATCATCGTTGCTCTCAAGAGCTCGTTCTGTCAACTCATGGGATTGTGAGGTTGACGAGTTTGCAAAAGTACCTACACAAGACAAAGGCAAAGGAAAAATTGTATGTGCGTGGTATATGTACACATCATCCATCATGATGCGCACGTGCGTGTGTTGGTTAGCACAAAATAGCCAATGCTCAAATAAATGAGATGCGTGATATAGAAACATGTCATCCATCATGAGAGGTTTGTTGTTATGTATAGCATAATGGAGACTCGAATTGTGTAATGCATCACAAGAAATAAGAGCATTGTTATTCATGGAATGCATATGGTGCACACAATCATGGTAATCATGCAAGGTATGGAATGCATCAAAATCTCCTAGTATGTATGAGGAAACTATGGGGGTCTCCTCAATAGCATTCATGGGAACATCAACTGGAGAATATTGATAACATCCAAAGCAAAGCATATTTGGAACAATGTGATCATGGTATGGCATAGTAGATGAATTGCGCAAGTCATGTAAAGGAAGCATGGCAATATCATCGCAAGAGAAACACAAGCCAATGACCATCATCTTGTCATCTATGCCACAAGTGCAAATAGGATTTACTTTAATTTGGCATGCATAGTTACTATGTTGAGATTGATATGAAACAATATGAGAAATCTCACTCATAGCATATGACAAGTTTAGAGGGTTGTCGAACATGATGTGACCAAAAGAATTTTCACATGAGATCCTATGGAGCATAGCATCACAACTAGGCAACTCAACATGCTCATCATCATATTCATCATAAATAGGTAAGTCATGACATGAGGAAGTTGCACTAGCATGAAGCATGGTCATAGGTGAATCAACATCATGCAAGCAATCATTGGTGATATAGTCCACAAGTGGGACGAAAGAAGCACCATCACCTATGTTACCTTTGGAGCATCGCTCATGTATTGTAGGTGAGGTTGCAACTTGATGGTACCATGTGGGGGGTACATCTTCTTCCACCATGGCCATCGGGTTATCCAATGGAGGGACGGACTCATCGAGGGTAGGCATGTCCTCTTGTAGGAGACCTAGCACCAAATAGAACACACTCGGAGTAGAGGTTAAGTCGTTAGAAATCATAGTGGCCTCACATGCCCTATCAACTACCTCACTCACTAAGTGTTGTGGCTCACTCACTCCCTTGTGGATGCTCTCACTCGTATGGTTGGTGGAGTCACTCAAATGGCTCTCAACCTCACATAGGAGAAGTGGCATGCTCTCAAGTGTGGGGCTAGTGGTGGGCACACTCATCCTATCAAGGGAAATGCTCTCAAGATCACATATGGTGGAGTCACTCATATCGCTCATGTGGTGGTGGCTCTCCTCACATGGGAATTGGGGCATCTCGTCATAAGTGGATGTTGAAGAGGTGTAGGTGCAATAGTCTCCATTCTCAACTTCCTCATCCGTAATGCCTCCAAAGATGAATGCCGTAGGGTGTGGCAAACCATCACGCTCCTCCGAGGTCAAAGAGAAGGTCTCATGCTTGCTCGCGTAGCTTGACCCGGAGTAGTAGTCCAATATGGGCGCCGTCTTCATGGTGTCGAAGAGGTTCATGCTCGTCGCCTTGGTCGAAGGGGATGGCCCATGCTCGACCGTCTTGTCGCCGTCGCTCGTAGATGATCGCCTTGATGATGAAGACATCGATGTAGGCGAACTCATGGGAAGTAGGCGAAGATGCCGTACATCCAAAGGCGAAGATGCCTTGATAGCACTTGGCGAAGATGCCGAAGTGGTGGTAGTAGCCGTAGCTCCGTCTTGGGTATGCTTGTCTCGCGGTCTTCTTATGTTCTCTTGAAGCTTGGGCTTGGCGTGAAGTAGAGCGTCTTCGGACTTGTAGGTATGCGCTTGTCGAGCATCTTCATGATGATGATCTCGTTGTCGTCCTTGAGCTCTTGGTAGATGTCGTTCGTCGTCGTCGTGCACAAGATGCTTGGAGGTGACTTGCCCTTCATGACGATGTCGATGGTCGCCATGTTGGTGTGGACGTGGAAGACTTGTACTTGCATCATGTTTGCGCTCCGAAGACTTGTGACTTGAACATCGCCGCCGAGAGGATGACGAAGGGGAAGAAGACTTGTAATCGACCACCAAGTGTCGGAGCTCCGCCATTTGTTTGTTGAAGGAGTCGCACATGTCGTCGAAGGAAGCCATTGTCCTTGTCTCGAAGTGTCGTTGTTCGATGGAGATGTTGCCCAAGCACTCTTGCATTTCTCGTTGTAGTCCGATGGTTTTCGCGTGGATGTCCTTGTTCGCGCCGTCGATGTCGAAGACCGGAGATGAAATGCCTTGCCTATCCATCACAAGATGCTAGCAAGTATGAGTGGGAGAAAGAGAAGAACTATACCAAATGTACCTTGACCAATTTTGAAGATGGATCAATGATCACTCAAATGTGGAACAAGGAAATAGCACAATTGGTACCAATTCTTGTCGGTTTCTCACACCTACACAAGTAAAGCTTCTGGTGGAGCTCGGTGAGGATAGTGGCACAAAAATTTGATGCAAAATGTTAGCAAGAGTCAATAAATTTGAAAAAGATTCACAAATTCGCAAGTGAAACAAGTAGACCAATAGCAATATGGGTGGCACACGGAAACACACACGGATAGATAGATGGGGTCGTGCAACCAAGGAATGAGCCAAAATGTGGAATCCACGAAAATGCTCGTGTTGCACAACACTAGAGAGACGCTAGCGCGATTGCACAATAGGCGGATACGAACTTGTGCACAACCTACTAAGCAAAATGCAACGACTTCTATCCCAAGTATGCTATATGTATGGTATTCCGGTGCTTTTAGCACAAGATGATCCAAGATGATCAAGTATGATATGATATTTTGTGATGCTATGGCTCTTGCTTACAAGCTTCTTTGTGGCTCTTTCGCTTAAAAGCTTATTCTTTTTTTTGTATATATGTGGCCACGATGCACAAACCAAGATAGCAATTGTGTATATGCGGGAACAATCTTGTGGCACACGAGATGATATGATGATACCAATATGATATGGTATGCATGCAATGGAGACGCGGATCGATGATCACTAATGTGCACAAGTAACGTTGCTGGCAATACTCAAAGGCTAGTCTCGATAGGCAAGTGACGCAAAATGGGCTAGGGGTTAACAATGCAATTGCAAGGGGAATATACAATGATGTCGTCGAAGTTACCGTCCGATGATGATGATGATGAGATGCGGTGCTCTTGATGTAGACCCATTCCTAATTAGCCGAAACACCTTAGGAAACGGAAAAACCACAACGCAAAATCTCAAGGACAAATGTCAAATGGTGGTAGCGGCAATGCCGTGGTGGTTGCGGAAGTGGAAAGATGGGCTATACACGATGTCGGAGTTGAAGTCACGGTCCCTAAGTAGCCGAAACACCTTAGGAGACACAAGCCACAACTCAAACAAGCTCAACAAAATTGGGTTAGGTTGTGTGGAAATGTATAGTGGACAATGGGTATGCGGAAGTGGTGGAGGTGGTTGATGAAGAAGCAACGGTCCCTAAGTGGCCTAAACACCTTAGGAGACTCAAATCACTACTCAAGCAACCACAAATGCTATGTGAACAAAAATGGTTAGGTTGCGGAAGTCGGTGGTGGTATAGCGGATGATGTGGTGGAGGCCCTAGGCAAAGATGCCAAAATCCACAAAATATGATGGAGTCAAATGAATATGGTTGTATTTTTCTGGTATGGGGAATGTCAAGAGCTTCGAAACGAGCTAAATAACGTCCAAATCGGAGTTCGTATGAATTAGTTATGGACAAAACAAAAATCAGCCGAAGTCAAAATCTGGGGATACCGGACGTCCGGAAAAGACCGGAAATCCGGTAATTTCTTCTGTATAGGTGGTTCCAGTCCTCCGGTGAGTTCCGGACGTCCGGTGCTTCGTGAGGGTCCGGACGTCCGGTAAAACGCCGGTCGTCCGGTGGGTCGGGGTCAATGCGAGATTTGAGATCCGGGACGCGATTTTGGGCGGAATTTGATGATTTTGGGGTCAAAATTGATGAGATTTTGTGGATGAAAGATGGGGAAACTTGGGGAAATGCTAGATCCACTTGAAACGAAGCAAATCCATGGATCAAAATCAACAAAACATCATCAAATCAACAGATCACAAAAAATTTTGGGGCTATTTTTGGTGGGGATTTTCGAATTTTAGGACGAAATCACACAAAAGAAAGCTAGAAAACGGTGGAGGGGACTCCAAATTCGTGAGAAACGTGGCTCATGATACCATAATGATGTAGGGTGGAACCCTAGATGGCCGATCTTTCACGAAATGGAGGCGATCCCACGATGAACACGAAGAACACGAGAGGGGAACACGAGGGGAAACACGAGAGAATCACTCAAACCAACAAGAACAAGTCACACATATGCTAGATCCTCGAAACACAAAGAGATACAAGATCCATGATCAACAAGGGACGATACAAGTAGCGATAGTCTTCTCCGTGAGGAGGTCTTGGTATCCTGTAGGATCTTCTCCGCAGAGGTCTTGAATCCGTGTGGATCTTCTCCGTGGAGGGGCCGCAGTCACTCACAAGGAGATGAACCACTAGTGGATGAGCAAAGCTCTATCTCAAATGAGCTAAACCTAAGCTAACCCTCACTAGGAGGAGGTGGAGGAGTATATATAGTCTAGGGTCACGAAGGGGTAAGTGGGAGAGGGATACATGGGCCTCTGGCCCGATAACTGTGTGCAGACAGCATGTAGCGGACGTCCGACGGCTACCGGACGTCCGGTGGCTCGCGAGGGTCCGGATGTCCGGAAGTCTTCGGACTTCCGCTATTTTCCTTCTGTCGTCGAAGTCACGGACGTCCGGTGGCCTCCGGTCGTCCGGTCGCCTGGGAGTCGCCGGTCGTCCGGTAGAGGCCGGACGTCCGGAGCGTGTAGCTTTTCCAGCAGCTTCTCTTGATCCTTGTACTTGGTGTCCTCGCCGTCTTGTCCAATGCTCCTAGCTGTTCCAGGGCCTCCCTCTTTGTTCCTGGTCATGCATAACACATATATTTGAGGTAGTAGCCATGTCTCACATGTAGAAAGTGGAGGTTCGGAGAGGAGCGAGTGAACCTTGTGTCCAATTGTGTGTAGTTGAGGTCTCGTCGAAGTGAACATGGGAATGATCATGGGATGCTCCGCATCACATAGCAATGGTGCTAAAGTCCTTCACAAAACGTCGATAGAAACTGGCTAAACCAAGGAAACTACGCACTTGCATGAGATTCGTTGGTTGAGGCCAAGTTTTAATTGCTTCAATTTTAGTTTCATCAACGTGAACACCTTGAGAAGAAACGACAAATCCTAGAAAGACAACCTTGTCAACGCCAAAAGTGCATTTCTCCATATTAGCATATAAGCGCTCTTTCCGAAGGGTTTGTAAAACCAAACGGATGTGTGTCACATGGTCCTCTAGCGTCTTGCTAAAAACGAGGATGTCATCAAAGTA
>LR738715.1:447469836-447495332 GCA_902687465.1 Secale cereale | reverse complement strand
CGGACTTCCGCTATTTTCCTTCTGTCGTCGAAGTCACGGACGTCCGGTGGCCTCCGGTCGTCCGGTCGCCTGGGAGTCGCCGGTCGTCCGGTAGAGGCCGGACGTCCGGAGCGTGTAGCTTTTCCAGCAGCTTCTCTTGATCCTTGTACTTGGTGTCCTCGCCGTCTTGTCCAATGCTCCTAGCTGTTCCATGGCCTCCCTCTTTGTTCCTGGTCATGCATAACACATATATTTGAGGTAGTAGCCATGTCTCACATGTAGAAAGTGGAGGTTCGGAGAGGAGCGAGTGAACCTTGTGTCCAATTGTGTGTAGTTGAGGTCTCGTCGAAGTGAACATGGGAATGATCATGGGATGCTCCGCATCACATAGCAATGGTGCTAAAGTCCTTCACAAAACGTCGATAGAAACTGGCTAAACCAAGGAAACTACGCACTTGCATGAGATTCGTTGGTTGAGGCCAAGTTTTAATTGCTTCAATTTTAGTTTCATCAACGTGAACACCTTGAGAAGAAACGACAAATCCTAGAAAGACAACCTTGTCAACGCCAAAAGTGCATTTCTCCATATTAGCATATAAGCGCTCTTTCCGAAGGGTTTGTAAAACCAAACGGATGTGTGTCACATGGTCCTCTAGCGTCTTGCTAAAAACGAGGATGTCATCAAAGTAGACCACTACAAAGACACCTATGTAGGGTCGAAGACAAAAATGCATAAGACGCATAAAAGAACCGGGTGCTTCCGATAAGCCCATTGGCATAACAAGCCACTCGTATAACCCAAACTTGGTTTTGAAAGCCGTTTTCCACTCATCACCCTCTTGAATGCGAATTTGGTAGTAACCACTTTTAAGATCAATTTTTGAAAAGATGGTGGCACCACATAATTCATCAAGCATGTCGTCTAAGCGTGGGATAGGATAACGGTATCTAACGGTGATAGCATTTATGGGGCGGCAATCGGAGCACATGCGAAAACTTCCATCTTTCTTAGGCACGAGAATAACCGGAACGGCACAAGGGCTTAAGCTTTCACGTACATGACCTTTGTCGATGAGTTGTTGTACTTGCCGTTGTATCTCCTTGGTTTCCTCGGGGTTGACGCGGTAAGGAGCCTTGTTTGGAAGTGGTGCGCCGGGTATGAGGTCGATGCGGTGTTCGATTCCGCGAAGTGGAGGTAGACCCGGAGGTAGCTCATCGGGAAAGACGTCCGAGAATTCCTGCAACAAATTAGACAACACTAAAGGTAGAGGTGGTGAAATGTTACTAGGTTTGGCTTCCCCTTTGCATAAAAGCACAAGGTGGAAGACACTCGATGGGTTCTCACACACTTCTCTCATCTCACTTTTGGTGGCAAATAGGACTAGTTGCTTCTTGTCGCTCATCGTGGAGTCGCTCATATTTGGCTTGTGGCTCTCACTTTCCTTTTGGTGGCTCACTCTCTCACCATTCTCTCCACGATGGTTGGTAGGTAAAAGCTTGTCGGCGGCTACTTGACTTGGAGACATTGGTCGGAGCACGAATTCCTTGCCCTTCATCTTGAAGCTATAGTGATTTGTCCGTCCATTGTGTGTGACTCCACGATCATATTGCCATGGACGTCCAAGAATAAGGTGGCACACGGACATGGGTATCACATCACATTCAAGAGTGTCCTCGTAGGCGCCAATCTTGAAAGAGACTTGCACGATGTGCTCGACTCGAAGAATTCCGGCGTCGTTGAGCCACTGGACCTTGTAGGGGTGAGGATGCTTCGTCTTGACCAAATGAAGCTTGTCGCATAGCTCTTCGCTTGCCAAGTTGTGACAACTTCCTCCATCAATGATAACTTTGACGGAGCGTCCATTGATGCCGGCCTTCGTATGGAAAATGTGACATCGTTGGTCATCATCTTGTTGGTGTTGGAGTGTCAAGACTTTGGAGACAACAAGATTGGGGCTTGAGTCATTGTCGCAAAACACTTGACGGTCTTCTTCTTCATTCACTTGGCGATGCATAGCAACATGCTCAAGTGCTTCTATCTCATCATCGCTCATGGAGTCATAAGATCCGTCATCGTTGATGATCATGGTGCAAACGGTCTTGCACTCAAATGACTTGTGGCCTCGTCCTTGGCACTTGAAGCATTTGATGGAGCTCGTCTTGTTGTTGTCTTTGGTTGGAGTTGTAGTTGAGGAAGCTCTTGGCTTGAAGTTGTTGGTAGAAGGTGGACGACTCGATGTAGTCGCATTCTTGTAGCTTGGCTTGTCGCCGAAGTTTGTAGATGGCTTGGTAGAGGTAGGAGGAGTAACCGAAGTCGTTGAAGCTTGGTTGTAGGAGCCGAAGTTCTTGGAGTTGAACTTGGAGTACTTGTAGTCCTCTTGAACTTGTCGCTCCGCTTTGGTTGCTTAATGTACTAGCTCGAGGAGATTGTTGTATGGTTGGAAGTCCGCAATCTTCTTGATGGGATAGTTGAGTCCATTCAAGAATCTCGCCATTGTTTGCTCTTCATCTTCCATGATGTTTGCTCGTATCATGGCAATCTCCATCTCCTTGTAGTACTCTTCAACGGACTTGGTACCTTGCTTGAGGAGTTGTAGCTTCTTGAACAAGTCACGGTTGTAGTGTGTTGGCACGAAGCGTGCTCTCATGACTTCCTTCATTTGAGCCCAAGTGGTGATAGGAGGTTCGCCTTTTGCTTCTCTTCTCTCGATGATTTGCTCCCACCAAATGAGAACATAGTCTTGGAACTCAAGGGATGCCATTGCGATCTTCTTCTCTTCATCGAAGTTGTGAAGGCGAAAGATCTTGTCAACCTTCAATGCCCATGAGAGATAGTCTTCGGGATCAATGCTTCCGGAAAACTTTGGCATGGTGAATTTGAGCTTGCCATAGCGATGCTCGTCATTGTTTCCGTGCCTATTGGGAGGGCGGTCTTGATTTTGGCGGTTTGCCATATCATGTTGCTCTTGCCTAGCTTGTCGTTCTTGTTGGGGTTGTTGCTCTTGCCGCGCTTGAGGAGGAGCTTCTCGTTGCATTCTTGCTTGGTGGCATCTTTCTTGCATCTCATCACGAAGGAAATCCTCTTCTTGACGAGTGTGTCGAGTGCGGGCTGCCACATTGCGATGTGCATCTTGTAATGCTCGTTGCGCCTCCATAGCTTGAGCTTCTCGACGTTGTTGTGCTTGGCGGTTAGCCTCGGCGTCTAGTTCTTCTTGTTGTTGACGAGCTCGCTCTTGTTGTTGTTGGCGTAGTCGTTGCCGGTCTTATGCTTGCTCAAGTGTAGCTTGGTTTTGACGGCGTCGGCTGTCTTGCTCGTCGAATAGCTCTTGTGAACTCTTGTCATGAAGAGTCTGCCGGTTGTTATGTCGATCTTGACGTGCGGCTTGACGAAGAGTGTTGGACGTAGGTGTACTTGAGTCTTGCGTGGAGTCGGAATGTCGACTTGAGCGGCTTCGTCTTTGAGAGGATGTTGAAGAAGAACGTCGGTTGATTATCAATGTCCGGAGCTCGTTGTATTGAGTAGTCATGTTGGTGTTGATGATGTCGAATTGCTCTTTTGTTCTTGCTTCAAATTGGCGCGCGTCCTCGGCGACTTGACCAATGTACTCGCGCATAGCTTCACTCTCTTGATGTAGAGCTCGTTGGACACCGAAGAGATGTAGTTTGGTGACGTAGTTGTTCGCTTCTTGAGGATCGTCGAAGATCGGGTTGGAAGATGTACTTGGCCTATCCATCATCACAAGCAAGTATGTGAGTGGGAGAAAGGAGAAGACAATACCAAATGTACCTTAACCGAAGTTGAAAATGGATCAATGGTCACTCGATAATATAACCCGGAAATAGCACTATTGGTACCACTTTGTGTCGATTCTCACACCTACACAAGTAAAGCTTTGAGAGGAGCTTGGTTAGGATGTGGCACAAATTCAATGCAATCGTCAAAGTGACTCAATGATGTTGAAAGTGGTTCACAATTTGCTCATGCAACAAGTAGATCACTAGCGAAGTAGCACACCGAACACACGCACGGATAGATAAATGTGGTTGGGCAACCAAGGGTGAGCGAAAATGTGGAATCCACGGAAAATGCTCGTGTTGCACAACACTAGAGAGACGCTAACCGATTGCTTAATAGGCGGATACGCACTTATGCACGACCTATAAGAGGCAAAACGTAACGACTATCTATCACAAGTATGCTATGAGTGTATGATGTGCCGATTCTTGAGCACAAGATGATGTATTGCTATGTCATATGATCTCTTTTGATGCAAAGCGTATGATGCTATTGTCCTTTTGCTTTGGTTGGCTCGTTTGCTTAAAAGCTTGTGAGCTCTTTCTTTGGATACTTATGCATGCTTCTCGGATCAAGGTAGCTATTGTGTATGTGGGACACTCTTTTGTCACACGGAGCTATGATGATGTAGTATGCAATATCTATGACTATCACTAATGTGCACAAGTGTCGTGGCCCGGCAATACTCAAATGTCTAGTCTCAATGGGAAAGCTATGCAAAGATGGTTCATAGGGTGACAATGCCATAGCAAGGTAGGATGAACAAGGTGTCGTCGATGTTACCGTCCTTGCCGAGGGTGAGCGGTGGTGTTGTCGATGTCGTTCCGTTCCAAGGTAGCCGAAACATCCAAGGAAACGGTGAAACCACAACTCAAGTATCCAAGGCAAAGTGAGACAAAATTGTCAAAATCGAAGGGTAGAAACGATGGTGGTTGCGGAAGTGGTGGTGGTATGCGGAAGGTGTATATGGTGGAGGGCCTAAGCAAACTTGCCAAATTTGACAAAGTTTGATGGAGTCTAATGGAGGTAAAACCAAGATGAGCAGCTCGGGCACGTCGCTAGCTTTTCAACGAGCCAAAGAACACTCAAATCGGAGTTCGGGAGTGAAAGTTACGGTCGAAACGGTGAAATTCGGAAGGCTGAAACTGGGTGGGGCGGAAGTACCGCTTTGTAGGCCGGTAGTACCGGTTGAGATGCTCAGCGGAAGTACCGGTAGTGGCACCGGTAGTACCGTTGGTGTCGGGAAAATTCTCAGAACTGGGTTGGGCGGAAATATGGGCGGAAATGGATGATTTCGGTGTCGAAATTGGGTGTATTTAGTGGATGGAAAGTGGGGAAACTTGGGGAAATGCTAGATCCACTCGTGGCATAGAAAATCCATGGAACAAATTCAACAAAATCTTGCCAAATCAACAGATCACAAAAAAAATTTGGGGCTATTTTGGTGGGGATTTTCGAAATAGGGAAGAACACAACAAAAACAAGCTAGAAAACAAGGTGTGGGCTCCAAATTCGTGATCAACCTATGCTCTAGATACCAAGATGATGTAGGGTGGAACCCTAATCAGCGGATCTTTCACGTTTGGAGAGTATCCCACGATGAACACGGAGAACACAAGGAGGAAAACGGGGAAAACACGAGAGGAAACACTCAATTCAACACAAAGATGATCACACAAATGCTAGATCCACGATACATATCGAGCTACACGATCCATAGTCAACGTCGGTGGTACAAGGATAGTCTTCTCCGTGAGGAGGTCTTGGTATCCCGTAGGATCTTCCCCGATGTGGAGGACTTGAATCCGAGGTGGATCTTCTCCGAAGAGGCGCGCGGTCTCGGAGGAGAGAATCCACACAAGTCTGAAAATGAGCTATATCCCAGCTAACCCTAGTACGGAGCTAGGAGATGAGTACTTATAGTCCAAGGGGTATGTTGGGGGGATACATGGGTGAAAACCCTTCAACTGCACGCAGGCAGGGCGGTAGTACCGGTCCTGGGACCGGTAGTACCGGTCTTGGCTGTTTTACCGGAAGTTCTGGCCTTGCACCGGCCTTGCTCCGGTCGATCACAGAAGGTCCAGCGGTAGTTGGCCGGTAGTTGGACCGGTAGTACCGGTGGACCGGTAGTTGGACCGGTAGTACCAGTTTATCTGCGCTGGGAGAATCCTGGTCCATGCTCTTGGCCTCTGTCTTGCACCGTAGCTTCTCCTAGGCACCTAAGCACACAAAGTATCTCCGTTTGAGGTAGCAGCCATGTCTCAAGGTGGTCAAATGGGAATTCAACAAGGAGAGAGTTAACCTGGGATTCAAATGCTCTAGCGCGAGCACGTGTCATAGGTCCTTGGAGCACTTGGTGAGGCGATTGATGGTCCATGGGGATGAGCTTGGGATGCTCCGCATCACCTAGCAATCGCTTTACTCAATCTTTGGAGTTATTTGACACCGCTGGTTGCCTATCACCACCTGCTGCATGGTAAGAACTTGTAAGATATTGATATTTGCTTTACTGTGAGCGCTTTACCACCACATCCTAGTAGTTCATAGGAACATTATTCTCGAATTTTGTTTCTTGTTTCTACTAATCATGACAGGTACCGGAGACAGAAATTATTGGACGACGGATACATCTTCACCATCACGAGACGTGGGGCAACACACACAAGCACATGGTCAGGTTATTTCTTTACCGTCATTTGAGGGTAGATTTAATCCTGGTATTTATCTAGCTTGGGAGCTTGAAGTAGAAAAAGTTTTTAGTCACCATCATTTTTCTGAACTTGAGAGAGTACGAGCTGTCACTAGAGTATTTACTGGTTTTGCTTCTGTTTGGTGGAGTGTGCATTGTAAGAAAAATATTGATAACCAACCCACAACTTAGAAAGATTTGAAGGATGTAATGAGAAAACATTTTTTCCTCCTTACTATCGCCGTGAATTGCTTCGTAAATTGGAACAATTAAAACAAGGCAGTAACACTGTTCATGCTTACTACCAAGAGTTCAAATCTTATATGCATCATTGTGACATAGAAGAATCTGAGGATGATACAATGAATAGATTTCTTGGTGGTTTGAACCATGATATTTGTGCAAGATTTCAGTATATTCCTCGTTGCATTATTGGTATGTATGTTCGTGCTTGTACCTTTGAGAGACAAATACAGGAGGATGCATTGTGTGACTACAACAACTACTATTCCAGTTCATGCTCACCAGCACTAGTTGGTTCCTCCGCCATTGCACCTACTAGAGCAGCCACACCTCCAATTGTGAATGTGACATCATCTAAAGTGTATGGTACGTTGTCATCGTCCGTACCTACATCAGCTACGTCTTTGCGACCAGGTAACAGTAAAATCAATGATGATATAGCTTCACATGAGGATGATGCATATCTAGTTAACTTGAATACATCATGTATTGAATTACCTGTTGATTTGAGAACACCACCTAGTTTAGATAATCATGTTACTGTCATGAATGCGTCATGTGATCAAACAACTAAAATACCAACAAGTTTGAGTGCACCCATTGAATTAACTGTTGATGCAAAAGAATCATGTGCATTAGAGAATAAATCAGATTTGGATAAAATAAATTTGAAAATAATTGTGCCAATGTTTAATCATTTTGATATGACCTCTAATCTTGGTGACGATTCTATGTCAAATGACTTATTGCATGTTTGCTTATTTAGGCATGTTGTAGCCTGTGAATTTCATGCAAGGTTTATTCGCCAATGTTGGGATGGTTCAATGATGACCACTGTCAATCTTTTGATATGAATACGAGCTTCACTTATTTGTGCAATCTGAGTTGCAATATTTTCATGCCTTCTACTTCTTGTGATAATATTTTGGCTTTATATTTTATGAACTACGAAAGTTACTCATCTATATATGTGTCATATGTGCAAAAATTAAGGGAAGTAAAAATGGATGACATATACATATACAACATGTACACCTTGTCTATTTTCTTACCCAAATTTCATATTAAGCAACGCCGAGGACGGCTTTATTTTCAAGAAAGGGAGGATGATGAGGACATGACTACCTTGGATACGACCAAAAATATTGCATACATGTATATTTGTGAGGTGATTTCCATTGCAAACTATGCAACAATTTATTAATGTCATCCAGGACAAAAATACTTCACAGACTTTTGTGCCATGTCTAATTCCAGGTGTATGGGACATTTGTACAATCCACATATGAAGATAAGGGAAAAAGAGAAGTTTAGGTGTTGTTCAAAAAGTTATCTCACGTCACTTTTGGGCCAAGAGAAGATAGAGTCCAAGTCTCTCACGTTCTGCATCCAGATTCGGACTGCACAGACATACCTGACTCAAAACGGCAAGAACTCCTTCATACAGACTCCGAATTGGGTGATTCTTTTTTTGTTGGAAACTAGATTTTGTACACTTTCCAACCCAATTGGATTCACCTTCAAATTCGTCCGGAGCGTTGAGATACCGACGAAACAATCTGACGCTGCAGCAGAATCCGAGTCAAACTACAAGTCCAAAGGTGTTACATCACCTCCACTTGGGCCCATGAGCCTTGTACGACCTAGGGTTAGTTTTAGGCTGCCTTGGGACGTCCTTCCACCTCCTTGGCCGCCACCCCTTGCTCCTATATAAGTAGATCCATCTAGTAACTTTTTCTTTGAGATTTGTTTAGTCAAAAGTTAGCCATTGCAACTTCGTGTACTTCGTTTGTGTCCAACGACCAGACTAAGACCACTTACGGATCCCCACCTTTATCAATACTTCATCTATATTTGCAATATTCAGATTGCTTTATTATATTCTTGCTTGTTCTTCGATTGCATGCTGGAATAGACCTTCGTGGTCAGGCTAATCATGTTTTTGGCATTGTCAGTAACCCCTGGAGATTGGTTTAGCGATTGCTAAGGCGCAACGTCGTGCACGTTTGTAGTCGGATCGTCAAAGTCGACTCCACCAAATCGATAGTTATCATCTCATCGAAAGATCGGGCCCCTCGCCTCTATTACAGGCCCCGGACATCCGGCCCCCAGGCCCAGACATCCGGCGCCCCTTCACAGAAGCGAACCCCATCAGCCCAGACATTAGGCCCCATGCCCCGGACATTTGGCTCCGCCCGAAGCCTCAAACATCAGTCTGCTTCACCGGAAATCCGGCCCCTCATCACAGAAGACAACCGAAGCCGGCCACGCTCAGCCCGGACATCTGGCCAGAGGCCCAAACATCAGGCTCCTCGTGAGCCGCCGGACATCCGACCCCCAGCCCGGACATCCAGCGCCTATCTGCGCATAGTGAACGGGCCAGAGGCCCATGTACCCCTTCGTCCCCCCTAGACTATATATACTCCTCCACCTCCCTCTTTCCAGGGTTAGCTTAGGTTTAGCTCATTTGAGACAGAGCTTTGCTCATCCACTAGTGGTTCATCTCCTTGGGAGTGACTGCAGCCCATCCACGGAGAACATCCACACGGATTCAAGACCTCTGCGGAGAACATCCTACGGGATACCAAGACCTCCTCACGGAGAAGACTATCGCTACTTGTATCGTCCGTTGTTGACCGTGGATCGTGTACCTCTTTGTGTTTCGAGGATCTAGCATATGTGTGACTTGTTTTTGTTGGTTTGAGTGATTCTCTCATGTTTCCCCTCGTGTTCTCTCTCATGTTCTTCGTGTTTTTCGTGGGATCCCCTCCATTTCGTGAAAGATCGTGATGAGGACATCACTAACAAGGTTACACCCACAGCTCCAACTGACACATGTACAGGACCAATTACTAGAGCTCGCGCACGCCAATTAAATTACCAGGTACTTTCGTTTCTTGGTAATGAATCTAATGTTCATGAGAATATGATGCTGCCTAAATTGGATACATTTGTCTTGCTTACAAATGAAGGGCCTAGCTTGGACAAGAAGGATGAACATTGGAGCAAGATCAAGCATGGAGATGATGGCATGCGCAAGGGGAACAAGAATGGAGTTTCAATTGATGATTTCAGGACTTTGAAGCCACCATAATGAGTGTGAGAAGCCTTGGACGAAATATACAAGATGCCACTTCATAAATTTCGTCCAGAGGCTATTATAGGTGCTGCGTCACCTTATTATTGGGCCAGGCCCATGTAATTTCGAAATACTTGAGTATAGGCTGTTTTTAGAGTCCGTATGTGTGGGGAAACAAGAGTTAGGGTTGGTTTCGGACCCCTCCACCAAGGGCCACGCAATTCCCCCCTCTTTCCCTCATATATACAGCCCTTAGGGCGTCGCTTAGACTGGGTTTTGTTTAGATTAAAAGTTCGCCATAGCTGCAACTTCGTGTACTTCCTTTGTGTTCAACGACCAGACAAAGGCGTCACAGAACCCCACCTTGATCAATAAAGCTTTCCTCTTATATTCGCAATATCCAGATTGCAATCTTAGTTTCTTGCTTGTTCTTCGTTTGCCTGCAGGAAACAGACCTTCGTGGTCAGGTTGATCGTGCTCCGGCGTGGTCGATAACCTCTCGGAGTTGGTTTAGCGATTGCTAAGGCGCGACGTCCACGCACGTTCGTAGTCGGATCGTCAAAGTCGACTTCATCCAAACGATAGCCATTATCTCATCGAAAGACGGGACACCTTTGCCTCTATCAAGTGGTATCAGATTTCCAGGTTGCTCGGTGAGATTTTACAGTTTTTCGTAGATTAGATCGAGTCTGTTCTTCATACAAACTGTCCACGAAAAAGCCAAAAAAAATAGGGTTAGTTCATCATATCCGAACCAGTCTGAGCCATTGCATAATCTTTTCCGTGTTTGCTTAGTTGAATTTGCGGTTGCATCGTCGTGTCAAGTTGCTGGTCTTAGCGTCTAGTCTTTTAGAGTTTCGAGTTCTCGTCATAAGTTGTCACGCCGCCGCCGCAACACCTTCATCGCTACTACCACATACCACCACCGATCCGTATCCATATACCACCACCAATCCGTATCCATATACCACCACCGCTGCCATAAGCTACCACCGCTGCCATATCCTACCACCATATATCCACCACCAATCCGAGTTCTTTTCATATTAGGTTTGTTCTCGAAATCCATCTAGGTTTCGAATTTGTGTTTCCTTGCCTGCGTAGGTCTCGGAAAAAAAAGAAAAAAAAAAGAGTCTGGAGACCCCCGGGCAGTTTTTAGGCCAAAATTTCGACAGGTGGAAATATTTTTCCCTATCCTATTTTTGGGCTTTTCTGAGTCTTTTGAGACACGTGCCATCATACTGATTTTTTACCGCACTTTTTCGTCGTCGCTGCCCTGATTCCGAAAAAAAAATTCATAAAAAAAATTTCGTGCCTGTCATCTTAGTTTGACTTGGGAAGTTTTTTGAGACACTCGCCATTATAGTGATTTTCGGCAAAAAAAAAGCAGCGCAAAAAAAAGAGGCGAAAAAAAATTCAGAGTGTGCTTTTCTCTTGATTACGTGCAGCGCCGTGAATTTGTTAGTGTTCTAGGCTCACGTCTCTAGTACGGTCTAGCCTAGGACCAGCACAGTACCGTCGTTGAGCGTTTATTCACCTTTGCATCTCTGAATTGATTATTGCTGACCCTTTTTGCTACCATATTATAAGCCTTCCCAGCTCCACATACATCTACATCGTGCGTTTGAATCTCCCTGGTAATCGCTCTATCCAAGCTTTGAGAGTTTTGACTACATCGGTTGCCGATCACCACCTGCTGTTGGGTAAGAACCGGTAAGAATTTGACATTTGCTTGACGGATTTGTGACACCCGCCACCACCACCACTTGTTAGTAGTCTGTAGGATCATATTCTTGTGTGTTTCTATTGCTGCTAACCATGCCAGGATCACAAGTCGACGAGACTGACTGGGAGAACTTGACGAACAAGGAGCTTCATGATAAGTTTCAGGAAATGATGAGTGTACAGGTGCAAGATGTGCTAAATACATTGGACGAGGCCATGGAGAAGATAGATGCAATGGAGAAGACGTTTGAAACAAAGCTGGATAACAAGTTTGCTGAATTGCTTTCGCGTTTTCCACCACCACCGGCTGCTGCAGCTGTCCCACCTCAACAACAACAACAACAACAACGTCGCCTTCCGAATCAAGTGGGACGAGCACAACGTGTTCCCCTTGAGACTGGTCAAGCTTCTGGTGCTGCTGTTGATGTTTCTGTAGCTCTTGCTGCTACTGCAGAGGTGGAGGACCATTATGAGGATGAGGTTGACCAAAATCTGAACTACGTGCAACAACCAGCACCACCACCACCAGGTCGTCCTCATGCATATCATCGCAACGGTAGGGCTGCACCACCACCTGAGGTACATGACCATCTTCCTAAACTGAAATTGAATATTCCACCATTTGAGGGTAGATATGTTCCTGATATATATCTTACTTGGGAGTTACAAACTGAACAACGTTTTACATGTTTAAACTATCCCGAGGAGAGACGTGTTCCTGCTGCTGTTTGTGCTTTCACTAGTTTTGCATGTGTTTGGTGGTCTGAACATTGTAGATTATATCCTACTCCAGCTACTTGGATTGCTTTGAAAACTGCTATGCGTACTCGTTGGGTTCCACCATATTATCAACGTGAATTACTTCAAAAACTGCAGCGCTTAAGACAAGGAAAAAATTCTGTAGAAGAATATTATCAGCAATTACAAACTGGCCTGATTAGATGTGGTATTGTTGAGGAGAATGAAGTTATGCTTGCACGTTTTATGGGTGGATTAAATAGAGAGATTCAGACCATTCTAGAGTATAAGGATTATACTAATATCACTTGTTTATTCCATCTTGCTTGTAAAGCTGAACGTGAAGTGCAGGATCGACAGGCATTGGCGCGGACTAACTTTTCTGCAGGTCGACCTTCATCATGGACACCGCGTGCATCCTCTACTTCCACACATTCTACTGCACCGACACCTCCATCAGCTGTTACCTCCAGCCGTGATACAAGGAAGCAGGCACAACCACCATTATCTGCCAAGAGCACACCTATTGGGCCTGCACAGAGTTCTTCTTCTTCCATGGCATCAACAGGGCACACCAGTGATATTATTTGTCGTCGTTGTAAGGGAAGAGGACATTTTGTGAGAGATTGCAAATCTCAGCGTGTGATGATTGCTACTGAGGATGGTGGATATGAATCCGCTAGTGACTATGATGAGGAGACTTTGGCTCTTATTACACGTGAAGAACACGGTGGAGACGATTCTGATCATGAGATGCAATACATGGCTCCTGGAGATGCTGACAGGTATGAATGTTTAGTTGCTCAACGTGTTTTGAGTGTGCAGGTTACACAAGCTGAGCAAAATCAGAGGCATAATTTGTTCCATACAAAGGGAGTTGTGAAGGAACGTTCTGTTCGCGTGATCATAGATGGAGGGAGTTGCAACAACTTGGCTAGCATGGAGATGGTGGAGAAGCTATCTCTCACCACAAGACCACATCCACATCCTTACTACATCCAATGGTTCAACAACAGCGGCAAGGTTAAGGTAACACGTACTGTTCGTGTGCATTTTAGTATCTCTACATATGTTGATTATGTTGATTGTGATGTGGTACCTATGCAAGCATGTTCCTTATTACTTGGTAGACCATGACAATTTGATAAAAATTCTGTACACCATGGTAGAAACAATCAGTATACTCTTGTTCATAAGGATACAAATATTACTTTGCTTCCTATGACTCCTGATTCCATTTTGAAAGATGATATTAATAGAGCTAATAAAGCAAAACAGGAGAAAAATAAGAGTGAAAATCAGATTGTGGCAAAAGAATTTGAGCAACAAATGAAGCCTACTAATAAACCATCTACTGTTGCTTCTGAAATTAAATTGAAAAGTGCATGTTTATTTGCCACCAAATCTGATATTGATGAGCTAGATTTTAGCAAATATGTTTGCTATGCTGTTGTATGCAAAGAGGCCTTGTTTTCATTCGAGAACGTGCCTTCCTCTTTGCCTCCTACTGTCACTAACATTTTACAGGAGTTCGCCGACGTCTTTCCACAAGACGTGCCACCGGGATTACCACCTATTCGAGGGATTGAGCATCAGATTGACTTAATTCCCAGTGCATCGCTACCCAACCGCGCACCATACCATACCAATCCAGAAGAGACGAAGGAGATTATGCGTCAAGTACAGGAGCTACTCGACAAAGGTTATATACGCGAATCCCTTAGTCCTTATGTTGTTCCTATTATTCTAGTGCCGAAAAAGGATGGTACATCGCGTATGTGTGTTGATTGTAGAGCCATTAATAATATTACTATTCGTTATCATCATCCTATTCCTAGGCTAGATGATATGCTTGATGAATTGAGTGGCTCTACAATATTCTCCAAAGTTGATTTGCGTAGTGGATACCATCAAATTCGTATGAAATTGGGAGATGAATGGAAAACAACATTTAAAACTAAGTTTGGATTATATGAGAGTGGTTAGTCATGCCTTTTGGGTTAACTAATGCACCTAGTACTTTCATGAGATTAATGAATGAAGTTTTACGTGCTTTCATTGGACGATTTGTGGTAGTATACTTTGTTGATATATTGATTTTTAGTAGATCTTTGGAGGAACATTTGGAACATTTACGTGCTGTTTTTATTGCTCTACGTGATGCACGTTTATTTGGTAACCTTGGAAAGTGCACCTTTTGCACCGACCGAGTCTCTTTTCTTGGCTATGTTGTTACTCCACAGGGAATTGAGGTTGATAAAGCCAAGATTGAAGCTATTGAGAGTTGGCCGCAGCCCAAAACGGTCACACACGTGAGGAGTTTCCTTGGCCTCGCTGGATTCTATCGGCGTTTTGTGAGAGATTTCAGCACCATTGCTGCACCTCTCAATGAGCTTACAAAGAAGGATGTGCCTTTTGTTTGTGGTACTGCACAGGAAGAAGCATTCACGGTATTGAAAGATAAGTTGACACATGCTCCTTTACTCCAACTTCCTGATTTTAATAAGACTTTTGAGCTTGAATGTGATGCTAGTGGAATTGGGTTAGGAGGTGTGTTATTACAAGATGGTAAACCTGTTGCATATTTTTCTGAAAAATTGAGTGGGCCTAGTCTGAATTATTCTACTTATGATAAGGAATTATATGCTCTTGTTCGGACTTTGGAGACATGGCAACATTATTTATGGCCCAAAGAATTTGTTATACATTCTGATCATGAATCTTTAAAGCACATTAAAAGTCAAGCAAAACTGAACCGTAGACATGCTAAATGGGTTGAATTCATAGATACTTTCCCTTATGTTATTAAACACAAGAAGGGAAAAGAAAATGTTTTTGCTGATGCATTGTCTCGTCGTTATACTATGCTTTCACAACTTGACTTTAAAATATTTGGTTTGGAGACCATCAAAGATCAATATGTGCATGATGCTGAATTTAAAGATGTATTGTAGAATTGTAAAGAAGGGAGAACATGGAACAAGTTCGTCGTTAGTGATGGATTTGTGTTTCGAGCTAACAAGCTATGCATTCCAGCTAGCTTTGTTCGTCTTTTGTTGTTGCTGGAGGCGCATGGAGGAGGATTAATGGGACACTTTGGCGTGAACAAGACGGAGGACGTACTTGCTACACATTTCTTTTGGCCAAAGATGCGACGGGATGTTGAGCGTTTTGTTGCTCGCTGCACTACATGTCAAAAAGCTAAGTCACGACTCAATCCTCATGGTTTATATATGCCTTTTCCTGTCCCTAGTGTTCCTTGGGAAGATATATCTATGGACTTTGTTTTGGGTTTACCTCGAACAAAGAAGGGGAGGGATAGCATATTTGTTGTCGTGGATAGGTTCTCGAAGATGGCACACTTTATACCATGTCATAAAAGCGATGATGCTGCTAATGTTGCTGATTTGTTCTTTCGTGAAATTATTCGCTTGCATGGTGTGCCAAATACTATTGTTTCAGATCGTGATACTAAATTTCTTAGCCACTTTTGGAGATGTTTATGGGCTAAGTTGGGGACTAAACTGCTTTTTAGTACTACTTGTCACCCCCAAACTGATGGACAAACTGAAGTAGTCAACAGAACTTTGTCTACTATGCTTAGGGCCGTTTTGAAGAATAATAAGAAAATGTGGGAAGAATGCTTGCCTCATATTGAATTTGCTTATAATCGTTCGTTGCATTCTACTACTAAGATGTGCCCTTTTGAAATTGTCTATGGTTTCCTACCTCGTGCACCTATTGATTTGTTGCCTCTTCCATCTTCGGAGAAGGTTAATTTTGATGCTAAACAACGTGCTGAATTGATCTTAAAAATGCATGAGTTAACTAAGGAAAATATTGAGCGCATGAATGCTAAATATAAACTTGTTGGAGTTAAGGGTAGAAAACGTGTTGTCTTTGCACCTGGAGATCTTGTTTGGTTACATTTGCGTAAGGATAGGTTTCCTAATTTGCGCAAGTCAAAGCTAATGCCACGTGCTGATGGTCCTTTCAAGGTGTTAGAGAAAATAAATGATAATGCATATAAACTAGAGCTGCCTGCAGATTTTGGGGTTAGTCCCACATTTAACATTGCAGATTTGAAGCCTTACTTGGGTGAGGAAGATGAGCTTCCGTCGAGGACGACTTCAATTCAAGAAGGGGAGGATGATGAGGACATCACTAACAAGGTTACACCCACAGCTCCAACTGACACATATACAAGACCAATTACTAGAGCTCGCGCACGCCAATTAAATTACCAGGTACTTTCGTTTCTTGGTAATGAATCTAATGTTCATGAGAATATGATGCTGCCTAAATTGGATACATTTGTCTTGCTTACAAATGAAGGGCCTAGCTTGGACAAGAAGGATGAACATTGGAGCAAGATCAAGCATGGAGATGATGGCGTGCGCAAGGGGAACAAGAATGGAGTTTCAATTGATGATTTCAGGACTTTGAAGCCACCATAATGAGTGCGGGAAGCCTTGGACGAAATATACAAGATGCCACTTCATAAATTTCGTCCAGAGGCTATTATAGGTGCTGTGTCACCTTATTATTGGGCCAGGCCCATGTAATTTCGAAATACTTGAGTATAGGCTGTTTTTAGAGTCCGTATGTGTGGGGAAACAAGAGTTAGGGTTGGTTTCGGACCCCTCCACCAAGGGCCACGAAATTCCCCCCCTCTTTCCCTCATATATACAGCCCTTAGGGCGTCGTTTAGACTTTGGGTTTTGTTTAGATTAAAAGTTCGCCATAGCTGCAACTTCGCGTACTTCGTTTGTGTTCAACGACCAGACCAAGGCGTCACAGAACCCCACCTTGATCAATAAAGCTTTCCTCTTATATTCGCAATATCCAGATTGCAATCTTAGTTTCTTGCTTGTTCTTCGTTTGCCTGCAGGAAACAGACCTTCGTGGTCAGGTTGATCGTGCTCCGGCGTAGTCAACAACCTCTCGGAGTTGGTTTAGCGATTGCTAAGGCGCGACGTCCTCGCACGTTCGTAGTCGGATCGTCAAAGTCGACTTCCTCCAAAACGATAACCACCATCTCATCGAAAGACGGGACACCTTTGCCTCTATCAACTTGTCACCCCCAAACTGATGGACAAACTGAAGTAGTCAACAGAACTTTGTCTACTATGCTTAGGGCTGTTTTGAAGAATAATAAGAAAATGTGGGAAGAATGCTTGCCTCATATTGAATTTGCTTATAATCGTTCGTTGCATTCTACTACTAAGATGTGCCCTTTTGAAATTGTCTATGGTTTCCTACCTCGTGCACCTATTGATTTGTTGCCTCTTCCATCTTCGGAGAAGGTTAATTTTGATGCTAAACAACGTGCTGAATTGATCTTAAAAATGCATGAGTTAACTAAGGAAAATATTGAGCGCATGAATGCTAAATATAAACTTGTTGGAGATAAGGGTAGAAAACGTGTTGTCTTTGCACCTGGAGATCTTGTTTGGTTACATTTGCGTAAGGATAGGTTTCCTAATTTGCGCAAGTCAAAGCTAATGCCACGTGCTGATGGTCCTTTCAAGGTGTTAGAGAAAATAAATGATAATGCATATAAACTTGAGCTGCCTGCATATTTTGGGGTTCGTCCCACATTTAACATTGTAGATTTGAAGCCTTACTTGGGTGAGGAAGATGAGCTTCCGTCGAGGACGACTTCAATTCAAGAAGGGGAGGATGATGAGGACATCACTAACAAGGTTACACCCACAGCTCCAACTGACACATATACAGGACCAATTACTAGAGCTCGCGCACGCCAATTAAATTACCAGGTACTTTCGTTTCTTGGTAATGAATCTAATGTTCATGAGAATATGATGCTGCCTAAATTGGATACATTTGTCTTGCTTACAAATGAAGGGCCTAGCTTGGACAAGAAGGATGAACATTGGAGCAAGATCAAGCATGGAGATGATGGCATGCGCAAGGGGAACAAGAATGGAGTTTCAATTGATGATTTCAGGACTTTGAAGCCACCATAATGAGTGTGAGAAGCCTTGGACGAAATATACAAGATGCCACTTCATAAATTTCGTCCAGAGGCTATTATAGGTGCTCATCACCTTATTATTGGGCCAGGCCCATGTAATTTCGAAATACTTGAGTATAGGCTGTTTTTAGAGTCCGTATGTGTGGGGAAACAAGAGTTAGGGTTGGTTTCGGACCCCTCCACCAAGGGCCACGAAATTCCCCCCTCATTCCCTCGTATATACAGCCCTTAGGGCGTCGTTTAGACTTTGGGTTTTGTTTAGATTAAAAGTTTGCCATAGCTGCAACTTCGCGTACTTCGTTTGTGTTCAACGACCAGACAAAGGCGTCACAGAACCCCACCTTGATCAATAAAGCTTTCCTCTTATATTCGCAATATCCAGATTGCAATCTTAGTTTCTTGCTTTTTCTTCGTTTGCCTGCAGGAAACAAGAATGGAGTTTCAATTGATGATTTCAGGACTTTGAAGCCACCATAATGAGTGTGAGAAGCCTTGGACGAAATATACAAGATGCCACTTCATAAATTTCGTCCAGAGGCTATTATAGGTGCTCATCACCTTATTATTGGGCCAGGCCCATGTAATTTCGAAATACTTGAGTATAGGCTGTTTTTAGAGTCCGTATGTGTGGGGAAACAAGAGTTAGGGTTGGTTTCGGACCCCTCCACCAAGGGCCACGAAATTCCCCCCTCTTTCCCTCATATATACAGCCCTTAGGGCGTCGTTTAGACTTTGGGTTTTGTTTAGATTAAAAGTTCGCCATAGCTGCAACTTCGCGTACTTCGTTTGTGTTCAACGACCAGACAAAGGCGTCACAGAACCCCACCTTGATCAATAAAGCTTTCCTCTTATATTCGCAATATCCAGATTGCAATCTTAGTTTCTTGCTTGTTCTTCGTTTGCCTGCAGGAAACAGACCTTCGTGGTCAGGTAGATCGTGCTCCGGCGTGGTCGATAACCTCTCGGAGTTGGTTTAGCGATTGCTAAGGCGCGACGTCCACGCACGTTCGTAGTCGGATCGTCAAAGTCGACTTCATCCAAACGATAGCCACTATCTCATCGAAAGACGGGACACCTTTGCCTCTATCAGATCGGCCATCTAGGGTTCCACCCTACATCATATGGTATCAAGAGCAAGGTTTCTCACGAATTTAGAGCCCCCTCCACTGTTTTCTGTCCTTGTTTTGTGTGATGTCGTCCAAAAATTCAAA
Organism: Secale cereale; assembly: GCA_902687465.1. Taxonomy (NCBI): domain Eukaryota; kingdom Viridiplantae; phylum Streptophyta; class Magnoliopsida; order Poales; family Poaceae; genus Secale; species Secale cereale. The sequence goes on along the minus strand of LR738715.1, from coordinate 447,475,874 downwards.
AATCCCCACAAAAAATGGCCCCCAATTTTTTTATGATATGTTGGTTTGATGAGATTTTGTTGGTTTTGATCCATGGATTCGCTGTGTTTCGAGTGGATATAGCATTTCCCCAAGTTTCCCCATCTTTCCTCCACAAAATCTGTCCAATTTTGAGCCCCAAATCATCAATTTCCGCCCCCAAACGTGTTTGGAAGTTCCAATCCTGATCTAGAATCATCGGGCCGGACATCCGGGCCTAAGGTCGGACATCTGGGCCATCGGGCCGGACATACGGGCCCCAAGCTGGACATCTGGCTCCTGGAGGGCAAAATCGCACAAGTTTGTGGACATCAGGTCCCGGATATCCGGACCCGACCCCGGATGTCCGGCCACTCGCATTTCAGCCTTCCTCGTTTCACCGTTTTGTCCATAACTAATTCATCCGAACTCCGATTTCGACGTTCTTGAGCTCGTTTTGAAGCTCTTGACATCACCCATAACACACAAATACCACCATAATCATTTAACTCCATCATATTTTTGGAATTTTGGCATCTTTTCCTAGGGCTTCCACCACATCATCCGCTATACCACTATCGACTTCCGCAACCTAACCCATTTTGATCCCCATATCATTTGTGGTTGCTTGAGTAGTGATTTGAGTCTCCTAAGTTGTTTAGGCTACTTATCAACCACCACCACCACTTCCGCATAGCCTAGTCCACTATACATAGCCAACCAAACTTAACCCAATTTTGTCCAAGCTTGTTTGAGTTGTGGATTGTGTCTCCTAAGGTGTTTCGGCTACTTAGGGACAATCACTTCAACTCCAACAACGTGTATAGCCGCACCATCCTCTTCCCAACCACCACCGCTTACCGCTACCACCTTTTGACATTTGTCCTTGAGATTTTGAGTTGTGGTTTTTTCCGTTTCCTAAGGTGTTTCGGCTAATTAGGAACGGGTCTACATCAAGAGCACCGTATCTCATCATCATCATCGGACGATAACTTCAACGACTTCTTTGTATATTCCCTTGCAATTGCATTGTTAACCCCTAGCCCATTTTGCGTCACTTGCCTATCGAGACTAGCCTTTGAGTATTGCCGGCAATGTTACTTGTTTACATTAGTGATCATCGATCCGCCTTCCATTGCATACATACCATATCATATTAGTATCATCATATCATCCCTTGTGTCACAAGATTGTTCCCGTATATACACAGTTGCTATCTTGGTTTGTGCATTTCGCATCGTGGCCATATCAAAAAAATAAAAGAATAAGCTTTTAAGCAAAAGAACCACAAAGAAGCTTGTAAGCAAGAGACATAGCATCACAAAATATCATATCATACTTGATCATCTTGGATCATCTTGTGCTAAAAGCACCGGAACATCATACATACATAGCATACTAGTGATAGGAAGTCGCTACATTTTGTCTCATATAGGTAGTGCACAAGTTCGTATCTGCCTATTGAGCAATCGGCTAGCGTCTCTCTAGTGTTGTGCGACAAGAGCATTTTCCGTGGATTCCACATTTTCTGCTCAACCCTTGGTTGCACAACCACATTTATCTATCCGTGTGTGTGTTTCGGTGTGCCACCCATATTGCTATTGGTCTACTTGTTTCACTTGCGAATTTGTGAATCTCTTTCAACTTTATTGACTCTTGCTAACATTTCGCATCTAATTTTTTTGTGCCACTATCCTCACCGAGCTCCACCATAAGCTTTACTTGTGTAGGTCTGAAAAACCGACAAGAATTGGTACCAATTGTGATATTTCCTTGTTCCACATTTGAGTGATCATTGATCCATCTTCAACATCGGTCAAGGTACATTTGGTATAGTTCTTCTCTTTCTCCCACTCATACTTGCTGGTCTCTTGTGATGGATAGGCAAGGCATTTCATCTCCGATCTTCGACATCGACGGCGCGAACAAAGACATCCACGTGAAAACCATCGGACTACAACGAGCAATGCAAGAGCACTTGGGCAACATCGGCATCGAACTACGACACTCCGAGACAAGGAGAATGGCTTCCTTCGATGACATGTGAGACTCCTTCAACAAACAAATGGCGGAGCTCAAACACTTGGTGGTCGATTACAAGTCTTCTTCCCCTTCATCATCTTCTCGGCGGTGACATTCAAGTCACAAGTCTTCGGAGCGCAAACACGACGCAATCGCAAGTCGTCCACGAGCTCAAGCACGACAACGACATCATCCTCATGAAGATGCTCGACAAGCGCATACCTACAAGTCCGATCAAGCTCTACTTCACACCAAGGACGAGCTTCAAGAGCAAGAGAGAAGACTACGAGACAGCCACCACCATGAAGGAGCTACGGCTACAACCACCATTTCAGCATCTTCGCCAAGTGCTATCAAGGCATCTTCGACTTCGGATGTATGACATCTTCGCCTACTTCCCGTGAGTTCGCCTACATCGACATCTCCAACTACAAGGCGACCACCTACAAGTGAGGGCGACACTTTCATCTTCGGAAGCTCCCCACATCAAGACGGTGACAGTATGGTTGAGCAAGGGCCATCCCCTTCGACCAAGGCGACGAGCCTGAACCTCTTCAACAACATGAAGACGACACCCAAATATGACTACTACTCCGAGTCAAGCTACGCGAGCGCACATGAGTCCTCTTTGATCTCCGAGGAGAGTGATGATTTGCCACCGCCTACGTCATTCATCTTTGGAGGCGTTATGGATGAGGAGACGATTGGAGTTGAGCATGGAGACGTTTGCACCTACATCTCTCCGACACCCACATATGACGAGATGCCCCAATTTCCATGTGAGGAGAGCCACCACCACATGAGCGACATGAGTGACTCCACCATATGTGACATTGAGTGCATTTCCTATGAGAGGATGAGTGTGACCACCACTAGCCCCACACATGAGAGCATGCCATGCATCCTATGTGAGGTTGAGAGCCATTTGAGTGACTCCACCAACCATACGAGTGAGAGTATCCAAGAGGGAGTGAGTGAGCCACACCACTTAGTGAGTGAGGTAGTTGAGAGGGCATGTGAGGCCACTATGATTTCTAATGACTTAACCTCTACTCCGAGTGTGTTTTCTTTGGTGCTAGGTCTCCTACACGACGACATACCAATCCTCGACGAGTCCATCCCGCCAATGGAAAGCCCGATGGCCATGGTGGAAGAAGATGCACCCCCCCACATGGTACCATCAAGTTGCAACCTCACCTACAACACATGAGCGGAGCGCTAAAGGTAACATAGGTGATGGTGCTTCTCTTGTCCCACTTGTGGACTATCTTACCAATGATTGCTTGCATGATGTTGACACACCTATTCCCATGCTTCAAGCTAGTGTGACTTCTTCATGTCATGACTTACCTATTTATGATGAATATGATGATGAGCATGTTGAGTTGCCTAGTTGTGATGCTATGCTCCATAGGATATCATGTGAAAATTCTTTTGGTCAGATCATGTTTGATAATCCTTTGAACTTGTCATATGCTATGAGTGAGATCTCACATGTTGTATCATTTCAATCTCAACATAGTACCTATGCATGCCCCATTAAAGTAAATCCCATTTGCACTTGTGGCATAGATGACAAGATGATGGTCATTGGCTTGTATTTCTCTTGCGATGATATTGCCATGCTTCCTTTACATGATTTGCGCAATTCATCAACTATGCCATGCCATGCTCACATTGTTCCGAATATGCATTGTTTTGGATGTTATCAATATTCTCCATGTGATGTTTCCATTGATGCTCATGAGGAGACCCCCATAGTTTCCTCATACATACTAGAAGATCTTGATGCATTCCATACCTTGCATGATTACCATGATTGTGTGCACCATATGCATTCCATGAATAACAATGCTCTACATATTTCTTGTGATGCATTACACAATTCGAGTCTCCATTATGCTATACATAACAACAAACCTCTCATGATGGATGACATGTTTCTATATCACACAACTCATTTATTTGAGCATTGGCTATTTTGTGCTAACCAACACATGCACGTGCGCATCATGATGGATGATGTGTACATATACCATGCACACACAATTTTTCCTTTGTCTTTGTTTTGTGTAGGTACTCATGAACATTTGTCAACCTCACAATCCCATCAGTTGACAAAACGAGCTCTTGAGAGCAACGACGATTTAGGATCCCGTGGATTGTCCCTACCACCGTTCTCTTCGCGCAACCACTACGCGCTTCTCTTTTACTTGGCTCTCACACGACTATGGGTTATTTACCATTTGTCATCTTATGCCCATATTATCGTGTTCACTTTGCATGCTATACCTCTTAATATGACTTTGCCATGCAATTGTGACCATTGCTTGCCGTTACACATGATTCACCATTATGCTACCTATATGTGTATTTGCATGCTTCGTGGAGATACTTGTAGCTACTACCATGATTTCTTTGTGCCCCACTCTATTGATGCTTGTTGTGTTGGGAGAGTCATGATGCCCTATTGCTATTTACATATGGCCTCTCGCCAATACATTGATCCTATTTTGCTCATATCTTGCTTTCATGCTTGTGCTATGCCATGTGCATTATTCATGCCAACAATTTGCACACATGACATGCTTGCCATGATTACCTCTAGTACGTTGCATCTCTGCATTACTAGCTCGTTTGACTTGATCGCTATGCTTTCCTGCTATATTGCATCACCCATGTTCCACTCTTACTTGCTTTCTTGGGTTGATGACATATATGTTCATGCATTTCACATGATATATCTTGATCATTGTCACTTGTCTCCAAATAGTTGCATCTCTCATTTTCACTTATAATGAGTGCAACCGTGCTATTCTTGTTGATCTCGAAGACTTTAAAACACTTCTTGTGATGCATACTTGCTTGATTGAGCCTATTGCACTTGGTTGTTCTCGCATCTTATGCCTACATACCATGCAGCACACCCTTGTACTTTCTTATGATAAGAATGATGCAAGCACTTATTGGGTATTTTCCCACACGAATGCTAGGTTTTGCATTACGGCTAACCTCATTTGTTTTTCCAAGTGTTTGTCTTGTTCTTTCATTGTGAAGGATTCACAAGGCGGTACCATCACGAGGCATCTTGGGCATGTGAAGGCATACACGTTGCGCGACACCAACATCTTCGAGAACATACATAAGGTGAATGCCTTCTTTGTGAGCCATCCTCACATATGCATTTTGGATATGCCATACTTTCATTGTTGTTTCCTTCTTGTTGTATACATGATACATCTACGGGATGGAGGACCGACATTGAAGATGGACCATATGCATGCACCACCGGTCTATCACTCTTGCCACAACATCGAGCATTGGTATATCAAAACTCCTTTGACACATTGCACCAAAACCTTCATATTTGTTGATTGTGTGCTCACATGCCATGATCCATGGACATATCATTCCCATAACAAATTTTCATGTTGCGCATGGATTGACTCACATTATGATTGCCTTGTTGCATCTTGTATTCCCATGTCATCCATGATATATGAGCTTGTGCATTTCCTTAGCAAATTTGTTGTGATCTTTCTTGATGGCATATTCATATATCATGATCATATTGTCCTCCATCAATTGCATGATAACATACACATATTGAGCATCCATTGCCATGTTCATGCTCTTGATAAACCATCACACTATGACATCATTTTGCACAATGGTTGCATTGATCACATTCGCAACACCTTTGTGTTCACCACAAATGCATTTGATCACATGAATGCTTTACATCTCATACTATATCATCTTGTTAAGCTTCATGTACCTTGTCACACGGGCTCATTGTTACATAATGGACACTTTGTGTGCGCTAACCATTGTATTTCCAAGTGTACTTTGTGTTTGCTCATTTTGCATGTACCACATACCGAAGACACCTTGGAGTACTTGGATTGCGACATGCCCTCAACTTCGTCCAACTACAAGTCCGTTCACGACTACCGTTTCCATGGTGATGAGGTTTTTGATCCGAGGTCGGATCTTTCCCAAGGGAGGGGAGATGATGC
>LR738715.1:447440229-447465216 GCA_902687465.1 Secale cereale | reverse complement strand
CTCGGGCGTCCGGGTCGATGTAGCTGGGCCGTATTTATGGGCCACAAAAGAAGAAGCAGGAGACTCTCCCTCGTATTCGGTCAGGACTACTATGTAGGTAGAAACGCAAGCGAAGAGTCCGGATGTGTCAATTACTTCCTCCCCAAGTCACCCTTGTAACCCTAGGTTCTCTCTGGCGTGTATATAAGCCAGGGGGTTTAGTTTGTAGAGGGGATCATCAACATCACAATACCCTCATAGGCTAGACTTTAGGGTTTAGCCATTACGATCTCGAGGTAGATCAACTCTTGTATTCATATTCATCCATATTAATATAGCAGGAAGTAGGGTATTACCTCGATCGAGAGGGCCTGAACCTGGGTAAACATCATGTCCCCAGACTCATGTTACCACCGATCCTCTAAACGCATAGCTTGCCCCCCCCCCTACCCGAGATCTACCGGTTTTGACACCGATAAAGCTCACGGACGACATCGCCGTACTCCTCCAGCCCGCGTGCCAGGGCTCGTTATTGCCTGCCACCCTTATCAGCCTCCATTGTCGGAACCTCTTTCAAGCACTGGTGGCCCTACGACCGCCCACCGATGCCACGAAGAATGTCCACCTGGAGGTCCCGCTCGCCATGAGGCGCCTTGCCCTGCAAGAATTCATCGACTACACATCCACATGTACGAGCAAATCGTGTACATAGGTATCTACAAGGCCAGTGAGGATGCTACGATGTTGGCCTTCTTCAACCGGCTGGAAGCCTTGGATGCCTTTGCTGAGAAGCACCTTGACCTCTCCACAAAAGTCGCCACTCCTTAGCTGCCAGTCGGTGTCCTGGCGCACTGAGTTGAGGAGGAGGAGGTCGTACGTTGATGGATGCATCTTTCTTCTTGCCTCCTGTAACCACCACTCCGATTGCATCATCTTGGTCTTAATTCTTATTGTGCTATTGCATTCTTGTTCCAGTCAACACAGACATGTGCGATCCCTTTACTTAATTATATGCATCACTGTAACTAATACTTCATCCGTCAGTTTATAAGTTGTGCTGCCAATGTTTGGGGCCGGTGCACGATCACGCATGTTTGTGTGCATGCAGTTGCGCCAGGCGCGGCGTGATGATGCAGTTACCCGCTGTGTCGGCCTCTGCTCGCGTCCCTCGGCAAGATCTGCTCGCCATTAGGCGACGCAGCGCGCTGTGCTCGTTGTTAGACGCTGCGGCGCACTCTGCTCCCGTTCGTCGGCGCGCTCTGTTCGCGTCCGTCGGTGCGCTCGGCTTGTGAACAACTTTTCCTTGCGTGTTTAACTTCTATATGCATATATATGGTTGCTCGCCGTTGAGGCGACCGCGGAGCGCTCTTCTCGTGTCACTCCGCGCGTGCTCTGCCAGTCGTTGGGCCTGCGCACGATCACGTTGGGGGGGCCCATATGCATGCCGTTGCGCCGTGCGCGTTGCCACGCGATGCAGTTACGTGCGGCACGATGGAGTCACGCGCTGCAAATTAGAACTGCCATCAAGGCCTGCCGATATTCCTGGCCGTCCGGCTTCCCCTTTAATTCTCGCGGCCATTATAACCTTAGTCTCTTCAACCTTTTGATCGCGCCCCACAACACAACAAGCACACCCACGACAACACATAGACATGGGATGTCTAATAGCGCTCTAGTGGAGTTCGGCGAGCATAAAGTGGAGACCCACGCGAGGGAGACGGATCTCTCGATGGTGTACACCATCGACCCAGCCGTGGTGGACGACTACATCAACACCGTTGAGCAGTTGCTTGTTGGATACAAGTACAAGGTAGTCGGCATCGACCTCCAGTACACTGCCGGTCGTCCCGACATAGATCAGAAGGTTGCCGTCGCCCAGTTGTGCGTGTGCCATCATGTCCAAATCTACCACTACTACATGGCTATAGAGTCTTGCGACCATTTCAACAGTTTTGTCAACATCACCGACTACAAGTTCGCCTCAGTGGAAACCACCAACGATGTAAAACCACTCAGGGTTCCGGGCTTGGCCTGCCAGAAGCTTGTCGAAATAAGTGAGCACTACAGGGTTTGGGGCAGCACGAAGAAGGACTCCCTGGTTGAACTCGCCTCGGCCATCATCGACCCCTGCTACAGAAATATGAAGCAGGATGCCAAGAGAACATGTCCCGTATCCTCGCACAGGGTCTGGATCGGCAACTGGATGAACCTCACCTCAAGTTCGCGGCCAAGAGTGTACACACGCTACGAGATGCACATGAGGATCGTTGACATGAGGAAGTTCCTTGTTACCCAAATCGACGAGCCCGGATCGAGCCACAAGTAGAGCAAGCATCCCAAGAAGTAGATGATGATCAGATGATCGTTTATGCTAGTTGATCATGCATGTAATATATAGTTTACTTTATTGGTGTGTGGAAATCACAACGCGAGGGCACTGCACTCTTAGTAGCTGAGGTACTGCAACACAGCGACAAGTGAACTTCGTCTCGGAAAAACTGTACGTGTTGTTTTTTCGCTACCTTTTTTGCTCTAGTTTTTTAACCGTTTGTCGGAATGAGGCGTGTAATATATCACTGAAAAGCTATAGATTAGGCGCAACTTCGCCATGTTGAATAATTTTCGAGATACCTCACGTTTTAAGAGCTGTTTCGATAATTGTGCGCCTCACAACGAATGACAGCGAGCGTTTTTTCGCGTTTTCTTCTAAACCGTTTGCCGGAGTGAATCAAATGATATACCGTTGGAAAGATATCGTCAAGGCGCATCTTTTTCATATCTATTATTTTCTCTAATTCGTTACGGTTTAAGAGCAGTTTCGAATTTACTAAATCGTGGAACAATATTTTTTAAATGTTTTCAAATTTTTGGTACTGTTTTAGTTGTATTTTTTGAGCCGTTTGTCGGAACGAGGCGTGTAATATACCGTTAAAAAGCTATGGACGAGGCGCAACTTTCATATGTTGAAATGTTTATGAGATTCCTTACGGTTTTTAGTTAATTTTGAAAATCGTGTGGCTGACTACGAGAGGCAGCGGACGTTTTTTGTGAACTTTTTACAAAACCGTTGGTCGAAATGATTCAAATTATACCCCATTGGAAACATATCGATGAGGCGCAACTTTTTCATGTAGAACACTCTCTTCAATTCTTTACGGTTAAAAATAAATTTTAAAAATACCGAAACGCGGACACTCTGTTTTTCGCGAAACCAAAAACGCACTGCTTCAGACTAAAAACCGCACTGCATTGGATGGGCAAGCGAGCTGCATATTTTTTCAAATGCAGTTTTGTTTTAAATGGAGTGTACTGAGAAGTCCTTCGTAGTGGAGTTCTTTTAAGACCTAAGTGCACCGCATTTGCATGTTGTTTAAATGCATTTTGTTCTAAACGGACTGTACTAAAAAGTTCTTCATAGTGGACTTTTTGTAAGATCAAAGTGCACTTACATGCATTTTTTCTAAGTGAAGTGTACTGACGAGTCCTTCGCAGTGAACTTTTTAAAAAGCAAAGTGCACCACATTTGCATGTTATTTAAAATACATTTTATTTTTTGAATGGAGTGTACTGAAAAGTCCATCGTAGTGGACTTTTCATAAGACCAAAGTGCACTGCATATGGCGTGTTTTAATGCATTTTTGTTCTAAACAGTGTGCTGAAGAGTCCTTCGTAGTGGACCTTTTGTAGAGCAAAGTGCACTCATGGTCAAAAAGAATGAACCACAACACCACGCAATATAATAACATTTTTTTAAACAAAATCTTGTTTGTGTTTCACAGTAGTGAATAGCAAGTTTCTATATATATTTTTCTAATGTGTTATGCACTACAGGGTCAAGAGTACTGAGCTGCATGATATTGAATTCGGTTACAATTTCTCGTCCCTGGAAAATTAGCAAAAAACAATGCACTGCAAATGGTGTCTTCTCTTTCTTACCGAGTGCACTACAAATGACCAATAGCGAACTGATGTCTACTTGACATTTTCTCCAAATAAACAAACATACACAAGAGGTATGCACACGAACGCAAGAAGCCATGGTGGATGCATGTCGGGCATGGCCATTTGGGGCGAAGTTTCCTGCTCCGGCAAACCATTCAAAGTGCATCAGGAGCTATTTTAATTCCCTCTCCAGCAAAAATCTGTAAACTGAACCACAAGAACAAGAATAGACATTCTGCAATGCATTGGACAAGGAACTGCAACAAAACGCAAGAAGAAAATACGCCGACATCTCACGAACACCGTAGCGCGGGGGAACAAACCACTGTGTGGGGTATGTACTGCATCAGGTGCGGCAGAATACATGGACAGGGAGCAGTCGGAGCTCTATCAAATTGCACAAAGGGGTGGAGGGGAGGCGAGGTAGACAAAAAAATCCCCTCATTTATGAACTATATTTGCGGACTGCAGAGGAAGAGAGGGAAGCTGCGCCTGGGTGTACTGCACTTGCGCACACCACTCAGGCGGTTTTTTGCCGCTGGTTGCCGGAGTGGAGAAGGAGAGGTCGGCGGCGGCCTCTCGGTTCCGGGGTGTGCACCCGTTGGCTGGTGTACTCCTGTAGTCCCTGCCAAAACAAAAATAATATCGCATGCCCTGAGGGTGCGAACTACTCGGGGATGGGCTGACGAACCTTACAACGCACACGGGCGAACAACAAGTTTTAGAGAGAGTTGGAGCTCCATGAGGGAGAGGCCGCCCTGGAGGTGCGGAGGCGCACCCGCGGTCGTCTCGCTGATGCGGACGTGTGAGCACTGCACGGGCTACCCGTCCCGACTGCATCGACGCACATGCCGTACTGCACACGCACACCCTGCAAACTAGGAGGCGGCTTCACCTTGCGAATGGCACATGGGCCCGCGTTGGAGCTCCTCCTTGCTACGGTGGACGGCATGGAACTGGAGAGAAGGCACGGCGATGAGGATGCGGTGTGCAGTTCGCAGTTGCCCGTCGTCCGGTCCACTAAGGCCACCGGGAAGAAGCTTCGCCGCCATGGGCATGGGGAGCCCGCATGCTCACGCCATAAGGCAGGCGAGGAAGGGGGCAGGGGAGCAGGCGTTGACGATGGTAGCTCGGCCGTGAGGGAGGTTGAGGGACTCTGGCATTGCCGCCATCTCCTCCAGCCCCGGCCACGCCGCTGGGTCAATCTCCAGGAACCGCCGCCATGGATGGGAGTGCACGGGGCGGCCGACGGTGCCGATGCGCGCGTGGGAAGCCGGATCTGGCAACAAGCATGAAGGAGGGAAGGCCTGCGGCACGGGGAGAGAAGGTAGAGGTGGCCGGCGCGACGACCACAGATCTGACAGCCGCCACTGGCGGGTCCCGATGTGGGAGACAGGGAGAAGGTGAGGGAAGGGTGGAGGCCTACGACAGAGGATGAAGGTTGAGGGCATACGAGAGGTGTGAATCTCCACCAGGGGAGGCGGCCGGGATGCGCATCCGGCGCCGGGGGTAGTGAAGGCTGTGGCAGCACACCGCCGGGGGGAGAAAGGTATTGGGCCGCGAGGAGATGCGTGGCCGCGACAGGGCCCTGCTGGGGTAGAAGGAATGCAGGGCGGTGGGGGAGGTGGGGCATGGACGGAGGTGGTTCTGCGGGGAGAGGTGGTTGGGGCGTGGAGAAAGCAGGTGGAGGAGGAAGAAGAAGGTGGAGGGGTGGGGTGGGTATTTTTTATGTGTTTCATGCTGTTCGGTTGCTGTGTGCGGTAGGAAGAAGTGTTAGCAGAATAAGCATTTTGGTGTGCAGAATAAGGTCTTAAGGGTGTTATCATAATAGACCGACCCTATATATATATATATATATATATATATATATATATATATATATATATATGTTGTTCTGTATGCAATCCCATCGCACAACACACACGTCTTATTAGCAGCAACCGTCTGTGTTATTATCGGTCTTAGCACACATTTTTTATTACAGACCTGTTTGCCGCATATCACACACATCTTCTTATATTGAACTACGTCTGTTGTCTTGTGTCAACACAAACAGTTCATCCGAGTGAACCGCATGCCGTATATCGCACACACCTTGAAGTGGCTAACCGTTTCTTTTGTGTTGCCCAATCACAAACAGTTCACCCGACTGAACCGTATGATGTACATCGCACACGCCTCCATATGCTAGCCCGTTTCTTTTGTTCCTCCTCATCGCAAACAGTTAATTGAACTGAACCGTATGCCCATCATCGCACACGCAACCAAAATCTTAACCGCATTTGATGCATCCTCCATCGCAAATGTTTTGCATCTTTTGTGATGGTTTTTACACCCCCGTTTGTGATTATGGCATAGCACACAGTTTCGTCGAAGGGTCTCTGGTCATAGTGTCGCGTTAGTAGCATCCTACAGTAGTGGTGGGTCTATTCCAGGCTGCTTTCGCAATGTCCAAGATTGCAAAGGAAGATTGGTCCATGAACCCTTCGCATTTAGGACGTAGACCAGCGTGCTGGCCTCTCTGTTGAGCCTAGGTAGGACTACGGTGTGCCGATCAGCCAAGGTTGTGCATGACCCGGAAAAGTGTGTCCGGCCAGAGTTAATCCAGCATGTTGGGTAAGTTGGTGCAACCCTGTAGGGAAGTATATCTATTCAAATAGCCGTGTCCATGGTAATGGACGCTCGGAGTTGTATCCGGTCTATTACAGCTATAACTGGATACTGGAGACACTAAATGGATATGATGGCCCCGGGATCTCTTTCTCACATGGAGTCGAGGAAGGATATTACTATATGTTATGTTGCTGCAAGATGCTAGTCTTCGATAGGCTAGGCCTCCCCTTATGTTTTGGCAATTCTGTAGTATAGTCCAGAGATACAACCCATTCCCATTGATACTGATGCATACTTAGCATAGATCTGATGTAAGTCTTGCAAGTACTTCAGATGAGTACGCACGGTTGCTTTGCTACCTTTTCCCCCTTTTTCCCGACTGATGCGACTAGATGATGGAGCCCAGGAGCCAACTGATCCCGCTGACAACTACTATTACAGTACTACTACCCCGACGGAGCCTACTACTATGTGGAGACAGCAGATGACCAGGATAGTTAGGAGGCTCCCAGGTAGGCGGCCTGCACCTTTTTGATCCAGTTATCTTTGTTTTGCTAGCCTTCTTAAGGCAGACTTGTTTACTTATGTCTGTACTAAGATATTGTTGCTTCCGCTGGCTTTTGTATTCGATCCCTCGAGGCCCCTGCCTTGTAATATAAAGCTTGTATTATTGTATTTGTGCCTAGAGTGGTGCTGTGATATCTTCCCGTGAGTCTCTGATACGTCCATTTTGCATCATGTTTTCTTACTATTATTTTTAGTTTTTTTACTCATTATAACATTTTGGGGAGTAATTCTAATGCCATTTCTCTAATAATTTGCAAGGTTTAGACAAAGAGGGGGAATACCGGCAGGTGGAATTCTGGACCTGAAAAAGCTATGTCAGATATACCTATTTTACACATCTCCAAATGGTTTGAAAGTTTATGGAGAATTATTTTGAAATATATAATAAATATTGGAGAAAAGAACCACCAGAGGGGGGCACCCAGGCACCCACGAGGCACCAGGGCGCGCCACCCCGTCCAAGCGCGCCCGGGTGGGTAGTGGGGGTCAGGCCCACCTCCGACGACCATCTTCTAGTATACATTCACATTTGACCTAGGAAAAATAAGGATAGGACATCCGGGACTGATAGAGGCAAAGGTGTCCCGTCTTTCGATGAGATGGTGGCTATCGTTTGGATGAAGTCGACTTTGACGATCCGACTACGAACGTGCGTGGACGTCGCGCCTTAGCAATCGCTAAACCAACTCCGAGAGGTTATTGACCACGCCGGAGCACGATCAACCTGACCACGAAGGTCTGTTTCCTGCAGGCAAACGAAGAACAAGCAAGAAACTGAGATTGCAATCTGGATATTGTGAATTCAAGAGGAAAGCTTTATTGATCAAGTGGGGTTCTGTGACGTCTTGGTCTGGTCGTTGAACACAAACGAAGTACGCGAAGTTGCAGCTATGGCGAACTTTAATCTAAACAAACCCAAAGTCTAAACGACGCCCTAAGGGATGTATATATGGGGGAAAGAGGGGGCAATTTCGTGGCCCTTGGTGGAGGGGTCCGAAACCAACCCTAACTCTTGTTTCCCCACACATACGGACTCTAAAAACAGCCTATACTCAAGTATTTCGAAATTACATGGGCCTGGCCCAATAATAAGGTGACGCAGCACCTATAATAGCCTCTGGATGAAATTTATGAAGTGGCATCTTGTATATTTCGTCCAAGGCTTCTCGCACTCATTCTGGTGGCTTCAAAGTCCTGAAATCATCAATTGAAACTCCATTCTTGTTCCCCTTGCGCATGCCATCATCTCCATGCTTGATCTTGCTCCAATGTTCATCCTTCTTGTCCAAGCTAGGCCCTTCATTGGTAAGCAAGACAAATGTATCCAATTTAGGCAACATCATATTCTCATGAACATTAGATTCATTACCAAGAAACGAAAGTACCTGGTAATTTAATTGGCGTGCGCGAGCTCTAGTAATTGGTCCTGTTTATGTGTCAGTTGGAGCTGTGGGTGTAACCTTGTTAGTGATGTCCTCATCATCCTCCCCTTCTTGAATTGAAGTCGTCCTCGACGGAAGCTCGTCTTCCTCACCCAAGTAAGGCTTCAAATCTGCAATGTTAAATGTGGGACTAACCCCAAAATCTGCAGGCAGCTCAAGTTTATATGCATTATCATTTATTTTCTCTAACACCTTGAAAGGACCGTCAGTACGTGGCATTAGTTTTGACTTGCGCAAATTAGGAAACCTATCCTTACGCAAATGTAACCAAACAAGATCTCCAGGTGCCAAGACAACACGTTTTCTACCCTTATCTCCAACAAGTTTATATTTAGCATTCATGCGCTCAATATTTTCCTTAGTTAACTCATGCATTTTTAAGATCAATTCAGCACGTTGTTTAGCATCAAAATTAACCTTCTCCGAAGATGGAAGAGGCAACAAATCAATAGGTGCACGAGGTAGGAAACCATAGACAATTTCAAAAGGGCACATCTTAGTAGTAGAATGCAACGAACGATTATAAGCAAATTCAATATGAGGCAAGCATTCTTCCCACATTTTCTTATTATTCTTCAAAACAGCCCTAAGCATAGTAGACAAAGTTCTGTTTACTACTTCAGTTTGTCCATCAGTTTGGGGGTGACAAGTAGTACTAAAAAGCAGTTTAGTCCCCAACTTAGCCCATAAACATCTCCAAAAGTGGCTAAGAAATTTAGTATCACGATCTGAAACAATAGTATTTGGCACACCATGCAAGCGAATAATTTCACGAAAGAACAAATCAGCAACATTAGCAGCATCATCGCTTTTATGACATGGTATAAAGTGTGCCATCTTCGAGAACCTATCCACGAAAACAAATATGCTATCCCTCCCCTTCTTTGTTCGAGGTAAACCCAAAACAAAGTCCATAGATATATCTTCCCAAGGAACACTAGGGACAGGCAAAGGCATATATAAACCATGAGGATTGAGTCGTGACTTAGCTTTTTGACATGTAGTGCAGCGAGCAACAAAACGCTCAACATCCCGTCGCATCTTTGGCCAAAAGAAATGTGTAGCAAGTACGTCCTCCGTCTTCTTCACGCCAAAGTGTCCCATTAATCCTCCTCCATGCGCCTCCTGCAACAACAAAAGACGAACAGAGCTAGCTGGAATGCATAGCTTGTTAGCTCGAAACACAAATCCATCACTAACGACGAACTTGTTCCATGTTCTCCCTTCTTTACAATTCTGCAATACATCTTTAAATTCAGCATCATGCACATATTGATCTTTGATGGTCTCCAAACCAAATGATAGAGGCTAAGGTGTCCCGTCTTTCGATGAGATGGTGGTTATCGTTTTGGAGGAAGTCGACTTTGACGATCCGACTACGAACGTGCGAGGACGTCGCGCCTTAGCAATCGCTAAACCAACTCCGAGAGGTTGTTGACCACGCCGGAGCACGATCAACCTGACCACGAAGGTCTGTTTCCTGCAGGCAAACGAAGAACAAGCAAGAAACTAAGATTGCAATCTGGATATTGCGAATATAAGAGGAAAGCTTTATTGATCAAGGTGGGGTTCTGTGACGCCTTTGTCTGGTCGTTGAACACAAACGAAGTACGCGAAGTTGCAGCTATGGCGAACTTTTAATCTAAACAAAACCCAAAGTCTAAACGACGCCCTAAGGGCTGTATATATGAGGGAAAGAGGGGGGAATTTCGTGGCCCTTGGTGGAGGGGTCCGAAACCAACCCTAACTCTTGTTTCCCCACACATACGGACTCTAAAAACAGCCTATACTCAAGTATTTCGAAATTACATGGGCCTGGCCCAATAATAAGGTGACGCAGCACCTAAAATAGCCTCTGGACGAAATTTATGACGTGGCATCTTGTATATTTCGTCCAAGGCTTTTCGCACTCATTATGGTGGCTTCAAAGTCCTGAAATCATCCATTGTAACTCCATTCTTGTCCACCTTGCGCATGCCATCATCTCCATGCTTGATCTTGCTCCAATGTTCATCCTTCTTGTCCAAGCTAGGCCCTGGTAATTTAATTGGCGTGCGCGAGCTCTAGTAATTGGTCCTGTATATGTGTCAGTTGGAGCTGTGGGTGTAACCTTGTTAGTGATGTCCTCATCATCCTCCCCTTCTTGAATTGAAGTCGTCCTCGACGGAAGCTCATCTTCCTCACCCAAGTAAGGCTTCAAATCTGCAATGTTAAATGTGGGACTAACCCCAAAATCTGCAGGCAGCTCAAGTTTATATGCATTATCATTTATTTTCTCTAACACCTTGAAAGGACCATCAGCACGTGGCATTAGCTTTGACTTGCGCAAATTAGGAAACCTATCCTTACGCAAATGTAACCAAACAAGATCTCCAGGTGCAAAGACAACACGTTTTCTACCCTTATCTCCAACAAGTTTATATTAAGCATTCATGCGCTCAATATTTTCCTTAGTTAACTCATGCATTTTTAAGATCAATTCAGCACGTTGTTTAGCATCAAAATTAACCTTCTCCGAAGATGGAAGAGGCAACAAATCAATAGGTGCACGAGGTAGGAAACCATAGACAATTTCAAAAGGGCACATCTTAGTAGTAGAATGCAACGAACGATTATAAGCAAATTCAATATGAGGCAAGCATTCTTCCCACATTTTCTTATTATTCTTCAAAACAGCCCTAAGCATAGTAGACAAAGTTCTGTTTACTACTTCAGTTTGTCCATCAGTTTGGGGGTGACAAGTAGTACTAAAAAGCAGTTTAGTCCCCAACTTAGCCCATAAACATCTCCAAAAGTGGCTAAGAAATTTAGTATCACGATCTGAAACAATAGTATTTGGCACACCATGCAAGCGAATAACTTCACGAAAGAACAAATCAGCAACATTAGCAGCATCATCGCTTTTATGACATGGTATAAAGTGTGCCATCTTCGAGAACCTATCCACGACAACAAATATGCTATCCCTCCCCTTCTTTGTTCGAGGTAAACCCAAAACAAAGTCCATAGATATATCTTCCCAAGGAACACTAGGGACAGGCAAAGGCATATATAAACCATGAGGATTGAGTCGTGACTTAGCTTTTTGACATGTAGTGCAGCGACCAACAAAACGCTCAACATCCCGTCGCATCTTTGGCCAAAAGAAATGTGTAGCAAGTACGTCCTCCGTCTTCTTCACGCCAAAGTGTCCCATTAATCCTCCTCCATGCGCTTCCTGCAACAACAAAAGACGAACAGAGCTAGCTGGAATGCATAGCTTGTTAGCACGAAACACAAATCCTTCATTAACGACGAACTTGTTCCATGTTCTTCCTTCTTTGCAATTCTGCAATACATCTTTAAATTCAGCATCATGCACATATTGATCTTTGATGGTCTCCAAACCAAATATTTTAAAGTCAAGTTGTGAAAGCATAGTATAACGACGAGATAATGCATCAGCAATAACATTTTATTTTCCCTTCTTGTGTTTAATAACATAAGGGAAAGTCTCTATGAATTCAACCCATTTAGCATGTCTAAGGTGCAGTTTTGCTTGACTTTTAATGTGCTTCAAAGATTCATGATCAGAATGTATAACAAATTCTTTGGGCCATAAATAATGTTGCCATTTTTCCAAAGTCCGAACAAGAGCATATACTTCCTTATCATAAGTAGAATAATTCAGACTAGGCCCACTCAATTTTTCAGAAAAGTATGCAACAGGTTTACCATCTTGTAATAACACACCTCCTAACCCAATTCCACTAGCATCACATTCAAGCTCAAAAGTCTTATTAAAATCAGGAAGTTGGAGTAAAGGAGCATGTGTCAACTTATCTTTCAATAACATGAATGCTTCTTCCTGTGCAGTACCCCAAACAAAAGGCACATCCTTCTTTGTAAGCTCATTGAGAGGTGCAGCAATGGTGCTGAAATCTCTCACAAAACGCCGATAGAATCCAGCGAGGCCAAGGAAACTCCTCACGTGTGTGACCGTTTTGGGCTGCGGCCAACTCTCAATAGCTTCAATCTTGGCTTTATCAACCTCAATTCCCTGTGGAGTAACAACATAGCCAAGAAAAGAGACTCGGTTGGTGCAAAAGGTGCACTTTCCAAGGTTACCAAACAAACGTGCATCACGTAGAGCAATAAAAACAGCACGTAAATGTTCCAAATGTTCCTCCAAAGATCTGCTAAAAATCAATATATCATCAAAGTATACTACCACAAATCGTCCAATGAAAGCATGTAAAACTTCATTCATTAATCTCATGAAAGTACTAGGTGCATTAGTTAACCCAAAAGGCATGACTAACCACTCATATAATCCAAACTTAGTTTTAAATGCTGTTTTCCATTCATCTCCCAATTTCATACGAGTTTGATGGTATCCACTATGCAAATAAACTTTGGAGAAAATTGTAGAGCCACTCAATTCATCAAGCATATCATCTAGCCTAGGAATAGGATGACGATAACGAATAGTAATATTATTAATGCCTCTACAATCAACACACATACGCAATGTACCATCCTTTTTCGGCACTAGAATAATAGGAACAGCACAAGGACTAAGGGATTCGCATATATAACCTTTGTCGAGTAGCTCCTGTACTTGACGCATAATCTCCTTCGTCTCTTCTGGATTGGTACGGTATGGTGCGCGGTTGGGTAGCGATGCACCGGGAATTAAGTCAATCTGATGCTCAATCCCTCGAATAGGTGGTAATCCCGGTGGCACGTCTTGTGGAAAGACGTCGGCGAACTCCTGCAAAATGTTAGTGACAGCAGGAGGCAAAGAGGAAGGCACGTCCTCGAATGAAAATAATGCCTCTTTGCACACAAAACCATAGCAAACAGATTTGCTAAAATCTAGCTCATCAATATCAGATTTGGTGGCAAATAAACATGCACTTTTCAATTTAATTTCAGAAGCAACAGTAGATGGTTTATTATTAGGCTTCATTTGTTGCTCAAATTCTTTTGCCACAATCTGATTTTCACTCTTATTTTTCTCCTGTTTTGCTTTATTAGCTCTATTAATATCATCTTTCAAACTGGAATCATGAGTCATAGGAAGCAAAGTAATATTTTTATCCTTATGAACAAGAGTATACTGATTGTTTCTACCATGGTGTATAGAATTTTTATCAAATTGCCATGGTCTACCAAGTAATAAGGAACATGCTTGCATAGGTACCACATCACAATCAACATAATCAGCATATGTAGAGATACTAAAATGCACACGAACAGTACGTGTTACCTTAACCTTGCCGCTGTTGTTGAACCATTGGATGTAGTAAGGATGTGGATGTGGTCTTGTGGTGAGAGATAGATTCTCCACCATCTCCATGCTAGCCAAGTTGTTGCAACTCCCTCCATCTATGATCACGCGAACAGAACGTTCCTTCACAACTCCCTTTGTATGGAACAAATTATGCCTCTGATTTTGCTCAGCTTGTGTAACCTGCACACTCAAAACACGCTGAGCAACTAAACATTCATACCTGTCAGCATCTTCAGGAGCCATGTATTGCGTCTCATGATCAGAATCGTCTCCGCCGTGTTCTTCACGTGTAATAAGAGCCAAAGTCTCCTCATCATAGTCACTAGCGGATTCATATCCACCATCCTCAGTAGCAATCATCACACGCTGAGATTTGCAATCTCTCGCAAAATGTCCTCTTCCCTTACAACGACAACAAATAATATCACTGGTGTGCCCTGTTGATGCCATGGAAGAAGAAGAACTCTGTGCAGGCCCAATAGGTGTGCTCTTGGCAGATAATGGTGGTTGTGCCTGCTTCCTTGTATCACGGCTGGAGGTAACAGCTGATGGAGGTGTCGGTGCAGTAGAATGTGAGGAAGTAGAGGATGCACGCGGTGTCCATGATGAAGGTCGTCCTGCAGAAAAGTTAGTCCGCGCCAATGCCTGTCGATCCTGCACTTCACGTTCAGCTTTACAAGCAAGATGGAATAAACGAGTGATATTAGTATAATCCTTATACTCTAGAATGGTCTGAATCTCTCTATTTAATCCACCCATAAAACGTGCAAGCATAGCTTCATTCTTCTCAACAATACCACATCTAATCAGGACAGTTTGTAATTGCTGATAATATTCTTCTACAGAATTTTTCCTTGTCTTAAGCGCTGCAGTTTTTGAAGTAATTCACGTTGATAATATGGTGGAACCCAATGAGTACGCATAGCAGTTTTCAAAGCAGTCCAAGTAGCTGGAATAGGATATAATCTACAATGTTCAGACCACCAAACACATGCAAAACTAGTGAAAGCACAAACAGCAGCAGGAACACGTCTCTCCTCGGGATAGTTTAAACATGTAAAACGTTGTTCAGTTTGTAACTCCCAAGTAAGATATATATCAGGAACATATCTACCCTCAAATGGTGGAATATCAATTTCAGTTTAGGAAGATGGTCATGTACCTCAGGTGGTGGTGCAGCCCTACCGTTGCGATGATATGCATGAGGACGACCTGGTGGTGGTGGTGCTGGTTGTTGCACGTAGTTCTGATTTTGGTCAACCTCATCCTCGTAATGGTCCTCCACCTCTGCAGTAGCAGCAAGAGCTACAGAAACATCAACAGCAGCACCAGAAGCTTGACCAGTCTCAAGGGGAACGCGCTGTGCTCGTCCCACTTGATTCGGAAGGCGCCGTTGTTGTTGTTGTTGTTGTTGTTGTTGTTGTTGTTGTTGTTGTTGTTGTTGTTGAAGAGGTGGGACAGCTGCAGCAGCCGGTGGTGGTGGAAAACGCGCAAGCAATTCAGCAAACTTGTTATCGAGCTTTGTGTCAAACGTCTTCTCCATGCCAACTATCTTCTCCATGGCCTCGTCCAATGTGTTTAGCACATCTTGCACCTGTACACTCATCATTTGCTGAAACTTATCATGAAGCTCCTTGTTCGTCAAGTTCTCCCAGTCAGTCTCGTCGACTTGTGATCCTGGCATGGTTAGCAGCAATAGAAACACCCAAGAATATGATCCTACAGACTACTAATAAGTGGTGGTGGTGGCGGGTGTCACAAATCCGACAAGCAAATCTCAAATTCTTACCAGTTCTTACCCAGCAGCAGGTGGTGATCAGCAACCGTGGTAGTCAAAACTCTCAAAGCTTGGATAAAGCGATTACCAGGGAGAGTCAAACGCACGACGTAGATGTATGTGGAGCTGGGAAGGCTTATAAGATGGTAGCAAAAGTGGTCAGCAATAATCAATTCAGAGATACAAAGTTGAAAAAACGCTCAACGACGGTACTGTGCTGGTCCTAGGCTAGACCGTACTAGAGACGCGAGCCTAGAACACTAACAAAATCACGGCGCTGCACGTAATAAAGGGGAAAGCACACTCTGATTTTTTTTCGCCTCTTTTTTTTGCGCTCTTTTTTTTTTGCGCTGCTTTTTTTTTGGCCGAAAATCACTATAATGGCGAGTGTCTCAAAACACTTCCCAAGTCAAACTAAGATGATAGGCACGAAATTTTTTTGACAATTTTTTTTTCGGAATCAGGGCAGCGACGACGAAAAAGTGCGGTAAAAAAACAGTATGATGGCACGTGTCTCAAAAGACTCAGAAAAGCCCAAAAATAGGATAGGGAAAAAATATTTTCGGCTGTCGAAATTTTGGCCTAAAAACTGCCCGGGGGTCTCCAGACTTTTTTTTTTCGAGACCTACACAGGCAAGGAAACACAAATCCGAAACCTAGATGGATCTCGAGAACAAACCTAATATGAAAATAACTCGGATTGGCGGTGGATATATGGTGGTAGGATATGGCAGCGGTGGTAGGTTATGACAGCGGTGGTGGTATGTGGTGGCGGTGGTGGGATATGGCAGCAGTGGTGGTATGGCAGCGGCGATGAATATGGTGCGGCGGCGACGTGACAAACTGTGAACAGAACTCGAAACTCTAAAGAACTAGACGCTAAGACCAGCAACTTGACACGACGATGCAACCGCAAATTCAACAAAGCAAATACAGAAAAGATTATGCAAAGGCTCAGATTGGTTCGGATGGGATGAACTAACCCTAAATTTTTTTTTGCTTTTTCGTGGACTGTAGGTATGAAGAACAGACTCGATCTAATCTACGAAAAACTGTAAAATCTCACCGAGCAACCTGGAAATCTGATACCACTTGATAGAGGCAAAGGTGTCCCGTCTTTCGATGAGATGGTGGCTATCATTTGGATGAAGTCGACTTTGACGATCCGACTACGAACGTGCGTGGACGTCGCGCCTTAGCAATCGCTAAACCAACTTCGAGAGGTTATTGACCACGCCGGAGCACGATCAACCTGACCACGAAGGTCTGTTTCCTGCAGGCAAATGAAGAACAAGCAAGAAACTGAGATTGCAATCTGGATATTGCGAATTCAAGAGGAAAGCTTTATTGATCAAGTGGGGTTCTGTGACGTCTTGGTCTGGTCGTTGAACACAAACGAAGTACGCGAAGTTGCAGCTATGGCGAACTTTAATCTAAACAAACCCAAAGTCTAAACGACGCCCTAAGGGCTGTATATATGGGGGAAAGAGGGGTAATTTCGTGGCCCTTGGTGGAGGGGTCCGAAACCAACCCTAACTCTTGTTTCCCCACACATACGGACTCTAAAAACAACCTATACTCAAGTATTTCGAAATTACATGGGCCTGGCCCAATAATAAGGTGACGCAGCACCTATAATAGCCTCTGGACGAAATTTATGAAGTGGCATCTTGTATATTTCGTCCAAGGCTTCTCGCACTCATTATGGTGGCTTCAAAGTCCTGAAATCATCAATTGAAACTCCATTCTTGTTCCCCTTGCGCATGCCATCATCTCCATGCTTGATCTTGCTCCAATGTTCATCCTTCTTGTCCAAGATAGGCCCTTCATTGGTAAGCAAGACAAATGTATCCAATTTAGGCAACATCATATTCTCATGAACATTAGATTCATTACCAAGAAACGAAAGTACCTGGTAATTTAATTGGCGTGCGCGAGCTCTAGTAATTGGTCCTGTATATGTGTCAGTTGGAGCTGTGGGTGTAACCTTGTTAGTGATGTCCTCATCAGGGACGAAGCGCCGCCGTCTCGGGCTGGAACTTGGGTAGGAGCACTTTTGATCTCTGGCGAAGCGATTCCACCGGAGATACTTTCCTCTGGGAAGGGGAAATCAAAGCCATCGCCATCGTCATCAACATCAACACACTCATCATGGGAGGATCAATCTCCATTAACATATTCACCAGCACCATCTCATCTCAAACCCTAGTTCATCCCTTGTATTCAATCTTTGTATCAAAACCTTAGATCTATACCTGTGGGTTGCTAGTAGTCTTGATTACATCTTGTAGTTGATGCTACACTACTCCAGGACGCTGTTAACGCCACACACAATAAGAGACCATTCGACAAAACTGTTTGTGATGCATTAATCGCAGACGATGATCAAAAAAGATGCAAAACATTTGTGATGGTGGATACATCAAACACGGTTCATATTATAGTTGCGTGTGTGATGCGTGACATACGATTCACTCGAATGAGCTGTGTGCGAGGAGCACAACAACAAAAACGGCCAGCCAGGTCAAGTTGTGTGTGGTATACTGCATACACTTCACATGAATGAACTGTTTGCGATTAACCATGCCTAACCGAAATGGTCAGTCGGATCAAGGTGTGTATGCTAGATGGGCACACATTCTAATTAAAAGAAGCATGTGCGATAGTAATAACGAGCGCCCACGGTTGATGCAACAAGTCGTGTGCTGACATCACCGATTGCGGTGCATCGTATGGTGTAAATGCCACGTACACGTCCGAGAGCGTGTGCCCACTTTACGCGTTCCGGGAATCATCGCACTTCGGAATATGAACCATCAATAAATTCTGAACTTGCTTCCCCTCACATTCCCAATTATTGTTCACGCCGATCAAAACATGTTCACACTAATCAAAACCTAAACGGTTTCCCACTTAGTAGCGTATTAATGGGGTTATAAATACTACCTACATCCTCTAGGATGACTGCACATTCCTCCTCGATCGCCCTCCTCTTCACTAGATGAACAAGTCTTTCTTCAGCCTTGCCTCTACCGTGGCCTGCGTGAGTTCTGGGTCGAGAAATTACCAGGTAGAGAGGCGAGCATGGAAGCCGAAGAAAGAGAGATGTCCCGCCTTGCAACAAAAGCCGCCAACATGCCCCACTGCGCCGCCCTAGCAGCATAGAGGTCCTGCCACGCCGCTGAAGCAGCACACAGGTCCTGTCGCACCATCGAAGTAGCGGACTGGTCTGGCCATGCCGCGGAAGCGGCAGATATGTCCCGCCGTGCCGCGCGTGCTGACGAGGGATCCTCCCGTGCTGCGGTGGCCTCAGAGGATTAATCGCGGGTAGGCGAGGACTCTCGCAAGCGCATGCATCTGGTGACTAAGGGATGACAACTTGAAGCTCCGCACCGAGCGCAACCTACTGAGGGCAAAGGTCGTCGGAAGTGCAAAGCAGCAGGAGGAGACCACTGTCTTGATGAAGAGGACGGGCGACATCGTCCAGAAACTTATGGACAAGAATGCCATGCTCCGCATTGGGAGCGAAAGGCTGGTGGAGGAACTCATGGCTCCTGCCCTGCAACATGTTGAGGACATGAAAGGGATCATCATCGCTTGTCGCTAGAACTAGCATGCATCGTCCTTATTTGTATTCTTTTTGGCGGGGGTGTCTTCCTTATTATTTTGCCCTTGTGTCTTTCCGGCATTGCCGCATGTGGCATTATTAGTATTTTTCCATAAATATGTAACACAGTTATAAAATTATTATCCATTGCCATCATCATTATATTGCCTTCATTGTCATTGTCATTATATTTATATAAGTCTTGCTAAGTCTCAGTGGATGCTATATATGTCCATCAGATCTTATATCAAGATTCGTGCAAAATTTTCTTGTCAGAGTTCCTTTTTCTCTTAATTCTCAGTCAAGTGAGACATAGCCACACCATTAAGCGGCTATAAAATAATCGTGGGCTCGGGCGCCATTAATGGAGAAGTTGGGGGAGAGGTGCACGGTGGATGGAGGTCAAAGGGCTCGCCTCAAGATAGGCATGTGCAGCGGTCTGTCCGCACGCCTCCCATACTAAAATTGCTACCCCACGAGGCGCCTCGTAGCCAATAAAAAGGGGACGCACGGCGGTACGTAAATGGTTAGTACAACACCCATGGTTTCAATAATACTTGTGTTTCCGATTGTAACGCAACAACTCTTGTTCCAAAATGACTTTGTTGGTTGTTAATCTGTGCATCGTCTCAATTCGGCCAAACCAATTACCACAACATGTTGGTGCCATGTCTTGACACCATGCCAAGTTTCATGATTTTCAGATGAGTTTAGGATTTACAAGAATTTAAAACTAACCTTCTCAATGTTTCCGACCAAGCCATGATGCCGAGATGTTTGAATTGCAATCCGATTTCTTGCATGGGACCTGTAAATTCACCGATAGACACACATGTGATTTCTTAACCAACTTTGGTGCACCGGAGCATGTGGTTGTAGTTCAAATTTGAATTACGCACATTAAATGCCTAGAAACTCAATTAATGTATAAAAAGGCAAAATGAACCCGGAATAATTCCAAATTTTAACATGACACTCATATAGTTCTATGTCGCCTCTTTAAAAAATCAAGGGGGCAGGCAGCGTATGTCGTTTTGCACACAGAGGTGACGTGTTCCCTCTCGGAACCACGAGCCTTGAGAGAAGCTCCGGTTTGCAAGAAGCTTATACCAAAACTTGTCCCAATTCAGCCAAAAAAATTACCACATCATGTTGGTGCCATGTCATGACACACTGCCAAGTTTCATGATTTTCAGACGAGTTTAGGATTTACCGGAATTTAAAAACCAAGCTTCTCAATGTTTCCGACCGAGCCACGACGCCAAGATGTTTGAATTTCTTTCCCATTTCTTGCATGGGACCTATAAATTCACCCAAAGACACACATGTGATTTTTCTTTGCTGTACTGGAGCATATGCTTCTAGTTCAAATTTGAATTATGCACATTAAATGCCCAAAAACTCAATTAATGTATAAAAAAGGCCAAATGAACCCGGAATAATTCCAAATTTCAACATGACACTCATATAGTTTTATTTTGCCTCTGTAAAAAAAATCAAAGAGGGGTAGGACAGTGTATGTCATTTCGTACACGAAGGTGACACGTTCTCTCTTGGAACTATGAGCCTTCGAGAGAAGCTCCGGTTTGCAAGAAGTTTATACCAAAACTTGCCCCAATTCGGCCAAGTTTCTTACCACAGCATGTTGGTGCCATGTCATGACACCATGCCAAGTTTCATGATTTTCAGGCGAGTTTTGGATTTAGAGGAATTTAAAAACCAAGCTTCTCAAAGTTTTCCTCCAAGCCACGATGCCCATATGTTTGAATTTCATTCCCATTTCTTGCATGGGACCTATAAAATCACTCAAAGACACACATGTGATTTTTCAACAAACTTTGGTGCACTAGAGCATGTGCTTGTAGTTCAAATTGAATTATGCACATTACATGCCTAGGAACTCAGCTAATCTATAAAAAAGTCCAAACGAACCCGGAAAAATTCCAAAGTTTTAACATGATACTCATATAGTTCATGTTCACTGCATAATACTTCTCTCGTAACTCAAAAACCGTCCTCTCCCTCCATAACACAATTTTGTATTTCGAATCAGAAAAAAAATCAGGTACACCACAAACAGTTAACTAGCAAGAATCGTGTGGGAAGCGATATAAAATATCTTGGCGCCCCCTCTTGTCTAGCTTACGCAGGAAGCTTTGTCATCTACAGTGCACCGCCCGCGCTTGAACCACACTTGCGCGCCAGTTTCTTGCTGCATCGAGCGAATTTTTTTGGCCACCACGGAAATACCTAGCTCCCCGCCCCTCCCCTCAACCAAAAGCCACATTTCCACTATTCATCCTTGCTTTCTAAGTTCAAACCTGCACTACTACTTACTAGAAGCGCCGCCTCCTCGTCGGCGGCCCTTCTTCTTGCCATGTGACCTCGTTGATATGGTCAGGTATTACACACCCCACCCCTAGCATCCTCCTCCTTCTTCATCCCACATGCCTCGACCGACGACGCGACACCTTCATCCCAAATCACTATCATGTCCTCCAATTAAGCACCGCCCACAGCCATTTTGCACGTAGTATAGCGAGGAGCTCACCAGCATCTAGCAGCGGATAAGCAAATCGCGGCCGCACACACGGATGAGGTCACGTTGGCTGCAATGCGTCCTGACCGCCAGATCTTGGAGGAGCACCTCGCCTTCGAGACCACCGTCGACGCCATCACACGGTTGTCTACTTTAAAATACAGTTCTTGGTGTTTTCTCAAGGCCATCGTCCGTGTCTTCTAGTGATTTGTCCTCTGTAATGTTAATATGCAATCTGATATTCTGAAATTTATTGTTGAGTTAACAGTTTGGTCGAAGAATTGCTACATTTCCTAGCAGTTCTCAAGCATTACTGGTTTCATGAACTGTCTTATCTTCTAGTATATGTTCTATTTTGCAATGTCATGCTCAGTTAACTGTTTTGGTTCATTTGTTCTGCTCTCCAGCAAATTGTTTGGTTCAGTTCTGCAATTTGATGTTCATTTGTTGTGGGTACAATTTTGTATTGTTATTCGTGTGAGAAATAAATCAAAGTTGGATGTACTCAATACACGAGAAACATATATAATTTCTCTATTTCCAAGTTGTTTAGCATGCTTAGTTAGGTTAACTGGCTTTTCCATGCGGCTCGAGTTAATCTGTTGGATCTGCAATTTGTTTCTTTTTATTTAACATATTCTACCGATAGTATGCCAACTCTCAGTTAACCTGATAAAGATCTTCCTTATATGTGTTTTTGAGATAGCTCACCACTAATGTCAAGTGGTTCTTCCTTATATGTGTTGTAGGGAAACAATGGGACGCACTGAGGTTTACCGTCGAGGTTTGCTCATGCATGGTCCTTTTGCTAATAGCACATTATTGTGCAGTTGCATGAATCATTCTAATATTTAGGTTTTTTACAATTTGGTCTTGCACATGTAGGTCCTGCTGTCGGAGGCTTAGACCCACCGTTCGACCAATTTTGCATATGGGGAAATGAGATGTCCATGAATATCAGTCAAGTCAAGAAACCCAAACAGATTGTTAGGTTAAAGAAACTTGCGACGAATAACAGCAAGATCTTTGTTTGCAGAATGAAGACGACATCAGTCAACTATAGGATATTACTAACTCTTTTACCTTGTTTTTCCCCTTCTGCCATTTCAAAATTTATAACAGATATTTATGCTCATTTTGTTTTCAGTACTTTCCAAAGCAGTTCACTAATGATTACCCCTGAAGCCACCTACATGGTCAAGAGGCAACAAAGGTATTCATTCAACACCCATGGTACAATATTAAAGTCTTCCTCATGAGAACGAAGGTTGGGTGGGCAATTATCCATAGCTACTAGCCTTAAGTTGCAAAGACATTCAACATCACCGAAGGATCAATATTCGCCTTCTGCTTCTACAGTTTCCCAGATGAGATTCATCTGTCTATTTACCGTGTATGATGCTACTCTTCAAAGGTTTTTCATGTTGCATGTGAAACTTGGTGTTGTTGTGTAATGGCGTAGCTAGCTATATGCCTATATGGTGTAACTGAGTGCTGAAGCTATCTGATGTAATTCGATTATGAAATCTTGGTTGACATTACACGCATATGAAATATATGGTGTGTTTTGTAAGAAATGTCAAATTAATCACTACATGGATTATCAATAATAGGCCAATTAGCCTGCTTATTGGGGTTTTCTATTGCAAATGGTTTCTCTGACGACACCGTAGGCGATGTACTCAAACAACCCACACGGTTTCTAGAAAGTACGTATGTTGGATAAATTAACAATCACACACGGCTTCGGCTAGAGAACTGTTTGCGTTAGGCACCTTGCACAAACGATTCCACATCAAAAATTGTGTGTGATATACATACAAATGGAAACATTTCTCTAAGAATCACTTTGTGAGATGTACTTACGAACGGAAACGATTAGGCGTGCATAATTTTATGTGATGGCTAGCCCGATTGCACACGAGCTCATTTTGCGTAGCGTGTGTGACTGGAGGGCCTATCCCCTATGGATTATGGGTCGTGAGGGAAGGAACCCCCTATCGCCCACACTCACTAGGCGACGGTTTAAAATGTTGTCATGGAAAGGGGTTAAAAACCATTTGTATAGCACGTCTCTACACCAGTACTAGTTGGTTTATTTGGTAGAGGATAATATGCTCAAATCCATTATGCTATTTATTACCCCTCTGATCTTGAACATGCATATGCTTTTTGAGTAGTTACTTTTGTTCTTGAGGACATGAGAGAAGTCTTGTCATAAGTAATCATGTGAATTTGATATTTGTTCGATGTTTTGATGATGTGTATGTTGTGATTCCCTTAGTGGTGTCATGTGAACGTCGACTACATGACACTTCACTATCTTTGGGCATAAGGGAATGCACTTTGGATTAGTTATTAGATGATGGGTTGCTAGAGTGAAAGAAGCTTAAACACTAGTTTATGAACTATTCCGTAAGGGGCTGATTTGGATTCAAACACTTAATGCTATGGTTAGATTTTATCTTAATTCTTCTTTCGTAGTTGCGGATGCTTGCGAAGGGGGGTAATCATAAGTGGGATGTTTGTTCAAGTAAGAATAGCACCCAAGCACTGGTCCACCTACATATCGAATTATCAAAGTAGTGAACGTGAATCAAACCAACATGATAAAAGTGACTAGATAAAATTCCCGTGTGTCCTCAATAATGCTTTGCCTATTATAAGAAACCGTTCTGGCCTGTCCTTTCCACAAAAGGATTGGGCTACCTTGCTGCACCAATTGCTACTATTTCTACTTGTCACTTTGATACAGGGTGGAACCCTAATCAGCGGACCTTTCACGATTTGGAGGATGGCACACGATGAACACGGGGAAAACACGGAGAAAGATGGGGGAAACACAAGAGAGAACACTCAAATCAACACGAAAGCAATCACACAAATGCTAGATTCGCGATACAAGGTTGAGATCCATGATCCAAGGTCAACAACGGTGATACAGATAGTCTTCTCCCGGAGGAGGTCTTGATATCCCGGGGGATCTTCTCCGATGAAGGAGGTCCTGAATCCGAAGTGGATCTTCTCCGTAGAGGCGCACCGTCTCGTGGGAGAAATCCACACAAGTATCAAATGAGCTAAACCACAGCTAACCCTAAACGGAATGAGGAGAGGAGTATATATAGTCTACGGGGACGAAGGGGTACACGGGCCTCGGCCCAAGTGCTGCACGCAGGCAGATCAGGAGCCGGACGTCCGGGCAGCGGGCCGGATGTCCGGGGCTTCGCGGGGCGCCGGATGTCCGGG
>LR738715.1:447408011-447431860 GCA_902687465.1 Secale cereale | reverse complement strand
CCCACATCGCAAATGGTTGGGATCTTTTATTCCTCTCCTTTACTCTTGGACTCTGATCTCTCTTCTATTCGGGTTAAAATTTTACTACCTCTAACTCTAGGTTCTTGTACTCAATTAATATTATCAGTCTTCTTGACATCTCGATTTTTCAAATCCGCATACCTTGCGTATCATCTAAATGCTGGTTGACGCGGTCGAGGTCCGCGTTGGCCTGTGAAAGCTTACGATTTAGTTCGGCAACTTCTGCATCTTGTGCAGTTGCCGCAACTAGTGAAGCATGTTCAAATGCAAAAGCATACAGTTTAGCTCTATAATATGCTATATTATGGATACTTCATCCGATTCTGTTCCGAATCACACAAAGCATCAGGGGCTACTGGCTATATATATGCATATAAAACAAATAAAGTTCCATAAAGAACATTATATTGCTTACCTCAAAGCATGCTAGCAAGCTATTGAAGGCTGCATTCAGTCCGCCTTTGACGAACTGAATCTTCTTCATCACCGCACCCATTACGGTGCGGTGCTCCTCCACAACGGAAGCACTTTGTAGTGCTCCCTCCAGAGGATCCGGTTCCTCCAGATTGATACCGGGCGCCGTAGGAACAGTGGTATCCTCCCCCGCCTTGGGGGTCTGCTCTTCGGACCCCAGAGCCGCGCTGGGCTCTGGATCAGTATTCGGTGGGGCCCCGGATAGTTTGGACCCCCCGTCTTCGGTCTCCATTGGGATTGTTTCCCCATGGTCAGCGGCAGCTGAGGTGTTACCCTTGGTCGCCCTATCACCTACTCCGCCCCCTCTCCTCAAGCAGAGGACGCGCGCTGGGAGGACACTTCGGTGTCCCCACGGGCCACGGGCGATGGAGCTCGGACCGGCGGGTCGCTCTCCGTCTCTCCAGACGCCAGAGAATTCCCCTCCGATAAGGAGGCATCGAGGTGTGCTCGTGGAGGGCTGTAGGTCGGCAGGTGAGAAATACTTCAAAAGCATTAATATGCTGAATAAACAGAGTGCAACAATTGACATACCCGAACAACTTATGTTTCGGCTAGGGGCTTTTCCCTAGGTTTCACCACAAAACTGTGTTCGGACGACGAGTCCTAACTGGCGGGGAGGTTTAGCTTCCTCCAGGGAGAGGCCTTGACTGCATCAGCAGGGGCCGCCCTCTTCTTCCCCCTGCCCTGGGCAGGGGACTCTTCTTCTTCATTATCCTCCTCCTCTTCGGAGTAGAGGATGTTAATCTCCTTGGACTTTGCATCCGCAGGGTAGGGGCTGCTCTTAGCCTCCTTGCTCTTCTTCTTGGGCTTCTTGTCCGGCGCCTTGTACGGTGCCAGAACCATCATCGCCGTCTGTTGAGGCATGTCCGGGTCTTCTGGCAAAGGTGCCGGACACTTAATCCGGATTGCCTTCTTCGTCCAACTCTGTATATGACGCAAAAACTCCAATTCCTATTATCGTTAAAATATGGAAGGAATATATGTTTGGTGGAATTTTTGATTACCTCTGGCACGGTAGATGCAGTGTTGTAGCCTGAATCCTCAGTTTCCTTTGGCCACTCCTTCTGGCTCTTAAAGAGATGTTTCCAGATCTCTTTGTGCGTGGAGCCATATAGATGCTCCAAGGCTCGGGCTCCTACCGGATCAAACTCCCATAAAGAGGAATCCCTGCGTTGGCAAGGAAGGACAAGCCGGGCCAGCATTACCTGAACCATGGTTGTGAGTTGGTAGCCTTTGGTGATCATGCCGGACACACGGCCTTGGAATGTCGTCACCTCAGCCTGAGACCCCCAGTTCGGACTCTTGTCGTTCCAGGAGGTTAGCCGCTCCGGGGGTCCAGATCTGAAGACAGGCGCCGCCGCCCATTTGGCGTCGCGGGGCTCAGTGATATAGAAACACTCCTGCTGCCAAACCTTGTTTGTCTCCATGAACGACCCCTTTGGACATGTTTCATTCGGGAGCTTGCTTATCATAGCGCCCCCGCACTCCGCGTGTTGCCCGTCCACCACCTTCGGCTTCACATTGAAGGTCTTGAGCCATAGGCCGAAGTGTTGGGGAACACGGATAAAGCTTCACACACCACTATGAAAGCGGAGATGTGAAGGAGTGAATTCGGGGCTAGATCATGGAAATCTAGCCCGTAGAAAAACAGCAAGCCCCATACAAAGGGGTCAAGAGGGAATCCTAGCCCCTAACGAAGTGCGAGAGGAACACAACTCTCTCACCCACCTCCGGGACATGAATCACCTGGTCCTGGGTGGGGACTCGGTGCGTGATGTTAGTAGCAAGATAGCCCGCGCTCCGGAGATCCTCTGCGGCCTTCTCAATAATCGTGGAGGCCTCCCACTTGCCCTTGGCGCCAGATCTAGCCATTGCTGGGGAAGGAAGTTGTGGTTGAGGAATGGAGAACTGCGGGCGCAAGAGATGAGGATGTTGGGGCTAGGAAGATTGGAGAGCTCGGGCTTGAGGAAAGCGTGGGGCTGATGGAAAGGATTGATATCCTTTTATAACGCTGTGAATACAGAACGTCCCCCCACTTTAGCCGCAAACCTCACCGGCTCCCAAAGCGGTCATGCGTAATGCGCGGTTTGGATGCTCACGTCACATTGATAAGGATTAACCCAAAGTCTAAACGACGCCCTAAGGGCTGTATATATAGGGGAAAGAGGGGGGAATTTCGTGGCCCTTGGTGGAGGGGTCCGAAACCAACCCTAACTCTTGTTTCCCCACACATACGGACTCTAAAAACAGCCTATACTCAAGTATTTCGAAATTACATGGGCCTGGCCCAATAATAAGGTGACGCAGCACCTATAATAGCCTCTGGACAAAATTTATGAAGTGCATCTTGTATATTTCGTCCAAGGCTTCACACACTCATTATGGTGGCTTCAAAGTCCTGAAATCATCAGTTGTAACTCCATTCTTGTTCCCCTTGCGCATGCCATCATCTCCATGCTTGATCTTGCTCCAATGTTCATCCTTCTTGTCCAAGCTAGGCCCTTCATTTGTAAGCAAGACAAATGTATCCAATTTAGACAGCATCATATTCTCATGAACATTAGATTCATTACCAAGAAACGAAAGTACCTGGTAATTTAATTGGCGTGCGCGAGCTCTAGTAATTGGTCTTGTATATTTGTCAGTTGGAGCTGTGGGTGTAACCTTGTTAGTGATGTCCTCATCAAAGTCCCCCTTCAAGGTCGTCAACGGCTTCAACCCGTTATCCCCATTGGACATCCTACCTGATGTAGGGTGGAACCCTAATCAGCGGATCTTTCACGTTTTGGAGAGGGTCACACGATGAACACCGAGAACACAAGGAGAAAGACAGGGAAAACACAAGAGGAAACACTTAAATCAACACGAAGATAATCACACAAGCGCTAGATCCACGATACAAAGTGTGATACATGATCCATAGTCAACGATGGTGATACAAGGATAGTCTTCTCCGTGAGGAGGTCTTGGAATCCCGTAGGATCTTCTCCGCGAAGGAGGTCCTGAATCCGTAGTGGATCTTCTCCGTAGAGGCGCACCGTCTCGTGGGAGAAATCCACACAAGTCTGAGAAATGAGCTAAACCACAGCTATCTCGAAAGGAGGGAAGTCAACAGTATATATAGTACATGGAGGGACGCAGTCGGAGCGGACGTCCGCTGGTTACCGGACGTCCGGTGGTTTCGGAGGGACCGGACGTCCGGTAATCCTCGGATTTCCGCTATTTAGCTTCTTTTGCCGATGTCACGGACGTCCAGTGGCTTCCGGTCGTCCGGTCGTCTGGGAGGGGCCGGACGTCCGGTGTCTTCCGGTCGTCCGGTGCCTGGAAGTCGCCGGTCGTCCGGTGCTGGCAGGACATCCGGTGCCTGTAGCATCTTCAGCCATCCTTCTTCTTGTCTCGTGCACTCGCCGGGCTTGTCGTCTTGACCATTGTGCAGAGCTGTCCCGTGGCCTTCCTCCAAGCACCTGAGTATGCACAAAGTCTCTGATGAAGGTAGAAGCCATGTCTCAAGTGAATCCGAAAGATGTAGAGAGAGGAGCGAAGTCACCTCGGTCTCGAAAGCTCTTGCACGGGCGCTAGTCATTGGTCCTTTGGGCACTTGGTGAGGTGAAGGAGGGTCCATGGGGATGACCTTGGGATGCTCCGCATCATCTCCCCTCCCTTGGGAAAGATCCGACCTCGGATCGAGATCTTCATCACCATGGAAGGGAGAAAGATCCTTGACGTTGAAGATGTCGCTCACGGAGTACTTGTCTCGAGGAAGGTCGATCTTGTAGGCGTTGTCGTTGTAGCGAGCTAGCACCTTGAAGGGTCCGTCGGCGCGAGGTAGAAGCTTGGACTTGCGCTCGTGTGGGAAGCGGTCCTTGCGAAGATGAAGCCAAACAAGATCTCCCGGGTGGAACACCATTGGTGCCTTGTTGACGTTGAGCTTGGTGGCGAGACGTTGGACTTGGCGCTCTATCATTGCCCTTGTATCTTCGTGCACCTTCTTGAGATAGCTTGCTCGAGCACTTGCATCCATGTTGATGTGCTCTTGTAGCGGTAGAGGTAGAATGTCCAATGGAGACAACGGATTGAAGCCGTAGACAACCTCGAATGGCGACTTGCCGGTGGTCGAATGTCTTGCGCGGTTGTAGGCGAACTCGGCTATGGGCAAGCAATGTTCCCATTCCCGGATGTTCCTCTTGATCAACACACGAAGAAGAGTGGAAAGCGTGCGGTTCGTCACCTCCGTCTGGCCGTCCGTTTGTGGATGGTACGCCGAAGAAAAGAGTAGCTTGATTCCGAGCTTGGCACATAGTGTTTTCCAAAAGTAACTCAAGAACTTGACGTCCCGGTCCGACACGATCGTTTTGGGTATGCCGTGTAGACGAAGTATCTCCCTACAAAAGAGAGTTGCAACATGTGAAGCATCGTCGATCTTGTTACAAGGAATGAAATGAGCCATTTTAGAGAATCTATCTACCACGACAAGCACGGAATCTTTTCCATTTTGAGTTCTAGGCAAGCCAAGTATGAAATCCATGCTTATGTCTTCCCATGGATGATATGAAATAGGAAGAGGCATGTAAAGACCATGAGATTGAGCTTTGGACTTAGCTTTGCGGCATGTCGAACATCGGTTGGTGAGGCGTGAGACGTCACGAAGCATCTTGGGCCAAAAATAGTTCTTAGAGAGTGTAGCAAACGTCTTGTCGCGTCCAAAGTGTCCCATGAGTCCTCCTCCATGAGATTCCTGCAAAAGGAGCAAACGAAGCGAAGACTCGGGAATACAAAGTTTGTTAGCTCTCATAAGATATCCATCCTTGATGTAGTAATGTTCCCAAGAAGTGTGAGTCAAGCACTTAGCATAAGCATTTGCAACGAAAGGATCATGCTCATATAAGTCTTTAATATGCTCAAAGCCAATCACATTCAACTCAAGTTGTGTTACAAGCATGCATTTGCGGGAAAGTGCGTCCGCCACAACATTTTCTTTGCCCTTGATGTATTTGATGACATAAGGAAAAGACTCAATGAACTCACTCCATTTAGCATGACGCTTGTTCAACTTAGTTTGACCTTTGAGATACTTGAGTGTCTCATGGTCCGTATGAAGAATGAATTCATGAGGTCTAAGATAGTGTTCCCAAACACGTAGAACTCTCACCAAGGCATAAAGCTCTTTATCATAGATGGGGTAGTTGAGTTGCGCTCCCGATAGCTTCTCGCTAAAGTACGCAATTGGGCGCTTTTCTTGCATGAGCACGCCACCTATGCCGGTGCCACTAGCATCACAATGAATCTCAAACGGTTTGTCAAAGTTTGGTAGGGCTAGAAGTGGTGCGTGCGTGAGCAAGCTCTTAAGCTCATTGAACGCGGTGTCTTGCGAAGGACCCCAAATGAAGGGTGCGTTCTTCTTGCTCAAAGCGTGTAGAGGCATAGCAATGGTGATAAAGTCCTTCACAAAATGTCGATAGAAACCGGCTAGACCAAGGAAACTACGCACTTGCATGAGATTCTTTGGTTGAGGCGAAGTTTTAATTGCTTCAATTTTAGTTTCATCAACGTGAACACCTTGAGAAGACACGACAAATCCTAGAAAGACAACCTTGTCAACGCCAAAAGTGCATTTCTCCATATTAGCATATAATTGCTGTTTGCGAAGTGCTTGCAAAACTAGTTGGACATGGTCAACATGTTCTTCAAGCGACTTGCTAAATATGAGAATGTCATCAAAGTAAACCACGACAAAGACACCTATGTAGGGTCTAAGAACAAAGTGCATAAGACGCACGAAAGTACCGGGTGCTTCTGATAAGCCCATTGGCATAACAAGCCACTCGTATAACCCGAACTTGGTTTTGAAAGCAGTTTTCCACTCATCACCCTCTTGAATGCGAATTTGGTAGTAGCCACTTTTAAGATCAATTTTTGAAAAGATGGTGGCACCACATAATTCATCAAGCATATCGTCTAAGCGTGGAATAGGGTGACGGTATCTAACGGTTATAGCATTTATCGGACGACAATCGGAACACATGCGAAAACTTCCATCTTTCTTAGGCACGAGGATAACGGGAACGGCACAAGGGCTTAAGCTTTCACGTACATGACCTTTGTCGATGAGTTTTTGCACTTGCCGTTGTATCTCCTTTGTTCCCTCGGGGTTGACGCGGTAGGGAGCCTTGTTTGGAAGTGGTGCACCGGGTACGAGGTCGATGCGGTGTTCTATCCCGCGAAGTGGAGGTAGACCCGGAGGTAGCTCATCGGGAAAGACGTCCGAGAATTCCTGCAGCAATTGAGACAACACAAAAGGTGGAGGTGGTGAAGTGTTAGTAGGTTTGGCTTCCCCTTTGCATAAAAGCACAAGGTGGAAGACGCTCGATGGGTTCTCACACACTTCTCTCATCTCACGTTTGGTAGCAAATAGAACTAGTTGCTTCTTGTCGCTCATCGTGGAGGCGCTCATTTTTGGCTTGTGGCTCTCGCTCTCTTTTTGGTGGCTCGCTCTCTCACCATTCTCTCCATGATGGGTGGTAGGTAAAAGCTTGTCGGCGGCTACTTGACTTAGAGTCATTGGTCGGAGCACGAATTCCTTGCCCTTCATCTTGAAATGATAGTGATTTGTCCGTCCATTGTGTGTGACTCCACGATCATATTGCCATGGACGTCCAAGAATAAGGTGGCACACGGACATGGGTATCACATCACATTCGAGAGTGTCCTCGTAGGCGCCAATCTTGAAAGAGACTTGCACGGTGTGCTCGACTCGAAGAATTCCGGCGTCGTTGAGCCACTGGACCTTGTAGGGGTGAGGATGCTTCGTCTTGACCAGATGAAGCTTGTCGCATAGCTGTTCGCTTGCCAAGTTGTGACAACTTCCTCCATCGATGATAACCTTGACGGAGCGTCCATTGATGCCGGCCTTCGTATGGAAAATATGACATCGTTGGTCGTCATCTTGTTGATGTTGGAGTGTCAAGACTTTGGAGACAACAAGGTTGGGGCTTGAGTCATTGTCGCAAAACACTTGATGATCTTCTTCTTCATTGACTTGGCGATGCATAGCGACATGCTCAAGTGCTTCCATCTCATCATCGCTCATGGAGTCATAAGATCCGTCGTCGTTGATGATCATGGTGCGAACGGTCTTGCACTCAAATGACTTGTGGCCTCGTCCTTGGCACTTGAAGCATTTGATGGAGCTCGTCTTGTTATTGTCTTCGGTTGGAGTTGGAGTTGAGGAAGCTCTTGGCTTGAAGTTGTTGGTAGGAGGTGGACGACTCGATGTAGTCGCATTCTTGTAGCTTGACTTGTCACCGAAGTTTGTAGAAGGCTTGGTAGAGGTAGGAGGAGTAGCCGAAGTCGTTGAAGCTTGGTTGTAGGAGCCGAAGTTCTTGGAGTTGAACTTGGAGTACTTGTAGTCCTCTTGAACTTGTCGCTCCGCTTTGGTTGCTTGGTGTACTAGCTCAAGGAGATTGTTGTATGGTTGGAAGTCCGCAATCTTCTTGATGGGATAGTTGAATCCATTCAAGAATCTCGCCATAGTTTGCTCGTCATCTTCCGTGATGTTTGCGCGTATCATGGCAATCTCCATCTCCTTGTAGTACTCTTCAACGGACTTGGTTCCTTGCTTGAGGAGTTGTAGCTTCTTGAACAAGTCGCGGTTGTAGTGTGTAGGCACAAATCTTGCTCTCATGACTTCCTTCATTTGAGCCCAAGTGGTGATAGGAGGTTCGCCTTTTGCTTCTCTTCTCTCTATGATTTGCTCCCACCAAATGAGAACATAGTCTTGGAACTCAAGGGATGCCATAGCGATCTTCTTCTCTTCATCGAAGTTGTGAAGGCGAAAGATCTTGTCAACCTTCAATGCCCATGAGAGATAGTCTTCGGGATCAATGCTTCCGGAAAACTTTGGCATGGTGAACTTGAGCTTGCCATAGCGATGCTCGTCATTGTTTCCTTGCCTATTTGGAGGGCGATCTCGATTTTGGCGGTTTGCCATATCTTGTTGTTCTTGAGGATGTAGATGTTCTTGTTGGGGTTCTTGCTTTTGCCGCGCTTGAGGAGGAGCTTCTTCTTGCATTCGTGCTTGATGGCGCCTCTCTTGCATCTCATCGCGAAGGAAATCCTCTTCTTGACGAGTGTGTCGAGTGCGGGCTGCCACATTGCAATGTGCATCTTGTAAAGCACGTTGCGCCTCCATAGCTTGAGCTTCTCGACATTGTTGTGCTTGGCGGTTAGCCTCGGCGTCTTGTTCTTGATATTGACGTGCTCGCTCTTGTTAATGTTGGCGTAGTCTTTGCCGATCTTGTGCTTGCTCAAGTGTAGCTTGGTTTTGACGACGTCGGCTTTCTTGCTCGTCGAATAGCTCTTGTGAACTCTTGTCATGTAGAGGTTGCCGATGGTCATGTCGAGCTTGACGTGCAGCTTGACGAAGAGTGTTTGACGTAGGTGTACTTGAGTCTTGCGTGGAGTCGGAGTGTCGATTTGAGCGGCTTCGTCTTTGAGAAGATGTTGAGGAAGAACGTCGGTTGATTATCAATGTCCGGAGCTCGTTGTATTGGGTAGTCATGTTGGTGTTGATGGTGTCGAATTGTTCTTTTGTCCTTGCTTCAAATTGGCGCGCGTCCTCGGCGACTTGACCAATGTACTCACGCATAGCTTCACTCTCTTGATGTAGAGCTCGTTGGACACTGAATAGATGTAGTTTGGTGACGTAGTTCTTCGCTTCTTGAGGATCGTCGAAGATCGGGTTGGAAGATGTACTTGGCCTATCCATCATCACAAGCAAGTATGTGAGTTGGAGAAAAGGAGAAGACAATATCAATGTACCTTAACCGAGGTTGAAAATGGATCAATGATCACGCGATAATGTAACCCGGAAATAGCACTATTGGTATCACTTCGTGTCGATTCTCACACCTACACAAGTAAAGCTTTGAGAGGAGCTCGGTTAGGATGTGGCACAAATTCAATGCAATTGTCAAAATGACTCAAAGATGTTAAAAATGGTTCACAATTTGCTCATGCAACAAGTAGATCACTAGCAAAGAGTAGCACACGGAACACACGCACGGAAAGATAAATGTGGTTTTGCAACCAAGGGTGTGCGAAAATGTGGTAAACCACGGAAAATGCTTGTGTTGCACAACACTAGAGAGACGCTAACCGATTGCTTAATAGGCGGATACGCACTTGTGCACGACCTATAAGAGGCAAAACATAACGACTATCTATCACAAGTATTCTATGAGTGTATGATGTGCCGATGCTTGAGCACAAGAAGATGTTGCTATGATGTATGATCTCTTTGGATGCAAGGCGTATGATGCTATTGTGTTTTTGCTTTGGTTGGCTCGTTTGCTTAAAAGCTTGTGAGCTCTTTCTTTGGGCACTTATGCATGCTTCTCGGATGGAGGTAGCTATTGTGTATACGGAACACTCTTGTGGCACACGGAGATATGCAAGATACCAAGATGATGTGGTGTTACTCACAATGATGTAGTATGCAGTATCTATGACTATCACTAATGTGCACAAGTGTCGTGGCCCGGCAATACTCAAATGGCTAGTCTCAATGGGAAAGCTACGCAAAGATGGTTCATAGGGTGACAATGCAATTGCATGGTAGAATGAGCGAAGTGTCGTCGATGTTACCGTCCTTGTCGAAGTTGAGCGGTGGTGTTGTCGAAGTCTTGCCGTCCCAAGGTAGCCTAAACATCCAAGGAAACGGTGAAACCACAACTCATGTATCCAAGGCAAAGGGAGACACACTTTTCAAACTCGTAACGGGTAAACGATGGTGGTTGCGGAAGGTGAGGTGGAAGGTAGGTGGTAGCGGAAGGTGGTACGGCACTGAACAAAATCAGCGTCATCAGGTTTCGTCGGACGTCCGGAATTTACCGGTCGTCCGGTCGGTCGGATGGGGTCGGACGTCCGGTAGTTGCCGGAAATCCGGTAAAAACTTCTGTAACGGGGTGCCGGTCGTCCGGTGTTTAGCGGACGTCCGGTGACTCGAGGGTTGCCGGACGTCCGGTAAACGTCGGTCGTCCGGTATGTCTGGAAAGTGGTTGGTGGGATCCGTGGCGAAAATGGTGAAACGTGGTCGGATTTGCGGTGGAAAAAGGTGGAAAAGGTGGGAAAATGCTAGATCGACACGTTGCACAGCAAATCCATGGAACAAAGTCAACAAAATCTTGCCAAATCAACAGATCACAAAAAAAATTTGGGCTCTTTTTGTGGGGAATTTTCGAAATTGGGAAGAACACGACAAAAACAAGCTAGAAAACAAAGTGTGGGGCTCCAAAATCGTGATCAACCTTGCTCTTGATACCAAGATGATGTAGGGTGGAACCCTAATCAGCGGATCTTTCACGTTTTGGAGAGGGTCACACGATGAACACCGAGAACACGAGGAGAAAGACGGGGAAAACACAAGAGGAAACACTTAAATCAACACGAAGATAATCACACAAGCGCTAGATCCACGATACAAAGTGCGATACATGATCCATAGTCAACGATGGTGATACAAGGATAGTCTTCTCCGTGAGGAGGTCTTGGAATCCCGTAGGATCTTCTCCGCGAAGGAGGTCCTGAATCCGTAGTGGATCTTCTCCGTAGAGGCGCACCGTCTCGTGGGAGAAATCCACACAAGTCTGAGAAATGAGCTAAACCACAGCTACCTCGAAAGGAGGGAAGTCAACAGTATATATAGTACATGGAGGGACGCAGTCGGAGCGGACGTCCGCTGGTTACCGGACGTCCGGTGGTTCCGGAGGGACCGGACGTCCGGTAATCCTCGGATTTCCGCTATTTAGCTTCTGTTGCCGATGTCACGGACGTCCGGTGGCTTCCGGTCGTCCGATCGTCTGGGAGGGGCCGGACGTCCGGTGTCTTCCGGTCGTCCGGTGCCTGGAAGTCGCCGGTCGTCCGGTGCTGGCCGGACGTCCGGTGCCTGTAGCATCTTCAGCCATCCTTCTTCTTGTCTCGTGCACTCATCGGGCTTGTCGTCTTGACCATTGTGCAGAGCTGTCCCGTGGCCTTCGTCCAAGCACCTGAGTATGCACAAAGTCTCTGATGAAGGTAGAAGCCATGTCTCAAGTGAATCCAAAAGATGTAGAGAGAGGAGCGAAGTCACCTCGGTCTCGAAAGCTCTTGCACGGGCTCTAGTCATTGGTCCTTTGGGCACTTGGTGAGGTGAAGGAGGGTCCATGGGGATGACCTTGGGATGCTCCGCATCACTACCTCCACCTCTACAAGAGCGCATCAACATGGACGCAAGTGCACGAGCAAGCTATCTCAAGAAGGTGCATGAAGATACAAGGGCAACGATCGAGCGACAAGTCCATCGCCTCGCCACCAAGCTCAATGTCAACAAGGCACCAATGGTGTTCCAACCGGGAGATCTTGTTTGGATTCATCTTCGCAAGGACCGTTTCCCACACGAGCGCAAGTCCAAACTACTGCCTCGCGCCGACGGACCCTTCAAGGTGCTAGCACGATACAACAACTACGCATACAAGATTGACATCCCACGAGACAAGTACAACGTAAGCGATGTCTTCAACGTCAAGGATCTAGCCCCTTTCCATGGTCATGAAGATTTCGATCCAAGGTCGGATCTTTCCCAAGGGAAGGGAGATGATGCGGAGCATCCCAAGGTCATCTGATGTAGGGTGGAACCCTAGGTGGCCGATCTTTCACGAAATGGAGTGGATCCCATGAAGAACACGAGGAACACGAGAGGGAACAAGAGGGGAAACACGAGTGAATCACTCAAACCAACTAGAACAAGTCACACATATGCTAGATCCTCGAAACACAAAGAGATACAAGATCCATGATCAACAAGGGACGATACAAGTAGCTATAGTCTTCTCCGTGAGGAGGTCTTGGTATCCCGTAGGATCTTCTCCGCAGAGGTCTTGAATCCGTGTGGATCTTCTCCGTGGAGGGGCCGCAGTCACTCACAAGGAGATGAACCACTAGTGGATGAGAAAAGCTCTATCTCAAATGAGCTAAACCTAAGCTAACCCTCAAATGGAGGAGGGGGAGGAGTATATATAGTCTAGGTCCACGAAGGGGTAAGTGGGAGAGGGATACATGGGCCTCGGGCCCGTCTCTACGTGCAGGCAAGCGCCGGATGTCCGGGACGGGGGGCGGATGTCCGGCGGCTCACGAGGAGCCGGATGTCCCGGCCAAGGGGCCGGATGTCCGGGCTGAAGTGCTCGGTCCCAATGCTCTCTGGATAGGATGGTCCGGATTTCCGGGCTGGCGCCGGATGTCCGGCCCGACGCGGGGCGCCGGATGTCCGCGGCCGGATGTCCGGCCGCTGTAGCTCCACAGCAACTCCCCGTGAGGCACTTCTTGATCCGCTTCCATGTGGACTCGTCCTATGCTTCGAGCATCTCCAAGGTCGTCTCCTTGGTTCCTTAGCACAGGTAGTGTCTTTGCATTAGGTAGCAACCATGTCTCGCGTGAATAAAAAGGGGAAGCATCGAGGAACGGGTTCACCTTGTGTCCACTTGGGGCTTGAGTAGTAGTCATAGAGTACATGGGGATGAACGACGGATGCTTCGCATCATCTCCCCTCCCTTGGGAAAGATCCGACCTCGGATCAAAAACCTCATCACCATGGAAGCGGTAGTCGTGAACGGACTTGTAGTTGGACGAAGTTGAGGGCATGTCGCAATCCAAGTACTCCAAGGTATCTCCGGTATGTGATACATGCAAAATGAGCAAACACAAAGTACACTTGGAAATACAATGGTTAGCGCACAGAAAGTGTCCATCATGTAAGAATGAGTCCGTGTGACAAGGTACATGAAGCTTAGCAAGATGATATAGTATGAGATGTAAAGCATTCATGTGAGCAAATTCATTTGTTGTGCACACAAAGGTAGGGTAATTGGCATGTTGCACAAAGCTACAATTTCTACCATTATGCAAAATGATGTCATAGTGTGATGGTTTATCAAGAGCATGAACATGGCAATGGATGCTCAATATGTGTATGTTATCATGCAATTGATGGAGGACAATATGATCATGATGTATGAATAT
Organism: Secale cereale; assembly: GCA_902687465.1. NCBI lineage: Eukaryota > Viridiplantae > Streptophyta > Magnoliopsida > Poales > Poaceae > Secale > Secale cereale. Next base: position 447,418,315 of record LR738715.1, on the reverse strand, counting down.
GCCATCAAGAAAGATCACAACAAATTTGCTAAGGAAATGCACAAGCTCATATATCATGGATGACATGGGAATACAAGATGCAACAAGGCAATCATAATGTGAGTCAATCCATGCATAAGATGCAAATTTGTCATGTGTATGATATGTCCATGGAGCATGGCATGTGGGCACACAATCAACAAATATGGAGGTTTTGGTGCAATGTGCCGAAGGAGTGTTGATATACCAATGCTCAATGTAGTGGCTTGAGTGGAGTTCCGAAGGTGCATCCAAAGGGTCCATCTTCAATGTCGGTCCTCCATCACGTAGATGTATCATGTAGACAACAAGAAGGAAACAACAATGAAAGTATGGCCCATCCAATATGCATAAGTGAGGATGGCTCACAAAGAAGGAATTCACCTTTAGGAATTTCTCGAAGATGTTGGTGTCGCACAACGTGTATGCCTTCACATGCCAAAGATGCCTTGTGATGGTACCGCCTTGTGAATCCTTCAAAATGAAAGAACATGACAAACACTCGGAAAAACAAATGAGGTTAGCCATAATGCAAAACCTAGCATTTGTGCGGGAAAATACCCAACAAGTGCTTGCATCATTCTTATCATAAGAAAGTACAAGGTTGTGGTGCATGGTATGTAGGCATAAGATGCGAGAACAACCAAGTGCAATAGGCTCAATCAAGCAAGTATGCATCACAAGAAGGGTGTCAAAGTCTCCAATATCAATAGGCATAGCATGGTTGCACTCAATACAAGGGAATATGAGAGATGCAACGAATGGAGACAAGTGACAATGATCAATGTGAATCATGTGAATGGCATGAACATATATGTCATCAACCCAAGAAAGCAAGTAAGAGTGGAACATGGGTGATGCAATATAGCAAGCAAGCATAGCAATCAAGTCAAACAAGCTAGTAGTGCGAAGATGCAGCGTACTAGAGGTAATCATGGCAAGCATGTCATTTGTGCAAATAGTGAGCATACGTGATGCACATGGCATAGCACAAGCATGAAAGCAAGATATGAGCAAAATAGCATCAATGTGTTGATGAGAGGCCATACGGAAATAGCAATGGGATATCATGACTCTCCCAACACAAGACTCAAAAATAGCATGGGGCACAAAGAAATCATGGCAATAGCTACTAGTGTCTCCACCAAGCATGCAAATACACATAGGAGTATCATAATGGTGAATCATGGGTAATTGCAAGCAAGGGTCACAATTGCATGGCAAAATCATAGCAAGAGGCATAACATGCAAAGTGAACACGATAGTATGGGCATAATGTGACAAGTGGCAAATAGCCCATAGCCGTGTGAGAGCCAAGTAAAAGAGATGCGCGTAGTGGTTGCGCGAAGAGAACGGTGGTAGGGACAATCCACAGGATCCCAAATCGTGGTTGCTCTCAAGAGCTCGTTTTGTCAACTCATGGGATTGTGAGGTTGACAAATGTTCATGAGTACCTACACAAAACAAAGACAAAGGGAAAATTGTGTGTGCGTGGTATATGTACACATCATCCATCATGATGCGCACGTGCATGTGTTGGTTAGCACAAAATAGCCAATGCTCAAATAAATGAGATGCGTGATATAGAAACATGTCATCCATCATGATAGGTTTGTTGTTATGTATAGCATAATGGAGACTCAAATTGTGTAATGCATCATGACAAGTAGGTAGAGCATTGTTATTCATGGAATGCATATGGTGCACACAATTATGGGAACTATGCAAAGTATGTAATGCATCAAGATTTCCTAGTATGTATGAGGAAACTATGGGGGTCTCCTCATGAGAATCAATGGAAACATCACATGGAGAATATTGACAACATCCAAAGCAAAGCATATTTGGAACAATGTGTTCATGGCATGGCATAGTAGATGAATTGCGCAAATTATGTAAAGGGAGCATGGCAATATCATCGCAAGAGAAACACAAGCCAATGACCATCATCTTGTCATCTATGCCACAAGTGCAAATAGGATTTACTTTAATGGGGCATGCATAGCTACTATGTTGAGATTCCAATGATACAACATGGGAGATCTCACTCATAGCATATGACAAGTTCAAAGGATTATCAAACATAATGTGACCAAACGAATTTTCACATGATATCCTATGGAGCATAGCATCACAACTAGGCAACTCAACATGCTCATCATCATATTCATCATAAATAGGTAAGTCAAGACATGATGAAGTCGCACTAGCATGAAGCATGGCAATAGGTGTGTCAACATCATGCAAGCAATCATCAGTAAGATAGTCCACTAGTGGGACACGAGCATCACCTTCACCTATTTTACCTTTGGAGCATCGCTCATGTGTTGTAGGTGAGGTGGTCAAGATCCAATCATGCTCATCTTCATCTTGATGGAACCATGTGGGTGGTGCATCGTCTTCCACCATGGCCATCGGGTTGTCCATTGGAGGGACGGACTCGTCGAGGGTTGGCATGCCCTCTTGTAGGAGACCTAGCACCAAAGAAAACACACTCGGAGTAGAGGTTAAGTCGTTAGAAATCATAGTGGCCTCACATGCCCTATCAACTACCTCACTCACTAAGTGTTCTGGCTCACTCACTCCCTCGTGGATGCTCTCACTCGTATGGTTGGTGGAGTCACTCAAATGGCTCTCAACCTCACATAGGAGAAGTGGCATGCTCTCATGTGTGGGGCTAGTGGTGGGCACACTCATCCTCTCAAGGGAAATGCTCTCAAGATCACATATGGTGGAGTCACTCATATCGCTCATGTGGTGGTGGCTCTCCTCACATGGGAATTGGGGCATCTCGTCATAAGTGGATGTTGAAGAGGTGTAGGTGCAATAGTCTCCATGCTCAACTTCCTCATCCGTAATGCCTCCAAAGATGAATGCCGTAGGGTGTGGCAAACCATCACGCTCCTCCGAGGTCAAAGAGAAGGTCTCATGCTTGCTCGCGTAGCTTGACCCGGAGTAGTAGTCCAATATGGGCGCCGTCTTCATGGTGTCGAAGAGGTTCATGCTTGTTGCCTTGGTCGAAGGGGATGGCCCATGCTCGACCGTCTTGTCGCCGTCGCTCGTAGATGATCGCCTTGATGATGAAGACGTCGATGTAGGCGAACTCATGGGAAGTAGGCGAAGAAGCCGTACATCCAAAGGCGAAGATGCCTTGATAGCGCTTGGTGAAGATGTCGAAGTGGTGGTTGTAGCCGTAGCTCCATCTTGGGTATGCTTGTCTCGCGGTCTTCTTATGTTCTCTTGAAGCTTGGGCTTGGCGTGAAGTAGAGCGTCTTCGGACTTGTAGGTATGCGCTTGTCGAGCATCTTCATGATGATGATGTCGTTGTCGTGCTTGAACTCTTGGTAGATGTCATTCGTCGTCGTCGTGCACATGATGCTTTGAGGTGACTTGCCCTTCATGACGATGTCGATGGTCGCCATGGCAGTGTGGATGTGGAAGACTTGCACTTGCATCATGTTTGCGCTCCGAGGACTTGTGACTTGAACGTCGCCGCCGAGAGGATGACGAAGGGGAAGAAGACTTGTAATCGACCACCAAGTGCCGGAGCTCCGCCATTTGTTTGTTGAAGGAGTCGCACATGTCGTCGAAGGAAGCCATTGTCCTTGTCTCGGAGTGTCGTAGTTCGATGGCGATGTTGCCCAAGCACTCTTGCATTTCTCGTTGTAGTCCGATGGTTTTCGCGTGGATGTCCTTGTTCGCGCCGTCGATGTCGAAGACCGGAGATGAAATGCCTTGCCTATCCATCACAAGACGCTAGCAAGTATGAGTGGGAGAAAGAGAAGAACTATACCAAATGTACCTTGACCGATGTTGAAGATGGATCAATGATCACTCAAATGTGGAACAAGGAAATAGCACAATTGGTACCAATTCTTGTCGGTTTCTCACACCTACACAAGTAAAGCTTATGGTGGAGCTCGGTGAGGATAGTGGCACAAAAAGTTGATGTGAAATGTTAGCAAGAGTCAATAATGTTGAAAAAGATTCACAAATTCGCAAGTGAAACAAGTAGACCAATAGCAATATGGGTGGCACACGGAAACACACACACGGATAGATAGATGGGGTCGTGCAACCAAGGAATGAGCCAAAATGTGGAATCCACGAAAATGCTCTTGTTGCACAACACTAGAGAGACGCTAGTGCGATTGCACAATAGGCGGATACGAACTTGTGCACAACCTACTAAGCAAAATGCAACGACTTCTATCCCAAGTATGCTATATGTATGGTATTCCGGTCGTATGATCCAAAATGATCGAGTATGACAATCTTAATGTAGTATGATGCTATGGTTCTTGCTTAAAAGCTCTTTGCGTATCTTTTTATTTGTGCTTAAACGCTTGTTTGGCTCTTTCTCTTTTGAGCTCTTTTCTCATGCAAAACTTCACGAACCAAGATAGCAATTGAGTATATGCGATGACAACCTTGTGTCACAAGAGATGATACCAAGATATGCACCACGGTGATATGGTATGTATGATATGGGAAGTATGATCACTAATGTGCACAAGTAACGTTGCCGGCAATACTCGAATGGCTAGTCTCAATGGGTAAGTGACACAAAAATGGGCTAGGGGTTAACAATGCAATTGCAGGGGAATATACAATGATGTCGTCGAAGTTACCGTCCGTGTCGATGATGAGAGGTGGTGTTCTTGATGTAGACCCGTTCCTAATTAGCCGAAACACCTTAGAAAACGGAGAAACCACAACTCAAAATCTCAAGGACAAATGTCAAATGGTGGTAGCGGCAATGCCGTGGTGGTTGCGGAAGTGGAATGATGGGCTATACACGATGTCGGAGTTGAAGTCACGGTTCCTAAGTAGCCGAAACACCTTAGGAGACACGAGCCACAACTCAAACAAGCTCGAACAAAATTGGGTTAAGTTGGTTGGCTATGTATAATGGGCAAAGGGTATGCGGAAGTGGTGGTGGTGGTTGATGAAGAAGCAATGGTTCCTAAGTAGCCTAAACACCTTAGGAGACTCAAATCACTACTCAAGCAACCACAAATGGTATGGGGGACAAAATGGTTAGGTTGCGGAAGTCGGTGGTGGTTATGCGGATGATATGGCGGAAGCCCTAGGCAAAGATGCCAAAATCCACAAAATATGATGGAGTCAAATGATGATGGTGGTATTTTTGTGTTATGGGGGATGTCAAGAGCTTCAAACGAGCTCAAGAACGTCGAAATCGGAGTTCAGATGAATTAGTTATGGACAAAATGGTGAAACACGGGTGGCTGAAATTCCCAGGGGCCGGACATCCGGGGCCGGGTCCAGATTTCCGGGACCTGATGTCCAGAACCGCGCGGGATTTTGCCCTCCAGGAGCCGGATGTCCGGCCCGATGGCCCGGATGTCCGGCCAGTGGCCCGGATGTCCGGCCCGAAGATTCCAGATCTGAATCGGGACGAACTTTTTGAATTGGGGGCGGAAATTGATGATTTGGGGCTCAAAATTTGAGAGATTTCGTGGATGGAATGATGGGAGAAGTGGGGGAAAGCTAGATCCACTTGAAACCAAGAAAATCCACGGATCAAAATCAACAAAATATCATCAAACCAACAGATCACAAAAAATTTTGGGGCTATTTTTGGTGGGGAATTTTCGAAATTGGGGAAGAACACAACAAAAACAAGCTAGAAAACGGTGGGGAGGCTCCAAATTCGTGAGAAACCGTGGCTCATGATACCAAATGTTCACTAAACTAGGTGGGGGGCTCCAATTTCGTGAGAAACCATGGCTCTTGATACCATATGATGTAGGGTGGAACCCTAGGTGGCCGATCTTTCACGAAATGGAGTGGATCCCATGAAGAACACGAGAGGGAACACGAGGGGAAACACTAGAGAATCACTCAAACCAACAAGAACAAGTCACACATATGCTAGATCCTCGAAACACAAAGAGATACAAGATCCATGATCAACAAGGGACGATACAAGTAGCGATAGTCTTCTCCGTGAGGAGGTCTTGGTATCCCGTAGGATCTTCTCCGCAGAGGTCTTGAATCCGTGTGGATCTTCTCCGTGGAGGGGCCGCAGTCACTCACAAGGAGATGAACCACTAGTGGATGAGCAAAGCTCTATCTCAAATGAGCTAAACCTAAGCTAACCCTCAAATGGAGGAGGGGGAGGAGTATATATAGTATAGGTCCACGAAGGGGTAAGTGGGAGAGGGATACATGGGCCTCGGGCCCGTCTCTGTGCGCAGGCAGGCGCCGGATGTCCGGGACGAGGGCCGGATGTCCGGCGGCTCACGAGGAGCCGGATGTCCGGGCCAAGGGGCCGGATGTCCGGGCTGAAGTGCTCGGTCCCAATGCTCTCTGGATAGGATGGTCCGGATTTCCGGGCTGGCGCCTGATGTCCGGCCCGACGCGGGGCGCCGGATGTCCGGGGGTCGGCCGGATGTCCGGCCGCTGTAGCTCCACAGCAACTCCCCTTGAGGCACTTCTTGATCCGCTTCCATGTGGACTCATCCTATGCTTCGAGCATCTCCATGGTCGTCTCCTTGGTTCCTTAGCACAGGTAGTGTCTTTGCATTAGGTAGCAACCATGTCTCGCGTGAATAAAAAGGGGAAGCATCGAGGAACGGGTTCACCTTGTGTCCACTTGGGGCTTGAGTAGTAGTCGTAGAGTACATGGGGATGAACGACGGATGCTCTGCATCATCATCCCCATGGACCATCCGTCGACTCAGCAAGTGCCCAAAGGACCAATGACACGAGCCCGTGCAAGAGCTCTCGAGACCGAGGTAACTTGACTCCTTTCTCTACGCCCTCCCGATTCACATGAGACATGGCTTCTACCCTACTCAGGTACTTGGATGAAGGCCACGGGACAGCCCTGCACAATGGACAACACGGCGGGATCGACAAGTGCTTGGAACAAGAAGAAGGACGGTTGAAGACGCTTCAGGCACCGGACGTCCGGCCCCTACCGGACGACCGGTCACTCCCAGGCACCAGACGTCCGACGTCCACCGGATGACCGGCGACCACCAGACGACCGGATGATCGGAAGCCACCGAACGTCAGTGACACCGACCACAGAACGTAATTAGCGGAAATCCGAGGATTACCAGACGTCCGGTCCCTCCCGAGCCACCGGACGTCCGGTGACCCAGCGCACGTCCGACCCGATGGCGCCAACCCGTGTAATATATACTCTCTGAATTGATTATTTCTAATATTTTCTACCATATATATAGCCAACCCAGCTCCACATATTTCTACACCGTGCATATTTACGTTCACCTGGCAATCGCTTTACTCAATCTTTGGAGTTATTTGACACCGCTGGTTGCCTATCACCACATGCTGCATGGTAAGAACTTTTAAGATATTGATATTTGCTTTACTGTGAGCGCTTTACCACCACATCCTAGTAGTTCATAAGAAAACTATTCTCGAATTTTGTTTCTTGTGTTTACTAATCATGACAGGTACCGGAGACAGAAGTTCTTGGATGACGGATACATCTTCACCATCACGAGACGTGGGACAACACACACAAGCACATGCTGAGGTTATTTCATTACCGTCATTTGATGGTAGATTTAATCCTGCTATTTATCTAGCTTGGGAGCTTGAAGTAGAAAAAGTTTTTAGTCACCATCATTTTTCTGAACTTGAGAGAGTACGAGTTGCCACTAGAGTATTTACTGGTTTTGCTTCTGTTTGGTGGAGTGTGCATTGTAAGAAAAAAATTGATAACCAACCCACAACTTGGAAAGATTTGAAGGCTGTAATGAGAAAACATTTTTTTCCTCCTTACTATCGCCGTGAATTGCTTCGCAAATTGGAACAATTAAAACAAGGCAGTAACACTGTTCATGCTCACTACCAAGAGTTCAAATCTTATATGCATCATTATGACATAGAAGAATCTGAGGATGATACAATGAATAGATTTTTTGGTGGTTTGAACCATGATATTCGCGCAAGATTTCAGTATATTCCTCGTTGCATTACTGGTATGTATGTTCATGCTTGTACCTTTGAGAGACAAATACAGGAGGATGCATTGTGTGACTACAACAACAACTATTCCAGTTCATGCTCACCACCACTGGTTGGTTCCTCCACCATTGCACCTACTAGAGGAGCCACACCTCCGATTGTGAGCGTGACATCATCTAAAGTGTATGGTACATTGTCATCGTCCGTACCTACATCAGCTACGTCTTTGTGACAAGGTAACAGTAAAATCAGTGATGATATGACTTCACATGAGGATGATGCATATCTAGTTAACTTGAATACATCATGTATTGAATTACCTGTTGATTTGAGCACACCGCCTAGTTTAGATAATCATGTTACTGTCATGAATGCATCATGTGATCAAACAACTGAAATACCAACAATTTTGAGTGCACCCTGTCGGAGATATTGACCATGGGTACCCTCGGCCCCTACCCTTGGTATTTTAAGACAAATGACAGCTGCTTGGTCCGCTGCGTCTGTCTGCTCCTCGAGCCGCCTCCTAGGGTAGCCTGTCCTAGGAGCCGGCTGCCAGCAGGCGGTAGGGACCCAGCAGGCGGCGACACCCACACCACCAGCCAGCAGACGGCCCCGCACTCCTTCCACACGGAACACGCTGGGGGGACCCCTGCGAGGCGGGGGCGTGGCTACAGGAGAACACGTCCTTAGAAGATTTGTAAGGGAGTGGCTACAGTGGCCGTGTACCTTATAAATATCCCCTAAGCGGCGGGTCACTGTAGCCACGAAGCTCGTGACCAAGCAACGGTCAGAGGAGGCCACGATCCCACTATCCGCAAACGGCGGGGCCAGCTGGCGGCTGGCCCCATCGGTCAGCGGGTAAGCTCACGAACAAGCCGCCCCTGGCAGGCGGCCAGGGGAGACGGCCGTCTGGTAGCAGACGGCAAACCCCACCCTAGAAGTCAGAGCCTCATCAAGATGACGGGACGGGGCGAGGCGGCAGCGTACGGCGAGAGGCGATGGCACTGTAGCCATTTCTTTCTTGACAAGGCTGTCGTCAGCAAAAGCACCCCCACGGTGAAAGACAATCACGAGGGGCCCGCGGGCGGCGGGCCCCAGCAGACAGGCGGCGAGGCCGGTGCCAAAGGACACTGATGGCTGGGGGCCACGCCATCGAGTTTACCATTGTACCCCTGGGGGGTAGGCCTATATAAACCCCCCAGGGTCCTCCATGAGGAGGGGTTGGACGGTTAGAAGATCCCGAGGTTAAACCCTAGACATAGAGAGAGGGACGTGGTGAGCTAGCCTTGTTCATCTTCTTCCTTTGAACCTCACAGCTCAAGGAGCAATCTTGTAGCTACTTTAGTGCTATCAGTCATGACGCGAAGCCCCCGCAGAGCAGGACTAGGGGTGTTATCTCCTAGGAGAGCCCCGAACCTGGGTAAGATTCGTAGGCATCCTAAGTATTGCTTTATCCCGCTTCCCGAGCCCGGCGACGTTCTTTTGACCCGATGCATGATAAGCCATCCGTTGGCATATGTCGTCCCAAAACCCCGACATTTGGCGCCCAGCGTGGGGCTAGGTGCACCGTCGTCCGGAGACACGTTCTGGATGGGAACCTTGTTCCTTCCTGGCGAGAGTAGCCAGCCCGGCACGCCCGCTGGCGTGGAGACCGGGATGCTTCGCAGCGCTGAGGCTGCATGCGCTGTGAGCGGGCTCGCCGATCTGCTCGGCGCCGCCCGCATCTACGACGAACCCTCTCCGGCGACCGAGCCAGTGGCGCCGGAGAGCTTCCTCGTCGAGCTCCTCGACAAGCTTCACCTCGTCGACGAGCGCGCCTCTGACGTGGAGTCAGTGGGCTCTGCTAATCCACCAGTAGACATGATCGTCGACCTTGACACAGGGCCGGTCGATTCCTTCCCCGAGCACGTGCAGATCGTCAACGACCCTCTTCCCGTTCTTCCGATCTGTAGCACCGTCAGCATCGTCACGGAGGTGCTCGTCACCGACCACGGCGAACCATCGTGCAGAACGGGTCCAGACCCGCTCGAGGCCGCTCTGCAGCACCTCACCGCCCCTGTCGCGGCGGGGGCAGACGGCGCGGAGTTGCAGGCGCTCCACGTGTCGCTCCTCGACAGCGCCAACAAATTGGCTGCCTCCCGATGCCTCACTGAAGCTTACCGCCGCGAAATGGACCGCGCTATTTGTGGCACGCCGGCTGCTGGCGAGCCTAGCCGAGCCGGCGCTGTCTGTGATCACGGCTGGCTGCTAGCGGACATGCTGGGGGGCCCGCGGGCTGTGTACCTCACTCCGTCGGAGAACCTAAGGGCTGCCCA
>LR738715.1:447394584-447407220 GCA_902687465.1 Secale cereale | reverse complement strand
CCTGGATCGTCTGGCTCGTTCCCAGGCGGTTAAAGAAGAAGATGACCTCGGTCCGGCCTGCTTCGGCCCTCGCAACCGCAACGAGCCTTTTCCTAAGGGCTTCTCGCTCCGCAGAGACACCCCCAAGTACAATGGATCAGTGAAACCAGAAGACTGGCTGGTGGATTACTCCACGGCTATCAGCATCGCCACAAGCAACAGGTGTGTCGCGGTGAAGTACGTGCCCCTCATGCTCTAGGGCATGGCTCGGGCGTGGCTCAATAGCCTCAAGCCCAACGTCATCAACGGCTGGCTAGACTTCACCGACACCTTCACTCGCAACTTCACCAGCACCTACAAGCGTCCTCCCAAGCCGCGTCAGCTCTCCCTGTGTGTCCAAGGCCCAGACGAGTCGGCCCGTGACTACCTGACGCGCTGGGGGGAGCTGCAAAACTCTTGTGAATGAGTGCATGAGGTACAAGCCATCGAGTATTTCGCGGCCGGGTGCAGAGAAGGCACCTTGCTCAAACACCGGCTCCTGTGCGACGAGCCGGCCATGTTGGATGAACTGCTGAGCATAGCAGACAAGTACGCCACCGCTGACTCCTCCATGAAGACCGAGCTGCAAGTGGATGCTTCTGGCAAGATGACCCCTCCAACTTCCAAGACGCCGGCAGGAGAATCCAGCCGGCGCCAGCAGACCAGCGACCAGAAGCGCAAGGCCCACGCGCCGGCTGCCAACACCCGGTTGGTGGCAGCGGTCGACGGATAGCAGCCAGAAGCTCATGCAGGACCCAAGCGCCAGAAGGGCGGCAAACCGGTGTGGCAACCGGCCTTCTCCTTTGATCAAGCCTTGGACGCCCCCTGCAAGTTCCACAGCAGCGCGAAGCCTTCCAACCACACCACACGAAAGTGTCACTGGCTCACAAGAATTGCGAGGGGAGAAGCTCTGCCTCCGCCGCCTGCTGGACAGCCGGCCCCGCCTCCTAATCCGCTAGCTGCTCGTCCTGGCGGCCAGGTCCAGGACGAATTCCCAGAAGAAAATGGGGCCTATGTTGTCTTCACAAGCCAGACGGACGATAGGCACAGCCGGCGCCAGCAGCGCAGAGAAGTCAACACTGTTGCCATCAAGAACCCAGAATTCATGCATTGGTCTGAAAGGCCTGTCAGCTGGAGCCGAGAGGATCACCCGGCTGTCATGCCATCTCCAGGGGACTATGCCTTGGTCCTGGACGCCACTCTCTCCACTGACAGGCGGGCCTGTCGTTTTTCTCGAGCACTGGTAGACGGCGGTAGCAGCATCAACATCATGTACCGGGACACCATGGAGAAGTTGGGCATCAAAGAGAAGCAGCTTCAACCTACCAGGACCGTGTTCCATGGCATTGTTCCAGGCCTCTCTTGCTCACCAATCGGCAAGGCCAGGGTCGGTGTCCTGTTTGGTGACAAGACGCACCTCCGGAGAGAGCCGGTCTGGTTTGAAGTGGTGAACCTAGAGAGTCCCTATCACGTGATCTTGGGCCGGCCAGCTCTTGCAAAATTCATGGTAGTCCCCCATTATGCCCACCTCAAGATGAAGATGCCTGGTCCCAAGGGAATAATCACCATAGCCGGGGACTACGAGAAGTCCATTGCATGCGCAACGGCCAGCAGTCGCCTGGCAGAAACCCTTGTTGTAGCTAAGGAGAAGCGCCGTCTGGAGCGGCTGGTGGCAATGGCTGGCGAGCAGCCGGCCATACCAGCCGATCCTAGGGAGGCGGAGCCGCAAGGCTCATTCCAGCCAACCAAGGACACAAAGAAGATTGCCTTGGACCCGTCTCACCCGGAGCGGTTTGCTGTCATAGGGTCAAGCCTAGACAGCAAATAGGAAAGCGAGCTCGTCGATTTCCTCCGTGAGAATCGGGACATCTTTGCATGGTCCCCCAAGGACATGCCTGGTGTCCCGACAGATTTCGCCGAGCACAAGCTACACGTGAGAGAAGATGCAAAGCCTGTCAGGCAGCCGCTGCGCCGCCTGTCAGAAGAGAAGAGAAGAGTCGTTGGGGAGGAAGTCGCCCGCCTGCTAGCAGCCGGCTTCATCATGGAAGTATTTTATCCCGAGTGGCTAGCGAATCCAGTCCTGGTGCTGAAAAAGAACAACAAATGGCGCATGTGCATTGATTACACCAGCTTGAACAAAGCTTGCCCTAAAGACCCGTTTGCTCTGCCACGAATAGATCAAGTGATCGACTCCACAGCCGGATGCGAGCTGCTGTCTTTCCTTGATGCTTATTCGGGGTACCATCAAATCAAGCTTGATCCAGCTGACCGTCTGAAGACCGCCTTCCTCATGCCGTTTGGGCCCTTCTGCTACCTGACCATGACGTTCGGCTTGAGAAATGCCGGCGCCACCTTTCAGCGTTGCATGCAGAAGTGTCTCCTCAAGCAGCTTGGTAGGAACGCCCACGTTTACGTGGACGATATTGTGGTGAAGACAGAGAAGAAAGGAACCCTTCTGGAGGATCTCCAGGAAACATTTGAGAATCTGCGCCGCTTTCAGATTAAGCTAAACCCGGAGAAATGCGTCTTCGGGGTACCGGCCGGCCAGCTCCTTGGCTTCCTGGTATCCGAACGCGGCATTGAGTGCAACCCCACAAAGATCAAAGCCATTGAGAGGATCGAGCGACCGACCCGTGTGCGAGATGTCCAGAGATTCACGGGATGCCTGGCATCTCTCAGCCATTTCATCAGCCGGCTGGGAGAAAAGGCACTCCCCCTGTACCAACTGATGAAGAAGACCACGTGCTTCGAGTGGAACGATCAGGCAGACGAAGCTTTTCAGCAGCTCAAGCGACTGCTGTCCTCCCCGCCTGTCCTGGCGGCCCCAGCAGACAAGGAACCCATGTTCCTTTACATAGCCGCCACCAGCCGGGTGGTCAGCACTGTCATTGTGGTCGAGCGCCCAGAGGACGGCAGAGCCTTGCCCGTCCAAAGGCCCGTCTACTACTTGAGCGAAGTGCTGTCAGCGTCCAAGCAGAACTACCCCCATTACCAGAAGATGTGCTACGGCGTGTACTTCACCGCCAAGAAACTCAAGCAGTACTTCCAAGAGCATCCTGTCACGGTCGTCTGCACGGCCCCGCTTGTTGAAATCATGGGGAACAGAGATGCCTCAGGAAGTATGGCCAAGTGGGCCATTGAGCTGGCCCCCTTCACCATCTTCTACGAGCTGCGCACCACCATCAAGTCGCAAGCATTGGCCGATTTCCCCGTCGATTGGGCCGAAACCCAGTACCTGCCGCATGTGCCATACTCAACCCATTGGCGGATGCACTTTGACGGATCAAACATGTGCACCGGCCTGGGAGCCGGCGTCGTCCTCACCTCCCCCAAAGGCGACAAGCTCAAGTACACCCTGTAGATCCACTTTGCTGCCTCCAACAACGTGGCCGAATATGAGGCACTTATCCACGGGCTCCGGATGGCCAAGGAGATTGGCATCCGCCGAGTGTTGTGCTACGGTGAATCAGACTTGGTTGTCCAGCAGTCGTCTGGGGACTAGGACGCCAAGGATGAAAACATGGCAAGCTATCGCTTCCTTGTCCAGCAGATCAGTGGACACTTTGATGGCTGCGAGTTCCTACATGTGCCACGAGCTGATAACATGCAAGCGGACACCTCGGCACGAATCGGCTCCACCCGCCAAGCCATACCAGCCGGCGTATCTCTCCAATGCTTGCGCAAACCGTCTATCAAGCCTTCACAGGAGTCGGAGTCAATCTTCATACCAGCCGACCCCGGGGCAGGTGGCCCCACGGTTTCGGATGCTGGACCAGAGACTGCCCTAGCAGGCGGCCACGACACTCCAACTCCAACAGACGGACCACCTACAGCCGCGGCAGCTCCTGGCCCGGGGACTGCTCCAGCAGATGGCCAGGAGGCGCCGGCTCCAGCAGACGGCTCGGGGACTTCGGATACACAGCAGGCGGCTCAGCCCAGCCCTCCAACTCCCAGCCCAACCACCCTGGTCTCTCTGCCGAAGCAACTGGAGTCTCAGCGCCGTCTTGGGCACAACCAATCCTCACATTCCTGCTCAAAGGAGAGCTGCCAGCAGAAGAAACTTCGGCACGACAAGTTCAACGCCGAGCCTCAGCTTACACCATTGTCAACAAAGAGCTCGTCAGAAGAAGTGCGACGGGCGTCTTCCAGCGCTGTGTAGAAGCAACAAAAGGGCTGGCCATCCTGAAGGACATTCACCAAGGAGAATGCGGCCACCACGCAGCCCCGAGATCTCTCGTAGCCAAAGCTTTCCGCCATGGTTTCTTCTGGCCGACTGCTTTGGACGACGCCAAAGATTTGGTGAGAAAGTGCAACGGCTGCCAATGTTTCAGCTCCAAGCAACACTTGCCAGCTTTTGCACTCAAGACTATTCCGATCACTTGGCCATTTGCCGTCTGGGGTCTGGATATGGTAGGACCTTTCAAGACTGCCAGAGGAGGCCTGACACACTTGCTCGTGGCAATAGATAAATTCACCAAGTGGATCGAAGCCAAGCCAATCAAGAAACTCAATGGCCCAATTGTTGTAACATTCATTGCAGACATCACAGTCCGGTATGGTATACCGCACAACATCATCACCGACAACGGCACAAATTTTGCCAAAGGCGCACTTGCCCATTTCTATGCAACTCAGGGCATCCGGCTGGACCTAGCGTCCGTTGCCCACCCACAGTCTAACAGCCAAGTCGAGCGCGCCAATGGCCTCATCCTATCAGGCATCAAGCCCGGCTGGTCGAACCTTTGGAGCGGTCGGCCTGCTGCTGGATCGAAGAACTGTCGTCTGTCATGTGGAACCTCAGAACCACTCCGAACAAATACACCAGCTTCACTCCTTTCTTCCTCGTCTATGGGGCCGAGGCCGTCATCCCAACGGACGTTGAGTTTGACTCGCCTCGCGTCACCATGTATACGGAAGCTGAAGCCAAAGAAGCACGCGAAGACGGCGTGGACTTGCTGGAGGAGGCCCGGCTGGTAGCACTCAGCCGCTCCGCCATCTACCAGCAGGGTCTCCGTCGCTATCACAGCCGGCGAGTGAAGCCACGCTCCTTCCGCGAGGGAGACCTTGTGCTCCGGCTGATCCAGCGAACAGCCGGCCAGCACAAGCTCTCGGCTCCTTGGGAAGGACCATTCATCGTCAGCAAGGTACTGGGCAACGATGCTTACTACCTCATCGACGCCAAGAAGCCAAAAGCGCGCAAGAGAGACGACTCAGGCAAGGAGTCGGAGCGCCCATGGAAAGCAAACCTTCTTCATCCCTTTTATAGCTGAAAGACAGTACGTGTCGTGCTATCTAAAGTTATTTTCAGAATCAGTGGGAACCCCGAGGAGTTCTCGGGGACTGCCCAACCCTTTATCTATATGATAAAAATTATGCCTGTGAATGATTGTTGTTCACTCCTTTGTCCGGCACCGGAGCCTAGCAGACGGCCCGGGGACTGGCCGCCTAGCCCTATGTCTAGAGAATTCTCCTTAAAAAGTCAGACAAGTAATGTGATGGCATCCAAGCCCTCTCCTGCATCAAGTCACAAACTCATAGAACACGGCTGTCCGGCTGGCAGGAGCCAAAGGCAAGAAATGGTGCCCACATGAAAAATGGCTAAGGAAAGAAGACATAGGGCCAGCCGGCCCTTCACACTAGCAGCCGGCTGCCAAGCAGCTAGCCAGCCGGTTCTAGGCTTGGCCAGACCGCCTTCCAGAAGGCAAGATACTTGCCCACCCCGGAAACAGCCAAGTCCCTGACCCAGCCACAGAACCACAGAGTGGCTAGCTGGCTGGCAGGGCGGCAGTTCAAGGAGTCGGCAAGAAGAAAATCGCCACAAGGAAACTAGGGCAAGGCTAATCCTAGGACTCGGCACAATTGCATAAAAACGATGCAGCACTAAAAAGAATATTTACATCCAAAAGGCCTTAAGAGCCGCCTTGCAGTAATAACTTACTAAATACACCCAGCGGGTGGAATTGTTCGGATTAAGCCTACAAGTCTTACAGAGAAGCAGAAGATGCAAACAAAAAAAACTTAAGGAGCAGCAGGCTGGGCAGGTGGCACGACGGAGCCGGCTTCTGGGGAGGCCGCCTGGTGGGTCTCGGTCTGGCCGTCTCCTGTAGCAGGCGGGGCCGTCACTCCTGGTCCGCTTGTTGAGGACTGGTCAGGCTGGCGACTGGCGGCTGGGTCCGCCTCCTGGGAGCTGGTCTCCTCGTCGCTGCCTTCCTCCAATTCATCACCTTCGCTGGAGGCGATCTCCTCGTCCGGCTCCTCCGACGCCGCCAAGTCCAGCCCGAAGTTACCAAGCGGCACCACATGGCCCCTATCATCCAACTCCAGGATGAAGAGGGAGGTGTCGGCGTATTCAGCGAGGGCGGCAGCACGTTGGACGAGCTCCTTCTGCTCAGCAGCCAGCTCCGGCTGGGCCTCCGCGCGGAAGGTCTCCAGATGTTCAAGGCTCAGGCCAGGATACCAGCTCTTGGCGAACTCCAGGGCGGTCCGCGCGCCAGCCCTTGCTGCGGAGCCCTTCCAGGCCTCGAAGCGCTGGCCGGCCGCCTCCAGCCAGGCGGTCGTCCGGCTGGGGGTGCGGAGCATTGGCACACCTGGCCAGAGGGCGGCCAGGACCTGGGCGCCGGCGCGCTGTAGACGGCGAAGAAGACGGCGGACTGGCAGAAGACGCACTCGAATGGCAAGAAGCTCCTCGGCCGGGGTCCTGGGCGCTTTGGGTGCGATCGCCCGGCTCGCCTGGCGCCTCGCCGCACGCTCAGCCTCGATGGCTTGGGTGGCGGCCACAGAATAGCCCGGGAAGAACTCTGCCAAGACTAGAAGAAGGATCAGAAGAAAAGAAGGATGGCTGCTACAAGCGGCGAAAACAAAATAAAAAGGGGAGACGTATCACCGTCGACCATGTCTCCAATGGCTACATAGCCGTCTTGGAGAGCCGCCTCCTTCTCGGCCCAATTCGAGCGCTCAGTCTCGAATTCGGCCCGCAGAAGGGACTCGGCGTCTGACATTTTGCCAAGCTCGGCTTTGTGAGCCGCCGCCTGGTCCGCCAGCTCCTTGGCCAGGCGGTCGCGGTCCTGAGCAGCAAGGCCACGATCCCGCTCCTTAGCAGCCAGCTCCGTCTGGGCCTCAACCAGCTGGTTGCGGAGGCCGGCTGCGACTACTGGCAAGGGAGAAAGAAAAAGAACGAAGGTCAGCAGCAAAAAATATAACCTTGGAGTTCCAAGCCGCCTGCTCAGCAGCCGGCTCGGAACTCGGGGACTACACCCAGCGGGTGCGCTGATGCGCCCCCGCAAGGAGAAGAGGAGGCACTCACCTCGGGTATCTGCCAAGGCAGCCTGCAGCTGTGCCAGCTCCTGGCGATGAGTGTTGTAGGAGGCCACGCGGAGGTTGTGGTACTCCTGCAACAAGAAGCAAGATCAGATCAGGATGTACACTTTGGAGTTCCAAGCCGCCTGCTCAGCAGCCGGCTCGGAACTCGGGGACTACACCCAGTGGGTGCGCTGACGCGCCCCCACGGAAGAAATTGAAGGAATAAAAACAGAAGATGATGAGGACATCACTAACAAGGTTACACCCACAGCTCCAACTGACACATATACAGGACCAATTACTAGAGCTCGCACACGCCAATTAAATTACCACGTACTTTCGTTTCTTGGTAATGAATCTAATGTTCATGAGAATATGATGCTGCCTAAATTGGATACATTTGTCTTGCTTACCAATGAAGGGCCTAGCTTGGACAAGAAGGATGAACATTGGAGCAAGATCAAGCATGGAGATGATGGCATGCGCAAGGGGAACAAGAATGGAGTTTCAATTGATGATTTCAGGACTTTGAAGCCACCATAATGAGTGCGAGAAGCCTTGGACGAAATATACAAGATGCCACTTCATAAATTTCGTCCAGAGGCTATTATAGGTGCTGCGTCACCTTATTATTGGGCCAGGCCCATGTAATTTCGAAATACTTGAGTATAGGCTGTTTTTAGAGTCCGTATGTGTGGGGAAACAAGAGTTAGGGTTGGTTTCGGACCCCTCCACCAAGGGCCACGAAATTGCCCCTCTTTCCCCCATATATACAGCCCTTAGGGCGTCGTTTAGACTTTGGGTTTTGTTTAGATTAAAGTTCGCCATAGCTGCAACTTCGCGTACTTCGTTTGTGTTCAACGACCAGACCAAGACGTCACAGAACCCCACTTGATCAATAAAGTTTTCCTCTTGAATTCGCAATATCTAGATTGCAATCTCAGTTTCTTGCTTGTTCCTTGTTTGCCTGCAGGAAACAGACCTTCGTGGTCAGGTTGATCGTGCTCCGGCGTGGTCAATAACCTCTCGGAGTTGGTTTAGCGATTGCTAAGGCGCGACGTCCACGCACGTTCGTAGTCGGATCGTCAAAGTCGACTTCATCGAAATGATAGCCACCATCTCATTGAAAGACGGGACACCTTTGCCTTATCAGAAGAAAACAAAGCACACTTACCTGAACGGAAGACGGCGTGGCGACGAACTCCTGCATCGCCGTCTGCACGATGTTGCCCAAGGAGTTCATGCGGTCCAGGACGTCCCACGACGCAACGATCCACGCGCCGCCTCCTCCGGATCTCCAGCTCGACGGCGCCGCGCTGGTCGCTTCGTTCTCCGGCGCGGACGAGCTGGCCTCGCCGACCTCCATCTGCTGAGGCATAGAAGCCGCCCTCCCAAGGCGCCGGCGGGCTGGGCCTCGGGGGGCCGGTTGCGGGCCAATCACCAGCAAGCCCCCAACCGGCGGCACCTCCGTCCCCGCTGGCCGGCTGCCCTGCTCCCCAGCAGGCGGCGCAGGGGGTGGTGGCGGCGTCTCCAAGATGATGCATTCGTCTCCCCCATCGCCTGGAGCCAGCTGCTCGTCAGCAGCCGGCACCTGGGCCGACGGCTCCTGAGCCCCTGACCCCGGGCGGCTTCTTGGCGGCTTGGGCCTCCGCCTGGGCGACGGCATCGCCCGCCGCACGCTCACGCTCCGCGGCCTCGCACTCCGCACGCGCCTCGAAGGCGTTCCTCTTTGTCGCCTCCCAGAGTGCGGCGGCAGGGTCCACGCGAGGGGGCGCACGAGGGGCATTTGGGCCTCCCACTACAGAGCTCGCTGGCACCCGTGAGAGGGAAAGCGGTGCGCTGCGCGGATGTCCCCAGGAAGCGAAGAATCAAGCAAGAGGGGATTATCTATGAAAAAAGAATAACACACGAAGAAAGAATGAAGTATACTTACCCGGACTCAACCGGCCTGGCCTTGGGCTTCTTCGGCACGTTCGCCCTGGCGGCCGCCTCCTGACGCCTTGTGGCGGTGGTTGATAGCCGGAGCTTCTTGGGTGGGGCACCAGTCGGCCCTGACGAGGACCGCCGCTTCCCACCACCGGCTGTGCCAGACGGCCCCGCCTGTTGGCTGGTGCGGACGGGTGCTCTCGAGGCCGCCTTCTGGCAGGGCGCCCGATGGCTGGTCCCCGCCTCCCGTCACCTCCTCCTCCTCCTCCATGGCGGCGGCGGCCCCAAGATTGGGGTCGCTCGTATCACTCTGGGAGCGATCCGGCTCGAGGGGGCGGCCCAGTTGGTTGGAGCCCGGTGCCGGCTGGCCTGGGAAAATCTGAACAAGTATTAGCACCAGACGGCCACAGCAGCCGGACGAAGAAGAAAGAAAGCAGAAGGGTGAAAACTTACTGCGGGCGGCTGGTTGGCGCAGCTGTACGGTGCCTTCCCGAAGGCCCAGCCGGAGTCGGAGACCCAGCAGCTGGAGATATGGTTCACCAGCCGGGCCACCTCCCCGTAGGGCAGGGGCTTGGTGCAGGTCTGGCTGGGGTCCCGGCGCCCGCTCATGTCGCAGATGAGGTGGGGACGGCACTGCAGCGGCAGCACCCGGCGCTCAGCAAACGTCATCAGCAGATCTGCGAAGTCGAGGCCCTCGTCGTCTCTCAGCTCCCGGAGACGGCACAGGGCAACGGAGGCGCCTTCAGTAAGGGCGACGGGCCGGGTCCTCCAGGAGTCCCGAGGCTCAGCAGGCGGCCCCGGCACCCACTCCGGCAGGCAGATGAAATCTTGCTCGGGGTCGACGTTGGAGACGTAGAAGTACGTCTTCTGCCATTGCTTCACCGATCCCACGAGCTTCGGCGCCGGGAAGAAGTTCTTCGCCCCGGTGCGCTTCACCGCAATGCATCCCCCACATTGAGCGGCCACGCTCTGGACGGCGGTGCCGAGCTTCACGTAGAAGAGCTCCATCTAGAGCTCAATGGTGCGGAGGATGCCGAGGTAAGCCTCGCAGAGAACGACGAAGGAAGAAATAGTCGTCACCGTGTTTGGCGTGAGGTGGTGAGGTTGGATGTGGAAGAAGTTGAGGAAGGAGCGGAAGAAGCCGCTCGCCGGCAGGCCGAACCCGCACGGAAAGTGCGAGAGGAAGATGACCCGCTCGCCTTGTTGTGGGGCCGGCCTGATCTCTGTCACCGGCGCCAGGCGCACGGCGACCCTGTCGGCCGGCGGCAGCTTCCGCGACCGTCAGAGGACGTCCACGTGCTCTTGCAAGACATCGCTGCCGTCCCATTGGCTGTGGCGTCGGGGAGGCGCGGGACCGGACATGGCTCGGGCGGTGGTTCGCTGTGACGGCGACGAGGAAGAGTGAGGAAGAAGATGAAGGATGGGGGAGAGTGAGCGCGAGAGCGGCGCCAGCCCTCTCCCCCGGCCTATATATAGGCTCGGGCGATGAAGGCGAGGGGGCGGGCGTGGGCTTAACCGCTCCATGTCCCGCACGACCCCCGATTTTCTCGCGCCTAATCCACGTGAATTAAATGCGCGTGGGAGGGTAATCGATTACCCCTGCCACTGTGGATCCGCGCGGGGCCCGAGGCCCTTAGTGGCGGCCCCGGGCCCACTGTTACGTCCTGTCACACCCGTGGGCTGGCAGGCCGATGCGACAGGATGGTGACGCGTGGGCGCTGCCAACGGTCCGCGGGCCTGTTCGACTGTCCGCTGACCAGGCGGCGCCGTCTCGCCGAAGATTCTGAAACGACGGTTCGGCTGCCAGGAGCCGGCTCCAGCGGCGCAGAGACGACTCTCAGCAGACGGGCTCCTTTAGCATACAAGCGAAAGACGATGGGCCTGCCTGAGGGGGGAAGCTGCTGGAACCCCTCGGCATCTCCAACACCCGCCTCGGAGTTCCACCAGCTTCGGGGACTACTATCGGAGATATTGACCATGGGTACCCTCGGCGCCTACCCTTGGTATTTTAAGACAAATGACAGCCGCTTGGTCCGTTGCGGCCGTCTGCTCCTCGAGCCGCCTCCTAGGGTAGCCTGCCCTAGGAGCCGGCTGCCTGCAGGCGGCAGGGACCCAGCAGGCGGCGACACCCACACCACCAGCCAGCAGACGGCCCCACACTCCTTCCTCAGGGAACACGCTGGGGGGACCCCTGCGCGGCGGGGGGCGTGGCTACAAGAGAACACGTCCTTAGAAGATCTATAAGGGCGTGGCTACAGTGGTCGTGTACCTTATAAATATCCCCTAAGCGGCGGGTCACTGTAGCCACGAAGCTCGTGACCAAGCAACGGTCAGAGGAGGCCACGATCCCACTACCCGTAAATAGCGGGCCAGCAGGCGGCTGGCCCCATCGGTCAGCGGGTAAGCTCACGAACAAGCCGCCCCTGGCATGCGGCCAGGGGAGACGGCCGTCTGGTAGCAGACGGCAAACCCCACCCTAGAAGTCCGAGCCTCATCAAGATGACGGGACGGGGCGAGGCGGCAGCGTACGGCGAGAGGCGATGGCACTGTAGCCATTTCTTTCTTGACAAGGCTGTCGTCAGCAAAAGCACCCCCACGGTGAAAGACAATCATGAGGGGCCCGCGGGCGGTGGGCCCCAGCAGACAGGCGGCGAGGCCGGTGCCAGAGGACACTGATGGCTGGGGGCCACGCCATCGAGTTTACCATTGTACCCCTGGGGGTAGGCCTATATAAACCCCCCAGGGTCCTCCATGAGGAGGGGTTGGACGGTTAGAAGATTCCGAGGTTAAACCCTAGACATAGAGAGAGGGAGGAGGTGAGCTAGCCTTGTTCATCTTCTTCCTTTGAACCTCACAGCTCAAGGAGCAATCTTGTAGCTACTTTAGTGCTATGAGTCATGACGCGGAGCCCCCGCAGAGCAAGACTAGGGGTGTTATCTCCTAGGAGAGCCCCGAACCTGGGTAAGATTCGTAGACGTCCTAAGTATCGCTTTATCCCGCTTCCCAAGCCCAGCGACGTTCTTTTTACCCCATGCATGATAAGCCATCCGTTGGCATATGTCGTCCCAAAACCCCGACACACCTATTGAATTAACTGTTGATGCAAAAGAATCATGTGAATCAGAGAATAAATCAGATTTGGATAAAATACATTTGAAAATAATTGTGCCAATGCTTAATCATTTTGATATGACCTCTAATATTGGTGACGATTCTATGTCAAATGACTTATTGCATATTTGCTTATTTAAGCATGTTGTAGCCTGTGAATTTCATGCAAGTAAGGTTTATACACCAATGTTGGGATGGTTTAATGATGAACATTGTCAATCTTTTGATATGAATAAGAGCTTCACTTATTTGTGCAAACTGAGTTGCAATATTTTTATGCCT
>LR738715.1:447367072-447394574 GCA_902687465.1 Secale cereale | reverse complement strand
CAGCGACGTTCTTTTTACCCCATGCATGATAAGCCATCCGTTGGCATATGTCGTCCCAAAACCCCGACACACCTATTGAATTAACTGTTGATGCAAAAGAATCATGTGAATCAGAGAATAAATCAGATTTGGATAAAATACATTTGAAAATAATTGTGCCAATGCTTAATCATTTTGATATGACCTCTAATCTTGGTGACGATTCTATGTCAAATGACTTATTGCATATTTGCTTATTTAAGCATGTTGTAGCCTGTGAATTTCATGCAAGTAAGGTTTATACACCAATGTTGGGATGGTTTAATGATGAACATTGTCAATCTTTTGATATGAATAAGAGCTTCACTTATTTGTGCAAACTGAGTTGCAATATTTTTATGCCTTCTACTTCTTATGATAATATTTTGGCTTTATATTTTATGAACTACGAAAGTTACTCATCTATACATGTGTCATATGCGCGAAAATTAAGGGAAGTAAAAATGGATGACATATACATATACAACATGTACACCTTGTCTATTTTCTTACCCAAATTTCAGATTAAGCAACACCGAGGACGGCTTTCTTTTCAAGAAAGGGATGATGATGAGGACATGACTACCTTGGATACGACCAAAAATATTGCATACATGTATATTTGTGAGGTGATTTCTAATGCAAACTATGCAGCAATTTATTTATGTCATCCAGGACAAAAATACTTCACAGACTTTTGTGTCATGTCTAATTCTAGGTGTATGGGACATTTGTACAATCCACATATGAAGATAAGGGAAAAAGAGAAGTTTAGGTGCTATTCAAAAAGTTCTCTCACGTTACTTTTGGGCCAAGAGAAGATAGAGTCCAAGTCTCTCACGTTCTGCATCCAGATTCGGACTGCACAAACATACCTGACTCAGAACGGCAAGAACTCCTTCATACGGACTCCGAATTGGGTGATTCATTTTTTGTTGGAAACTAGATTTCATACACTTTCCAACCCAATTGGATTCACCTTCAAATTCGTCCGGACCGTTGAGATATCGATGAAACAATCTGACGCTACAGCAAAATGCGAGTCAAACTACAAGTCCAAAGGTGTTGCATCAACTCCACTTGGGCCCATGAGCCTTGTACGACCTAGGGTTAGTTTTAGGCTGCCTTGGGACGTCCTTCCACTTCCTTGGCCGCCACCCCTTGCTCCTATATAAGTAGATCCATCTAGTAGCTTTTTCTTTGGGATTTGTTTAGTCAAAAGTTAGCCATTGCAACTTCGTGTACTTCGTTTTTGTCCAACAACCAGACCAAGACTGCTTACGGATCCCCATCTTTATCAATACTTCATTTATATTTGCAATATTCAGATTGCTTTATCATATTCTTGCTTGTTCTTCGATTGCATGCAGGAATAGACCTTCGTGGTCAGGCTGATCGTGCTTCTGGCATCGTTAGTAACCCTTGGAGATTGGTTTAGTGATTGCTAAGGCACAACGTCGTGCACGTTCGTAGTCAGATCGTCAAAAGTCATCTCCACCAAATCGATAGTTATCATCTCATCGAAAGATCGGGCCCCTCGCCTCTATCACTTTGTACCACCGTTGTTGACTATGGATTGTGTATCTTGATGTGTATCGTGGATCTAGCACCTGTGTGACCATATTTGTGTTAATTTGAGCGTTTCCCCTAGTGTTTCCCTCCGTGTCTTCCTTGTGTTCTTCGTGTTCATCGTGGGATTCCCCTCCTTTCGTGAAAGATCTGCCGATTAGGGTTCCATCCTACATCACTCAGTAGGCTGGCGCCACTGTCAGCCACTTATACACACATGTGGGTACACTTTATGTGTACCCATAGCATTTGCATTTAATATATATTTGAATTAACTTAAATCCAGAAATTTACAAGTTCATTTAACTTTGGAAAATAATAAAAAATAATTTATAATTCAAATGAAAATAATTTATATATGAAAGTTGCTCGGAAAAATGTGATGTATCCGAGTATGCTATCCACTCATGTGTCGCATGCCTCTAACATGATGGACATGTATCCTTCCCTTCTGTTTCAACTGTCCGATAACCGTTGAAAGCCGAGAAAACAACCCCAGATAGTTTCCCGCTCTGTCTGTAACGTGTAATGCCATGTTAGCTCACCCCTAGCACAACATATTTCCATGTAATACATCATGATGCATTTGTTTGCTTTATATTTATTGTTCCCCCCCCTCTTCTCTCCGATAGACCACCAGACCGATGCTTCTCCTGGGTACGACTACGCCCTTGACGTGCAGCCACTTGCCGCAGAGCTTCCAGGCAAGCCAAAGCCCTTTGACCATTCCTATATCACCCATTATTTCTCTCTCATGATAGCATTAGAATTTTCTATTGTTGTTCGTTAGCTCCTATTCTGATGCATAGCCTGCTTTTGTTACTTTAACGGATATCCTATACGCTTAGTATAGGTTGGTTAGTGATCCATCAGTGACTCCTCACCTTGTCCTTGTTGCCCTCGCTTTATTACCAGATAACTTGGTCAACGTGATCGATGTGTAGAGACAGACACATCACCGCACACCCCTTAGTTGTACGACTCTGTAGAGCTACTATCGAGTGCCGTGGGTGACACCTCCTACCTCACTCCTAATGATACCTCTATAGCGTAGCTAGTCGGTTGTGGGCTACCGAGCGTGATTAATCTTTCACCACCTACGATGACGCCTTTGTCGTGCAGCCCCTCAAGTGTGAGCCTATCGATGGTGATTCCTCCAAGGTCACCTTGATGGTTACATCAACTAGGAATCTTTCGAGGGTGATTCCTTAGGTTCCCCCTCAATGTTATGGACCATCGAGGGTGACTCCTCGGATTCCCCCTTGATGTTATGGACACACGGTTACCTTGCCTTTACCTTAGAACCTTGATGAAATTGGGTCAGCCCCGAGGGGTACCCGCGAGAGTTACTTCGGATGGGTCGACCGTAAGGGTACCCATGAGCTAATTACGTGGCACCGCTGGGCAGTCTTGTCCATTGTCGTAAGTCCGTGAGACGGGGCGACGGGACTACAGATCGTGGATCATTGATCGTCTCCATGCGCTCCCAAGTCACTAACGGGTTTGCATATGGCTTTTTTGCACTAACCACCACGCGGGAATAAGTACGGGCACTCGACGTCGTATGATTCTTCCAAAAGCTATTTGCCGTTAGTAGTTTAGCGGAGTGCGCCCGGTTGGACAGTAACCACCTACGCTTGTATAAGGGAGTGAGTCTGCTCCAGGCCGCGTTCGCAATGTCCATGATTGCAAAGGATGATTAGCCCATGCCCCCTTCGCATTTTGGATGTAGACCGGCGTGCTAACCTCTCTGTTGAGTCTAGGTAGCACTACTAGGGAAAAGCCTAGCAGTAGCGCGGGTATTTTACCTATCAGTAGCATGGGAAGCCGCGCTACTGATAAGGCGCTACAACTAACATGTAGCAGTAGCGTGTGTAATCCCACGCTACTGCTATACATGGATAACAGTAGCGGGCTTTATTTAAATGCGCTGCTGCTAATATCTACAGAGCTTTTTACCAGGATGCGCTACTGGTAAGGGAGCGCTACTGCTAACTTTATTCCCCTCGCTATTGCTAGTTTTATTAGTTTCTGTTTTTTCTGCATACTTGTTTTGTATTTGAACAGGCTTTATACAATAATATTTAGCATATCATACACATACAAATGTAATCATAGCATATACATACAAATAGTCTCATCAAATCATGTCATCATCATAATCATCATCCAACACAAAGTGGTCTCTCGTCATCATCTCGAAAACAGCGATACAAGTCTCGATTACTTGCAACTACATCGTCATCCATCTGAACAATGATATAAGCGAGAAGAACTATCACTATGAGTGAGAGTGGAACTATGCAGTACATGAGTTCGTATCCCTCTCTCGCATTAGCGTGAACCTAAACTAACTACTGGCTGTCGCTCGGTGTCGGGGAAACTGATCGCCCACGAACACCTATGGGACCGGAGCCCCTTTTTGGTACAGCAAGGGGGCGGAGGATGCACAAAGAGCGGATCGAGGCGAGCACGCGAGCAGTTTACCCAGGTTCGGGCCGCACGGATGCGTAAAACCCTACTCCTGCCTTGGTTTGTATTGCGTTCTGGGCTCGGGAGCGAGAGGAGCTACAGTGCCTATCGCTAGCAATACCGAGCGTGAGAGTGATCGAAAATCCGAACCTCCTCTACGTTGCGCATGGGCCTCCTTTTATAGGTCAAAGGGGTCACCGACAGGTGGCAACGCAGATGAGGGTAAAAAAGTAAAATGGGTGGTAGTTGGAACAGTGTATGCATAGTGCTCTATACCTAACCCTGACGGCAGGGGACAAGGGCATTAAATGCCCGTCGCCGTCGCCCCAAACTGTGCAAAAAGCGTCCGTCAGGGCGCCTCCGTCCGCCACAACGGTGGCCTCGTCATCGCATCTTGCCACCGTGTACCCCAGGCTGCACAGCCTTCCGCCACGTGCGCCTAGAAGGGCCCCAGGGCGACGCGTGGGCGGATGTGCTGGAGCGCGAGTACCCAGTGGAAGTCTGCCGCGGCCGCCATCTTGCCGCGCCCGTGAGCTTGTCGCTCCCCGGGCCTTGCCGGGACGCGCAGCGCGTCACGACAAGTTTCATGAAATGCCATGTTTGGCCTTCCCAGCAAGCTTCGCTTGCAAGGGTCTTGTACCAACGAGGTGGTCTTGAGCCTGGAGTGGCCTTCCCGGGTAGCTCCTCTTGCCGGGGCCTTGTTTCTTTAACTTGAATACTTTGTTCTTGAATGGCTCCAAAGGAACCACAGCGGGCCTTGGCGGACGCGCGGCAAACCCTGCCACGGGACGCTGCTACTGCCCGTGCACAAGTTCGGGACACTAAGGTACCCCTACTTTAGTACACCGACAGGAGCCCCCGGGCCTGGGCCACACACGATGCCGAGCGCTGTTGGGCCAGGCCCAAAACAGTGCACAGGCACACGCGGCCCACGGCGCGCCGTATCCCACTCCGTATCCACCGCGCCTCTCCCTAATGGCACGCGTCAATCGCGGCGTCGTGGGAGAGATCGTGGCCTGTTTCTTTAATGGGGAAAATGCGGAACGTCCCCTCCTCCCCCTTAAAAGCAGGGGAAGCAGGGGCAGTCCTTTCCATTCGCCCATTGCTTCTTCAACCTCCAGAAACCCCCGCCGCTCCCCTCCTCCCCGAAGGTTGAAAGAGAGCAGCGCTCCGCCCTTTCTCCGCCGCCGCCAGCATCCCCAGCGCCGTCGACTTCCCTCGCTGTCCCCGCCATGGCCCCGAAGGGCGACAAGGCGAAGGCCGCGAAGACCACCAAGGTGCTGAAGCTGGCAGCTATGCGGAAGAAGATGACGGTCTTCCCGCCGAGGCTCAGCGCGGAGGAGCTGAAGGACAACTTCTACCTCTTCTGGTCGAGGGAGACAAAGGCGCATCCGCGCACCAAGGTACTCCCTGCCGTGGCCTGCGACATGTTCCCGGGAGGATATGCCTTTTTCGCTCTGTTCTTCTATTGCGGGCTCTGCCCGCCCTTCTCGGAATTCTTCTGCGATATCATGAACACCTACAGGTTTCATCTTCTTGATTTCACCCCGAACGCCGTCTTGACCATGGCCATTTTCGCACATCTGTGCGAAAATTTCGTCGGAGTTCACCCCAATGTAGCCCTCTTCCGCCATTATTTCATTCCTCGAGTCGAGTCAGGGTCTCCTCTTTCCGGCGGAATCTCTTGGATCTTTAGGCTCCATAAGAAAGAGGCTTACTTGACGGGGGAGCTCCACGGCAAGTGGGAAGAGTGGAGGGCCAACTGGTGTTGGATTATGGAGGATGACCCGCAGCAGTTCACTTCCCGGCGCCAAGTTGCAGTAGTGTGCGGTAATGACTGGAGTGACCTGGCCCCTGAGGACGACAA
The DNA here is from genome assembly GCA_902687465.1 of Secale cereale. Taxonomy (NCBI): domain Eukaryota; kingdom Viridiplantae; phylum Streptophyta; class Magnoliopsida; order Poales; family Poaceae; genus Secale; species Secale cereale. Next base: position 447,388,648 of record LR738715.1, on the reverse strand, counting down.
GCTGAAGATAGCCACCACTAGGATCCTCCGCCTCCGGCAAGCCAGACTCACTGTAGGTTCCGTCGGGGCAGACTTCCTTCGCTACCGCATCGCTCCCTTGTAGGAGAGGAAAAGGCCTGCTTGGGAGTTTGGCAATGCGGCAGACATCATGAGGCTGCGCCCGGGCCTCAACTGGAATTTCACTGTCATAGAGCTCAACGCCATGCTCCAAGTGTTGTTCAAGTATGACCCCACCCATCTAGAGTGGTTTGCGCTGCCGCCGGGCGTAGTTTCGTTGTGTAACAACTCATCGCTCAGCGCCATCCGCGCGGCGATGCCGTGGTGTGATTCCCATGGGATCGACCCCACTTGGCGGGAACCTTCCGATGAAGCCGTGCAAACGTTCTTCGACAACCTGGTGGAGCTGCCAGTCAAACCCGACGAGAAGAGGGGCCTCACCCGCGACACCACCGACCAGGAGATGGCGTATATTGCCACCAGGCTGGAGGAGGCAGCTGCAGCCAGGGCCGCGGGCGAGTTTGGATATACTGTGGAGGAGGCGGATGGGGCGGAGGCGGTAAGTCTTGCCGAGGAGGAAGAGCTCCTCAAAGCGGGGAAGCTCGCTGGGCAACTTGCCGGGACAAGCGAGGCCGCCGAGCAAGGCACAGAGTCGAGCGGGCCCGCCGAGCAGGGCGTCGGATCAAGCGATCCCGCCGAAGACTCAGGCGGTTCATTGAACCTCGACTCCTCTTCTTCGTCCTCGGGCAGTTCAGCACCACCACCAAGTCCTCCGGCTCAACCAAGGAGACGCATCCGCAAGGCCGCAGAGGTGACGGGGCGGCAGACGAGCCAGCAGCCGCAGCGCCGCCCGACGCGCGCCACCACGACGAGCAACGCCGCCAAGGGAGTGCCTCGCACTTCAGCAGCGGCTGGAGGAGGGTCTTCCCGGGCTTGGGCTAACGCTCCTGCTGCCCCTCGTGCCTCGACGACAACCGGAGCGGGGTCTTCTCAGACCACCGCCCCTGCTCCCGCCAAGCGGCCGAGGGAGCCTACTCCTCCAGCTCCTCGCACCGGGACGCGCGAGGCTGACTTCGATTTCTCCGCGCTCAGTTCCGACGAGGAGGAGGAAGAGTAAGCACTGGCAACTCTTGTTTCCCTTCAATTTTTTTTGTTGTTCTTGTCTTGAATCTTCTTTGCCTGATTCTGGTCTTGTTTTTCTTCCAGGACCCTGGCCCAGAGGGCGACGAAGAGGGCCAAAGTCCCAGTAATCGTCATTGAGGACGAGACTGTCGCCGCAGCAGGGGGTGTGCCGGCGTCCAGCTTGCCGGACCAGGCAGCTGCTCTCCAGAGCAGCCCCCAGCGCAGCCCCCAGCGTAAGTCTTCTGTCCACTCTCCGCTTGTAAGGCGCGCGTGGGCTTCTTATCCTTGTTGACGTTTTGTTTGTTTTTTTGACTTGTGCAGAAGCAGAGCAGCAGCCTCAGGAGCGCCAGGAGGTTGCTCCCGACGAGCCGCATGTCTCGACCCCTCCGCCAAGAAGGAGCTCCCCGGCGAGGGAGGACACTCCGCCAAGGGCGAGCACGCCGCCAAGGGACGGCGCCAGCGGCCCTCCGCCGGCAGGAGCTTCTACCACGCCGCCGAGGGAGAACTCCCCGGCAAGGAACCCCGTCGAAGAGGAAGCCCGCGCAGGTAGAATCTTGGACCTTTCTTTTCTTGAATTTCTATTTTTGGATATTTGCTTGACTGTTATCTTTCTTCTTTTTCTTCTGTCAGATCCTGGTAGAGGCAAAGGTGTCCCGTCTTTCGATGAGATGGTGGCTATTGTTTGGATGAAGTCGACTTTGACGATCCGACTACGAACGTGCGTGGACGTCGCGCCTTAGCAATCGCTAAACCAACTCCGAGAGGTTATTGACCACGCCGGAGCACGATCAACCTGACCACGAAGGTCTGTTTCCTGCAGGCAAACGAAGAACAAGCAAGAAACTGAGATTGCAATCTGGATATTGCGAATTCAAGAGGAAAGCTTTATTGATCAAGTGGGGTTCTGTGATGTCTTGGTCTGGTCGTTGAACACAAACGAAGTACGCGAAGTTGCAGCTATGGCGAACTTTAATCTATGCAAAACCCAAAGTCTAAACGACGCCCTAAGGGCTGTATATATGGGGGAAAGAGGGGGGAATTTCGTGGCCCTTGGTGGAGGGGTCCGAAACCAACCCTAACTCTTGTTTCCCCACACATACGGACTCTAAAAATAGCCTATACTCAAGTATTTCGAAATTACATGGGCCTGGCCCAATAATAAGGTGACGCAGCACCTATAATAGCCTCTGGACGAAATTTATGAAGTGGCATCTTGTATATTTCGTCCAAGGCTTCTCGCACTCATTATGGTGGCTTCAAAGTCCTGAAATCATCAATTGAAACTCCATTCTTGTTCCCCTTGCGCATGCCATCATCTCCATGCTTGATCTTGCTCCAATGTTCATCCTTCTTGTCCAAGCTAGGCCCTTCATTTGTAAGCAAGACAAATGTATCCAATTTAGGCAGCATCATATTCTCATGAACATTAGATTCATTACCAAGAAACGAAAGTACCTGGTAATTTAATTGGCGTGCGCGAGCTCTAGTAATTGGTCCTGTATATGTGTCAGTTGGAGCTATGGGTGTAACCTTGTTAGTGATGTCCTCATCATCCTCCCCTTCTAGAATTGAAGTCGTCCTCGACGGAAGCTCATCTTCCTCACCCAAGTAAGGCTTCAAATCTGCAATGTTAAATGTGGGACTAACCCCAAAATCTGCAGGCAGCTCAAGTTTATATGCATTATCATTTATTTTCTCTAACACCTTGAAAGGACCATCAGCACGTGGCATTAGCTTTGACTTGCGCAAATTAGGAAACCTATCCTTACGCAAATGTAACCAAACAAGATCTCCAGGTGCAAAGACAACACGTTTTCTACCCTTATCTCCAACAAGTTTATATTTAGCATTCATGCGCTCAATATTTTCCTTAGTTAACTCATGCATTTTTAAGATCAATTCAGCACGTTGTTTAGCATCAAAATTAACCTTCTCCGAAGATGGAAGAGGCAACAAATCAATAGGTGCACGAGGTAGAAAACCATAGACAATTTCAAAAGGGCACATCTTAGTAGTAGAATGCAATGAACGATTATAAGCAAATTCAATATGAGGCAAGCATTCTTCCCACATTTTCTTATTATTCTTCAAAACAGCCCTAAGCATAGTAGACAAAGTTCTGTTGACTACTTCAGTTTGTCCATCAGTTTGGGGGTGACAAGTAGTACTAAAAAGCAGTTTAGTCCCCAACTTAGCCCATAAGCATCTCCAAAAGTGGCTAGAAATTTAGTATCACGATCTGAAACAATAGTATTTGGCACACCATGCAAGCGAATAATTTCACGAAAGAACAAATCAGCAACATTAGCAGCATCATCGCTTTTATGACATGGTATAAAGTGTGCCATCTTCGAGAACCTATCCACGACAACAAATATGCTATCCCTCCCCTTCTTTGTTCGAGGTAAACCCAAAACAAAGTCCATAGATATATCTTCCCAAGGAACACTAGGGACAGGCAAAGGCATATATAAACCATGAGGATTGAGTCGTGACTTAGCTTTTTGACATGTAGTGCAGCGACCAACAAAACGCTCAACATCCCGTCGCATCTTTGGCCAAAAGAAATGTGTAGCAAGTACGTCCTCCGTCTTCTTCACGCCAAAGTGTCCCATTAATCCTCCTCCATGCGCCTCCTGCAACAACAAAAGACGAACAGAGCTAGCTGGAATGCATAGCTTGTTAGCACGAAACACAAATCCATCATTAACTACGAACTTGTTCCATGTTCTCCCTTCTTTGCATTTCTGCAATACATCTTTAAATTCAGCATCATGCACATATTGATCTTTGATGGTCTCCAAACCAAATATTTTAAAGTCAAGTTGTGAAAGCATAGTATAACGACGAGACAATGCATCAGCAATAACATTTTCTTTTCCCTTCTTGTGTTTAATAACATAAGGGAAAGTCTCTATGAATTCAACCCATTTAGCATGTCTACTGTGCAGTTTTGCTTGACTTTTAATGTGCTTCAAATATTCATGATCAGAATGTATAACAAATTCTTTGGGCCATAAATAATGTTGCCATGTTTCCAAAGTCCGAACAAGAGCATATAATTCCTTATCATAAGTGGAATAATTCAGACTAGGCCCACTCAATTTTTCAGAAAAGTATGCAACAGGTTTACCATCTTGTAATAACACACCTCCTAACCCAATTCCACTAGCATCACATTCAAGCTCAAAAGTCTTATTAAAATCAGGAAGTTGGAGTAAAGGAGCATGTGTCAACTTATCTTTCAATACCGTGAATGCTTCTTCCTGTGCAGTACCCCAAACAAAAGGCACATCCTTCTTTGTAAGCTCATTGAGAGGTGCAGCAATGGTGCTGAAATCTCTCACAAAACGCCGATAGAATCCAGCGAGGCCAAGGAAACTCCTCACGTGTGTGACCGTTTTGGGCTGCGGCCAACTCTCAATAGCTTCAATCTTGGCTTTGTCAACCTCAATTCCCTGTGGAGTAACAACATAGCCAAGAAAAGAGACTCGGTCGGTGCAAAAGGTGCACTTTCCAAGGTTACCAAATAAACGTGCATCACGTAGAGCAATAAAAACAGCACGTAAATGTTCCAAATGTTCCTCCAAAGATCTGCTAAAAATCAATATATCATCAAAGTATACTACCACAAATCGTCCAATGAAAGCACGTAAAACTTCATTCATTAATCTCATGAAAGTACTAGGTGCATTAGTTAACCCAAAAGGCATGACTAACCACTCATATAATCCAAACTTAGTTTTAAATGCTGTTTTCCATTCATCTCCCAATTTCATACGAATTTGATGGTATCCACTACGCAAATCAACTTTGGAGAATATTGTAGAGCCACTCAATTCATCAAGCATATCATCTAGCCTAGGAATAGGATGTGATGAGGACATCACTAACAAGGTTACACCCACAGCTCCAACTGACACATATACAGGACCAATTACTAGAGCTCGCGCACGCCAGTTAAATTACCAGGTACTTTCGTTTCTTGGTAATGAATCTAATGTTCATGAGAATATGATGCTGCCTAAATTGGATACATTTGTCTTGCTTACAAATGAAGGGCCTAGCTTGGACAAGAAGGATGAACATTGGAGCAAGATCAAGCATGGAGATGATGGCGTGCGCAAGGGGAACAAGAATGGAGTTTCAATTGATGATTTCAGGACTTTGAAGCCACCATAATGAGTGCGGGAAGCCTTGGACGAAATATACAAGATGCCACTTCATAAATTTCGTCCAGAGGCTATTATAGGTGCTGCGTCACCTTATTATTGGGCCAGGCCCATGTAATTTCGAAATACTTGAGTATAGGCTGTTTTGAGAGTCCGTATGTGTGGGGAAACAAGAGTTAGGGTTGGTTTCGGACACCTCCACCAAGGGCCACGAAATTCCCCCCTCTTTCCCTCATATATACAGCCCTTAGGGCGTCGTTTAGACTTTGGGTTTTGTTTAGATTAAAAGTTCGCCATAGCTGCAACTTCGCGTACTTCGTTTGTGTTCAACGACCAGACAAAGGCGTCACAGAACCCCACCTTGATCAATAAAGCTTTCCTCTTATATTCGCAATATCCAGATTGCAATCTTAGTTTCTTGCTTGTTCTTCGTTTGCCTGCAGGAAACAGACCTTCGTGGTCAGGTTGATCGTGCTCCGGCGTGGTCGATAACCTCTCGGAGTTGGTTTAGCGATTGCTAAGGCGCGACGTCCACGCACGTTCGTAGTCGGATCGTCAAAGTCGACTTCATCCAAACGATAGCCACTATCTCATCGAAAGACGGGACACCTTTGCCTCTATCATTCTTTGTTCGAGGTAAACCCAAAACAAAGTCCATAGATATATCTTCCCAAGGAACACTAGGGACAGGCAAAGGCATATATAAACCATGAGGATTGAGTCGTGACTTAGCTTTTTGACATGTAGTGCAGCGAGCAACAAAACGCTCAACATCCCGTCGCATCTTTGGCCAAAAGAAATGTGTAGCAAGTACGTCCTCCGTCTTCTTCACGCCAAAGTGTCCCATTAATCCTCCTCCATGCGCCTCCTGCAACAACAAAAGACGAACAGAGCTAGCTGGAATGCATAGCTTGTTAGCTCGAAACACAAATCCATCACTAACGACGAACTTGTTCCATGTTCTCCCTTCTTTACAATTCTGCAATACATCTTTAAATTCAGCATCATGCACATATTGATCTTTGATGGTCTCCAAACCAAATATTTTAAAGGCAAGTTGTGAAAGCATAGTATAACGACGAGACAATGCATCAGCAATAACATTTTCTTTTCCCTTCTTGTGTTTAATAACATAAGGGAAAGTCTCTATGAATTCAACCCATTTAGCATGTCTACGGTTCAGTTTTGCTTGACTTTTAATGTGCTTTAAAGATTCATGATCAGAATGTATAACAAATTCTTTGGGCCATAAATAATGTTGCCATGTCTCCAAAGTCCGAACAAGAGCATATAATTCCTTATCATAAGTAGAATAATTCAGACTAGGCCCACTCAATTTTTCAGAAAAATATGCAACAGGTTTACCATCTTGTAATAACACACCTCCTAACCCAATTCCACTAGCATCACATTCAAGCTCAAAAGTCTTATTAAAATCAGGAAGTTGGAGTAAAGGAGCATGTGTCAACTTATCTTTCAATACCGTGAATGCTTCTTCCTGTGCAGTACCCCAACCAAAAGGCACATCCTTCTTTGTAAGCTCATTGAGAGGTGCAGCAATGGTGCTGAAATCTCTCACAAAACGCCGATAGAATCCAGCGAGGCCAAGGAAACTCCTCACGTGTGTGACCGTTTTGGGCTGCGGCCAACTCTCAATAGCTTCAATCTTGGCTTTATCAACCTCAATTCCCTGTGGAGTAACAACATAGCCAAGAAAAGAGACTCGGTCGGTGCAAAAGGTGCACTTTCCAAGGTTACCAAACAAACGTGCATCATGTAGAGCAATAAAAACAGCACGTAAATGTTCCAAATGTTCCTCCAAAGATCTGCTAAAAATCAATATATCATCAAAGTATACTACCACAAATCGTCCAATGAAAGCACGTAAAACTTCATTCATTAATCTCATGAAAGTACTAGGTGCATTAGTTAACCCAAAAGGCATGACTAACCACTCATATAATTCAAACTTAGTTTTAAATGCTGTTTTCCATTCATCTCCCAATTTCATACGAATTTGATGGTATCCACTACGCAAATCAACTTTGGGAAAATTGTAGAGCCACTCAATTCATCAAGCATATCATCTAGCCTAGGAATAGGATGACGATAACGAATAGTAATATTATTAATGCCTCTACAATCAACACACATACGCAATGTACCATCCTTTTTCGGCACTAGAATAATAGGAACAGCACAAGGACTAAGGGATTCGCGTATATAACCTTTGTCGAGTAGCTCCTGTACTTGACGCATAATCTCCTTCGTCTCTTCTGGATTGGTACGGTATGGTGCGCGATTGGGTAGAGATGCACCGGGAATTAAGTCAATCTGATGCTCAATCCCTCGAATAGGTGGTAATCCCGGTGGCACGTCTTGTGGAAAGACGTCGGCGAACTCCTGCAAAATGTTAGTGACAGCAGGAGGCAAAGAGGAAGGCACGTCCTCGAATGAAAATAATGCCTCTTTGCACACAAAACCATAGCAAACAGATTTGCTAAAATCTAGCTCATCAATATCAGATTTGGTGGCAAATAAACATGCACTTTTTAATTTAATTTCAGAAGCAACAGTAGATGGTTTATTATTAGGCTTCATTTGTTGCTCAAATTCTTTTGCCACAATCTGATTTTCACTCTTATTTTTCTCCTGTTTTGCTTTATTAGCTCTATTAATATCATCTTTCAAAATGGAATCAGGAGTCATAGGAAGCAAAGTAATATTTTTATCCTTATGAACAAGAGTATACTGATTGTTTCTACCATGGTGTACAGAATTTTTATCAAATTGCCATGGTCTACCAAGTAATAAGGAACATGCTTGCATAGGTACCACATCACAATCAACATAATCAGCATATGTAGAGATACTAAAATGCACACGAACAGTACGTGTTACCTTAACCTTGCCGCTGTTGTTGAACCATTGGATGTAGTAAGGATGTGGATGTGGTCTTGTGGTGAGAGATAGCTTCTCCACCATCTCCATGGTAGCCAAGTTGTTGCAACTCCCTCCATCTATGATCACGCGAACAGAACGTTCCTTCACAACTCCCTTTGTATGGAACAAATTATGCCTCTGATTTTGCTCAGCTTTTGTAACCTGCACACTCAAAACACGTTGAGCAACTAAACATTCATACATGTCAGCATCTTCAGGAGCCATGTATTGCGTCTCATGATCAGAATCGTCTCCGCCGTGTTCTTCGCGTGTAATAAGAGCCAAAGTCTCCTCATCATAGTCACTAGCGGATTCATATCCACCATCCTCAGTAGCAATCATCACACGCTGAGATTTGCAATCTCTCGCAAAATGTCCTCTTCCCTTACAACGACGACAAATAATATCACTGGTGTGCCCTGTTGATGCCATGGAAGAAGAAGAACTCTGTGCAGGCCCAATAGGTGTGCTCTTGGCAGATAATGGTGGTTGTGCCTGCTTCCTTGTATCACGGCTGGAGGTAACAACTGATGGAGGTGTCGGTGCAGTAGAATGTGAGGAAGTAGAGGATGCACGCGGTGTCCATGATGAAGGTCGTCCTGCAGAAAAGTTAGTCTGCGCCAATGCCTGTCGATCCTGCACTTCACATTCAGCTTTACAAGCAAGATGGAATAAACGAGTGATATTAGTATAATCCTTATACTCTAGAATGGTCTGAATCTCTCTATTTAATCCACCCATAAAACGTGCAAGCATAGCTTCATTCTCCTCAACAATACCACATCTAATCAGGCCAGTTTGTAATTGCTGATAATATTCTTCTACAGAATTTTTTCCTTGTCTTAAGCGCTGCAGTTTTTGAAGTAATTCACGTTGATAATATGGTGGAACCCAACGAGTACGCATAGCAGTTTTCAAAGCAGTCCAAGTAGCTGGAATAGGATATAATCTACAATGTTCAGACCACCAAACACATGCAAAACTAGTGAAAGCACAAACAGCAGCAGGAACACGTCTCTCCTCGGGATAGTTTAAACATGTAAAACGTTGTTCAGTTTGTAACTCCCAAGTAAGATATATATCAGGAACATATCTACCCTCAAATGGTGGAATATTCAATTTCAGTTTAGGAAGGTGGTCATGTACCTCAGGTGGTGGTGCAGCCCTACCGTTGCGATGATATGCATGAGGACGACCTGGTGGTGGTGGTGCTGGTTGTTGCACGTAGTTCTGATTTTGGTCAACCTCATCCTCGTAATGGTCCTCCACCTCTGCAGTAGCAGCAAGAGCTACAGAAACATCAACAGTAGCACCAGAAGCTTGACCAGTCTCAAGGGGAACGCGATGTGCTCGTCCCACTTGATTCGGAAGGCGCCGTTGTTGTTGTTGTTGTTGTTGTTGTTGTTGTTGTTGTTGTTGTTGTTGAAGAGGTGGGACAGCTGCAGCAGCCGGTGGTGGTGGAAAACGCGCAAGCAATTCAGCAAACTTGTTATCGAGCTTTGTGTCAAACGTCTTCTCCATGCCAACTATCTTCTCCATGGCCTCGTCCAATGTGTTTAGCACATCTTGCACCTGTACACTCATCATTTGCTGAAACTTATCATGAAGCTCCTTGTTCGTCAAGTTCTCCCAGTCAGTCTCGTCGACTTGTGATCCTGGCATGGTTAGCAGCAATAGAAACACACAAGAATATGATCCTACAGACTACTAATAAGTGGTGGTGGTGGCGGGTGTCACCGACAAGCAAATCTCAAATTCTTACCAGTTCTTACCCAGCAGCAGGTGGTGATCGGCAACCGTGGTAGTCAAAACTCGCAAAGCTTGGATAAAGCGATTACCAGGGAGAGTCAAACACACGACGTAGATGTATGTGGAGCTGGGAAGGCTTATAAGATGGTAGCAAAAGTGGTCAGCAATAATCAATTCAGAGATGCAAAGTTGAATAAACGCTCAACGACGGTACTATGCTGGTCCTAGGCTAGACCGTACTAGAGACGCGAGCCTAGAACACTAACAAAATCACGGCGCTGCACTTAATAAAGGGGAAAGCACACTCTGATTTTTTTTTTCGCCTCTTTTTTTTTGCGCTCTTTTTTTTGCGCTGTTTTTTTTGGCCGAAAATAACTATAATGGCGAGTGTCTCAAAACACTTCCCAAGTCAAACTAAGATGATAGGCACGAAATTTTTTTGATGAATTTTTTTTTTCGGAATCAGGGCAGCGACGACGAAAAAGTGCTGTAATTTTTTTTTTGAGACCTACTCAGGCAAGGAAACACGAAACCGAAACTAGATGGATCTCGAAAGCCAATCTAGAACGAAAAGAACTCGGATTGCTGGTAGATATGTGGTGGTAGAATATGGCAGCGGTGGTGGTATTTGGCAGCGGTGGTGGTATATGGATACGAATTGGTGGTGGTATATGGATATGGATCGGTGGTGGTATGTGACAGTAGCGTGACAACTTATGACCAGAATTCGAAACTCTAAAAGACTAGACGCTAAGACCAGCAACTTGACACGACGATGCAACCGCAAATTCAACTAAGCAAACACGGAAAAGATTATGCAATGGCTCAGACTGGTTCGGATATGATGAACTAACCCTAAAATTTTTTTGGCTTTTTTGTGGACTGTAGGTATGAAGAACAGACTCGATCTAATCTACGAAAAACTGTAAAATCTCACCGAGCAACCTGGAAATCTGATACCACTTGATAGAGGCAAAGGTGTCCCGTCTTTCGATGAGATGGTGGCTATCGTTTGGATGAAGTCGACTTTGACGATCCGACTACGAACGTGCGTGGACGTCGCGCCTTAGCAATCGCTAAACCAACTCCGAGAGGTTATTGACCACGCCGGAGCATGATCAACCTGACCACGAAGGTGTGTTTCCTGCAGGCAAACGAAGAACAAGCAAAAAACTGAGATTGCAATCTGGATATTGCGAATTCAAGAGGAAAGCTTTATTGATCAAGTGGGGTTCTGTGACGTCTTGGTCTTGTCGTTGAACACAAACGAAGTACGCGAAGTTGCAGCTATGGCGAACTTTAATCTAAGCAAAACCCAAAGTCTAAACGACGCCCTAAGGGCTGTATATATGGGGGAAAGAGGGGGGAATTTCGTGGCCCTTGGTGGAGGGGTCCGAAACCAACCCTAACTCTTGTTTCCCCACACATACGGACTCTAAAAATAGCCTATACTCAAGTATTTCGAAATTACATGGGCCTGGCCCAATAATAAGGTGACGCAGCACCTATAATAGCCTCTGGACGAAATTTATGAAGTGGCATCTTGTATATTTCGTCCAAGGCTTCTCGCACTCATTATGGTGGCTTCAAAGTCCTGAAATCATCAATTGAAACTCCATTCTTGTTCCCCTTGCGCATGCCATCATCTCCATGCTTGATCTTGCTCCAATGTTCATCCTTCTTGTCCAAGCTAGGCCCTTCATTTGTAAGCAAGACAAATGTATCCAATTTAGGTAGCATCATATTCTCATGAACATTAGATTCATTACCAAGAAACGAAAGTACCTGGTAATTTAATTGGCGTGCGCTAGCTCTAGTAATTGGTCCTGTATATGTGTCAGTTGGAGCTGTGGGTGTAACCTTGTTAGTGATGTCCTCATCAGATCCGTCCGCCGCAGAGCCGATGGAGACAGAGGCCGCCACCGAGGAGGATGCGCACGGCAACGCCGGCGACGTCGCAACCGATGAAGGGGCGGCTGGTGCTAACGAGCCTGCCGCCGACGAGCCCGCCGAGGCTGCTGGCGCGGCAGCTGAGGGGGAATCCGGCAGCCGCACTGACGGCCCTGAGGCCGCAGGAGCGTCAGACGCTGCGCCGGCTACCGACCCCTCTGCTGCCGCGGCTGAGCCCGGCGCCTATCTGGAGGCCGGCAATGGAGTTTTCATCCGGCTCCCGTGGGCGTCCACGTCAAGGGCGCCCGCGGAGGGAGAGGCCTTCGACGGGGAAGTCCTCGCCTCCGCCGGGTTGAAGCTCGTCGACGCGCCCAGCAGCAGTAGCGAGCCCGAGGAGGAGCGGCTTCTGCAAGTTGGAGTCCCGTGAGGCTCTGGCCGCCAAGGCGGGCACTGACTTGGAGAAGCGCGCTGAAGAGCTCTGGGCCGCCAACCAGGCGGCTCTCCGATCCTTGGCGGAGGAGCGGGAGCAGCTAGCCGAGGCGCACCAGGCGTTTATCCTTGAGAAGGCCGAAGCAGAGGAGCAGCAACGGCTCGCCGCCGAGGAGTTGTCCCGACGAGAAGGGGAACTGACGCAGCGGAAGGTCGACCTCGATAGCCACGAGGACGAGCTTGCCGCGTGCGAACAGTCTCTTGGCGGAGCTCTGCAGGAAGCGAAGGACGCCGCTACAGTTGCTGAGACTGCCAAGAGAGACTTGGAGGAGAGGGTAGCGCAACTGGAGGTTCACTTGAAGGCGAGCGAAGAGAAGGTTGCCGCACTGGTGTTGGAGAGGGAGAAGGACGCCCACAGCCACTCCGAGCTGCAGGTCCGCCTCTCCGACAAGGGCAAGGAGCTCGCCGTCGCCAAGGATTCCGTTGCAGACTTGGACTTGAAGCTGTCCACCCTCACCGCGACGCTTGACGGCGCCAGAGAGCAGGAGACAAAACTGAAGGAGGAGCTCAGGGCCGAGAAGGCGTTGTTGAACAGCGCCGCCATCACCCAAAACAACTTCAGACAGACCGTGGAGCACTGGACCGAGGGCCTTGTCGCCGCCACTGCCGACATCGACAAGGAGTTGGCGGGGCTGGGGACGGAGCACCTCGGGTACTCCACCGACGAGAATCTCCCTCACAGCGCCAAGTTGAGCTTGTTCTTCAGGGGAGTGGCGGCGGCCCTCCAGCAGCTCCGGGAAAGGATCCCCACGCAGCTAGCGAACGAGGCGCGCATGCTTTGCACGGGCGTCTTGGAGAAGGTGTTGATGAAGATAGTCTTCCGCAACCCGGGACGCAACCTCAACAACGTCCTCAGGACCTTGCCGCCCGACGCCGACCAGGAGACGCTCAGGGCCATTGTCGCGCCTATCGTGGCCAAGGTGGGCAAGATCAAGAGAGTCAAGGGCGACCGCGCCGATTAGGCTATCTTTCTTTCTGCTTCCTTTGTCGCTGCCAATCGTGTTATGAACAAAAATCTACTAGTGCTGCGACAAGTTGCTTTGTAATATAACTCTATTTTGGTTAGCTAATGCAATGTTATTTCCTCTACTTGACTCCCTTGCTTTGTATGTTTTTACCCTACGTCGTCAGGGAACTTGCCGGCGAAGGCACCTTTGCCGCGAGCGCTGAGTGTGGAACTTCAGCAACCTGCTAGCAGTGCCGTTGCCGACAAGAAACCTTGTCGCAGCTAGTCACAGCACACTTAGGTTGTTGAGCGAACTCGAAAACGAAGTAAGGGCGCGACATTTGTCGCAGCACGCTTAAGCCGTTGAGCGTGCTCGAAACAAAGTAAAGACGCGGCTAGCCACGAGTTGGTTCCTCCGCGCACAGGTTTTCCATACAAAGCGCGGTCGTTCAAGGAAGATAACTTTAAAATTTGAAAATTTGATTGCTCAAACTTTGGCGACTTAGCTTTTGTGTCGTTTGCTTCCCGGCAAGGCGAGGCTTTCTTGAACGTCACTTGGTCTATACCACTGTCTCCTTCCGCCCCCCCCCCCCGGCGGCAAACTTGTGCGCGAGGAAAACTTCTCCTGTTTGAGAGAAAAGAAAAGGGAGGAAACGTAGATATGGAGCCTTGCGGCTCGTTATTGCCTACCGGGGATGCGTGCTGCACAAAGTGTCAGATAGTACATGCAAGAAAAATGAAAAAGCATGAAACGACAAGTTGCTTTGTGATGCACATAAGTTTTACTGATGCACGGGGTCTGCGCCCGGCTTTGTACAAAGGATTACATGCAACAGCGGCAAGACTTGTACAAAAGGTGGTTGCCGGAGCGGATCACGGCAACCGCGCCTTATGGGTAAAACTTGCGAAGATGCTCAATGTTCCAGGAGTTGCTCACCGGTAAGCCTTCTTCGGTCTCAAGGCGGACAGCGCCGGGCCTTGTGACTTGTTTCACCCGATAAGGGCCTTCCCACTTCAGCGTCAAGTTGTTGGAATTCTTGGCGGACTGAACATGCCGAAGAACAAGTTCGCCTTCCTCGAGACTTCTGGCTTTAACTTTGCGGCTATGGTAGCGGCGCAAAGCTTGCTGGTATCGAGCAGCTCGTACAGCAGCCTGAAGACGGTCCTCCTCAAGGAGCAGTGTGTCATCTTGTCGCAACTGCTCTTGCTCGAGCTCATCATAAGCGAGCACTCGAGGCGACCCGTATACGAGTTCTGTGGAGAGAACTGCCTCTGCTCCATAGACAAGAGCAAAGGGTGTCTGTCCAGTGGCTCGATTTGGCGTTGTCCTGATCGACCAAAGAGCCGCTGGCAACTCCTCGATCCAGTTCCTTCCGCACTTATGCAGCCTGTCGAAAGTCCTTGTCTTGAGTCCGCGCAGCACTTCAGCGTTCGCCCTCTCTGCTTGACCGTTGCTCCTCGGGTGAGCAACAGAAGCAAAACAGACCTTGGCGCCAAGGTCTTGGACGTACTGCATGAATGTGCAACTTGTGAACTGTGTGCCGTTGTCGGTGATGATCCTGTTAGGGATCCCGAAACGGCAAACGATTGATCTGAAGAACTTGACTGCTGACTGTGCGGTCACCTTTCTCACTGGTTCCACTTCCGGCCACTTTGTGAACTTGTCGATGGCGACGTATAAGTACTCAAAGCCCCCGGCTCCGCGGGGGAAGGGGCCGAGGATGTCGAGCCCCCAGAACAAAAATGGCCAGGACAAAGGGATCGTCTGGAGAGCTTGAGCTGGTTGATGTATCTGCTTGCAGTGGAACTGGCATGCTTCACACTTGGTTACTTGCGCAGTTGCATCCTGGAGGGCTTCTGGCCAAAAGAAACCTTGCCGGAATGCTTTTCCGGCAAGTGCTCTGGCGCCAATGTGGTGGCCACATATGCCTCCGTGTATCTCTGCCAATAGCTTCTGTCCGTCTTCCCGAGAAATACATTTCAATTTGACACCGTTGAGTCTTCTTCTGTACAGTTCGTCACTGACAAACTGATACATACTTGACTACCGGGTTATTCTTTCTGCTTCCTCTGGCTCTTCGGGAAGTTCTCCTGTTTGAAGGAAACGGACAATCTGCTGTGCCCATGCCGGAGCCTGAGGCTCAACAACAAGTACTAAAGGCATAAGTGCTGTTGCGGGAACGTTAGCTTCTACGGCAAAAACTTGCGGTTCAGCCAGAGCTTGACGTTCCCCGGCAAGCTTGCCGGGGCAAAGCTTGTCGGGAACGCCTGCTTCAACTGAATAAACCCTTGGGCTTGCAGGAGCAGACTGCTCCTCAGCAGTCTTGTCATTGATCTTGGGGACCTTGTTAGCGGCGGCTTCAGGAAGCTCAGCCGGCAAGTAGTCACCAGAAACCAACTTTCTCTTCTTGCTTTGTCCAGTTGACGGTGTTACGGAAGGTTGAGTTAGCTTGAGCACAAAGATCCCCGGTTCCACGGGTAGCTTTAGTGCAGCACACTTTGAGAGGCCGTCTGCGATGTCGTTTTGAGCTCTTGGAACGTGCTCCATCTGTAAGCCTTCAAAGTGCTCTTCAAGCTTTCTCACTTCGTCGACGTAAGCTTCCATCAATGGACTCTGGTAGCTCTTGTTCACTTGGCGGACGACCAACTGCGAATCACCCCGCACAATCAGCTTCTTGATTCCAAGTTCCGCTGCGATCCTGAGGCCGGCAAGCAACCCCTCATACTCTGCAGTATTGTTCGTTGCCTGCTCCTTGGGAAAGTGCATCTGGACCACGTACTTGAGGTGTTCTCCGGTGGGCGCGACAAGTAGCACGCCGGCACCGGCGCCTTGCAGTGAGAAGGCACCGTCGAAATACATTATACATTCCTTGCTTGCTTCCTTGACGGGGATGTTCGTCTCTGGAATCTCTTCGTCTGGCGTTGGCGTCCATTCTGCTATGAATTCTGCCAATGCTCTGCTCTGGATAGTTAAAGTGCTTTCGAACTTGAGGCCAAAGCTTGACAGTTCTAGTGCCCACTCGACAATCCTGCCTGTCGCTTCCGGATTCTGCAGTATCCTCTTCAGTGGAAAGCGAGTGACCACTGTTATCTCGTGTGCTTGGAAGTAGTGGCGCAGCTTTCTCGAGGCCATGAGGAGGCCGAAAAGCAGCTTCTGCACCCCAGAGTACCTTGATCTAGCCCCCTGCAAGAGGGAACTGACAAAATAAACTGGGCGCTGCACCATCTTTTTCCGCACCTCTTCTTGCATCTGCGCGGACCCATCCTTGTCGGGACCAGAGCTTGCCGGGGAGGCCCCCTGCTTGTCGCTGGATGTGCTTGCCGGGGCTGTTGGCTCTTCACCTGCCTTCCTTTCCGCTACCAACGCAGCACTAACCACTTGATTGGTTGCTGCTAAGTACAGCAGCAACTTCTCTTGTGGCTTAGGTGCGACAATTATCGGAGTGGAGGACAGGTACCTTTTCAAGCCGTGCAGCGCTGCCTCCGCTTCCGGAGTCCATCTCATCGGACCTGCCTTTTTCAATATTTTGAAAAACGGCAGGGCGCGTTTTGCAGACTTAGAAATGAACCTGCTGAGAGCAGCCACACAGCCGGCGAGCCTTCGTACATCCTTGACGCGCTTCGGAGCCTCGATCGGCTCAATGGCTTTAATTTTGTCTGGATTGGCTTCAATCCCCCTCTAGGACACAAAGAACCCGAGAAGCTTGCCGGAGGGGACCCCGAAGACGCACTTCTCGGGGTTAAGCTTGAGTTGTATCTTGCGCAGATTCGCAAAAGTTTCATCTAGATCTTGTATCAGAGTATCCTTGTCCTTGCTCTTGACCACTATATCATCCATGTAAGCTTCTACATTCCTATGTATCTGTGGCTCAAAAGCAGTGTGGACTACCCTCGCAAACGTTGAACCGGCATTCTTCAATCCAAAGGGCATGCGTATGAAGCAGTAAGTGCCACATGGAGTAATGAACGCGGTCTTCTCTTCATCTTCTTCTGCCATAAATATCTGGTGGTATCCCGAATAGGCATCAAGAAATGAAAGCAACTCACATCCAGCCGTGGAGTCAACAATCTAGTCAATGCGCGGCAAGGGAAATGGATCTTTGGGACAAGCTTTATTCACATCGGTGAAGTCTATACAAAGCCTCCACTTCCCATTCGCTTTGCGCACGACAACAGGGTTGGCCAACCACGTGGGATGAAGTACACCTCTGACAAGGCCTGCCGCTTCCAGCTTCTTGATTTCTTCAGCGATAAACTCTTGGCGCTCCACCGCTGATTTTCTGATCTTCTGCTTGACGGGCCGCGCGTGAGGACAAACGGCAAGCTTGTGCTCAATCACTTTCCTGGGAACACCGGGGATGTCAGACGGTTGCCTTGCAAACACGTCGACGTTCGCCCACAGGAAAGCAACGAGCGCGCTTTCCTATTTAGGATCGAGCGTGGCACGGATGGTGAAAGTACCACCAGTGCCGTCCTCCTTGGCGGACACCTTCTTGGTTGTGGGTGGAGCTGCCATCGTCTTCTTGCACTTACCGGTGGAGCTGGATGGTGCGTCCTCGACGGCAGCGCGGCACTCCGAGGAGGTGCGTTTGCCGGAGTGGGCTCCAGAGCTCTTGCCGGACTTGGTCTTGTTCTTCCCCCCGGGAGCTTCAGCGGCAAGTGTCTTGCTATCTGTTGCGGCTGCTGCGTCCCGGTAAATCTTATCGGCACAGATAAGCGCGTCCTTCTTGTCTTCGGGGACAGATATGACGCTTATCGGGCCTGGCATCTTGAGCATGTTGTAGGCATAATGAGAGGCTGCCATGAACTTGGCGAGCGCTGGACGGCCAAGTATCCCATTGTAAGGCAATGTGATATCGGCAACGTCAAAGGTGATCCTCTCAATCCTGAAGTTCAGCTCTCCGCCAAAAGTTACTGGAAGTGTGATTTTCCCCTTCGGCTTGCTCCTTCCCGGGTTTATCCCTTGGAATGTGCCGGTTTCCTCGAGCTCGCTGTCGGGGATCTGGAGTTTCCGGACCACAGCGGAGGAGATCAGGTTCAGGCCGGCCCCGCCGTCAACCAACATCTTGGTGACCTTGAGGTTGCGGATAGTTGGTGAAACCAACATCGGCAAGCACCCGACCACAGTTGTGCGATCAGGATGGTCCTCATTGTCAAAGATGATGGGCGTGCTGGACCACTTCAGAAGTTTGCGCGACTCGACGGGTGGTTCTGCCGCATTGACTTCCCGCACCCACTGTTTGAGTTGGCGGTGGGAAGTATGCAGAGAAGCACCACCGTCTACGCATAGAACCTCTGTTGCCTTCTGGAACTCCTGCTCGCTGTTATCTCCGTCCTCCATGTCTTCGTCGTCGTCTTCGTCTTCGTCCTTGTCGCGGCCGCGGGGAGGTCTGTCTCCTTGCCGCTGCTTGGCCTTGCCGCGGCGTCCTCCCCGGCCATTGAATGGCCGCTTCTTGCAGGACTCCCCATCGCCTCCCTGGGCCTTCTCCTTGTCGCGTCGCTCGTACTCAGCCTTCTGCTGCTCGACGAGGTACTCGACCCTTTTGCAGTTCTGGAGGTCGTGGCCCTTGGTGTGGTGGATCTTGCAGTACTGCTTGTCGGAGCCGTCCTGCTTGTCGGCGGCCGCCACAGTCTCCTTGCCGGAGCTGCCAGCCTGGGCTTTCTTGGCGCCAGCCTCCTTGCCGGACTGCTCGACGACCAGTACTTCTTTGCTCTTATTTTTCTTGTTGTTCCGCCGCCGGTTCTTCCTTGCCGGGGCGGCATCCTCACTATCTATTCCCCCTGCTCCAGTATCCTCTCCGGGGAGTCTCCTCCCCTCCTCAACGCGTGCGCACTTGTCTGCCAGGGCATAGAGCTCGCTGACGTCTCGGATCTTGCACATCGCCATTTCCTCCCTCATCATGCGGTTATGCACGTTCTGGTGGAACGCGCTAATAATCGCGGCAGGGTGGACGTCTGGGATGTTGTGCTGGACGCGGCTGAATCTTTGAATGTACTTTCGCAGAGACTCTCCTTCCTTCTGGGAGAGTATATGGAGGTCACTCTCCTGGCCATGGGGCTTGTGGCCGCCCGTCAAGGCGCCGACAAACTGATGGCACAGGTCGGCCCAAGAAGAAATGGAGTTTTCCGGCAAGTGCATGAGCCAAGGTCGGACGTTTGGCTTGAGCACTAGCGGGAAGTAGTTCGCGAGTATCTTCTCGTCTCGTCCCCCAGCAGCCTGCACCGCGATGGTGTAGATGCTGAGGAATTATGACGGATGAGTCTTGCCCTCGTACTTCTCGGGTACGTCGGGCTTGAAATTCTTCATGCTGGGCCACTGGACTCGCCGCAGCTCACGAGTGAACGCAGGGCATGCTGCCGCGTACGGCAGGTCCCTTGGTCCCCCGGGCGCGTGCACGTCAACAGTGGGCCCAGCGCGCTGGTCGGATTGACGCCGCGCTTCTCTCCGACGCTCGATGCGAGTCCGAGCGTCCTCTTGTTGTCTTTCGTCAAGGACTTGGCGCTGATCGCGGCGAGCTCGCGGATCCGATGACTCTGTGGAGTCGTCGTCGAGGTTGATCCGGCGGGTTGGCGATTTTGGCCTTCGGGGCGGGGAGTGCACGGTGGTTGCACCCCCTGCAGTCTTGTCTCCATCAGCCCGCGCCTGGCTAACTTGCCGCGACCGAGACGTCGTCGGCTGCTGCGGCGTGTCGTTGTTGGCGAAGGCGATGAGACTTTGGATAGTGGCCGTCCAGTCGTCGGCCTTGTCGGCCGCTGGAGGGAAGTCGAGGAGCAGCTGAGCTCGAGCTAGAGCTTCTGCTAGAGTGGCGGGGAGCGGTGGCGAGCGGTGCGAGGAGCGAGATATGCTCGGACTTCTAACAGCGTTAGAAGGAGCAGCGTCTCGTCCCGGCGACCGTGCCTTGCTCGTGCCAGCACGTTGGCCTTGAGCGTCCCGCGAGCCGCCAGCCTGAGTTTGGCCCAGCAAGCGTATGGTACCTTGAGTACCACGTCGTTGCCGGTCCGGCGCCTCCTGAGAGGGGCGGGGCGCATGCACGGACGCCGAGGTCTTGGAGTGCGCTCGGTCGTCCGTCCTGTCCTTGGACTTGGCGGCGCCGTGAGTTTCCTCACCGATGTCCGTCCTTCCGCCGGCGTCTCCCCCACCGGTTGTTGGCTCCGGTGGCGCTGGGATCGACGCAGACGGGCCTGCTACCTCCGAAGCTTTCTTCTTCGACGGCATGTCGATGAAATTGACGAAGCTGATGAAGTTGCTGAAGTCGTCGCTCGCGTGAACGCTGGATCAGGTTCACACAACCTCGACGCACCCCCTACCTGGCGCGCCAAAGATGTCGGGGAAACTGATCGCCCACAAACACCTATGGGACCGGAGCCCCTTTTCGGTACGGCAAGGGGGCGGAGGATGCACAAAGAGCGGATCAAGGCGAGCACGCGAGCAGTTTACCCAGGTTCGGGCCGCACAGATGCGTAAAACCCTACTCCTGCCTTGGTTTGTATTGCGTTCTGGGCTCGGGAGCGAGAGGAGCTACAGTGCCTATCGCTAGCAAAATCGAGCGTGAGAGTGATCGAAAATCTGAACCTCCTCTATGTTGCGCATGGGCCTCCTTTTATAGGTCAAAGGGGTCACCGACAGGTGGCAACGCAGATGAGGGTTAAAACGTAAAATGGGTGGTAGTTGGAACAGTGTATGCATAGTGCTCTATACCTAACCCTGACGGCAGGGGACAAGGGCATTAAATGCCCGTCGCCGTCGCCCCAAACAGTGCAAAAAGTGTCCGTCAGGGCGCCTCCGTCCGCCACGACGGTGGCCTCGTCGTCGCATCTTGCCACCGTGTACCCCAGGCTGCACAGCCTTCCGCCACGTGCTCCTAGAAGGGCCCCAGGGCGACGCGTGGGCGGATGTGCTGGAGCGCGGGTACCCAGTGGAAGTCTGCCGCGGCAAGCGCCTTGCCGCGGCCGCCATCTTGTCGCGCCCGTGAGCTTGTCGCTCCCCGGGCCTTGCCGGGACGCGCGGCGCGTCACGACAAGTTTCATGAAATGCCATGTTTGGCCTTCCCAGCAAGCTCCGCTTGCCAGGGTCTTATACCAACGAGGTGGTCTTGAGCCTGGAGTGGCCTTCCCGGCAAGCTCCTCTTGCCGGGGCCTTGTTTCTTTAACTTGAATACTTTGTTCTTGAATGGCTCAAAAGGAACCACAGCGGGCCTTGGCGGACGCGCGGCAAGCCCTGCCACGGGACGCTGCTACTGCCCGTGCACAAGTTCGGGATACTAAGGT
>LR738715.1:447297249-447367062 GCA_902687465.1 Secale cereale | reverse complement strand
GTGGGCGGATGTGCTGGAGCGCGGGTACCCAGTGGAAGTCTGCCGCGGCAAGCGCCTTGCCGCGGCCGCCATCTTGTCGCGCCCGTGAGCTTGTCGCTCCCCGGGCCTTGCCGGGACGCGCGGCGCGTCACGACAAGTTTCATGAAATGCCATGTTTGGCCTTCCCAGCAAGCTCCGCTTGCCAGGGTCTTGTACCAACGAGGTGGTCTTGAGCCTGGAGTGGCCTTCCCGGCAAGCTCCTCTTGCCGGGGCCTTGTTTCTTTAACTTGAATACTTTGTTCTTGAATGGCTCAAAAGGAACCACAGCGGGCCTTGGCGGACGCGCGGCAAGCCCTGCCACGGGACGCTGCTACTGCCCGTGCACAAGTTCGGGATACTAAGGTACCCCTACTTTAGTACACCGACACTCGGACACCGGAAACCGGTACACGTGGGCCTGACACTCGGGCCACTCGTCGTATACTCATGGCATAGCACTTCTTCGCCATCGATGATCTATGCACCTGCATCGTCACATGAGTCGATGATATACAACATATTTAGTTGAGCAATAGAAAGAGACAGACTTGGCAAAAATAGAAACAACATATCATAAGCATAAATAACAAAGTTCATCGTACCCAAAATTCCCTAACTAGAGTGATCTTTCGCTAGTCGAGGAGGCCGGTTTAATTACATCACAATAAAGTTTCGTCATGCATAACTCAAAGTTTCGTCATACAGAAAGTATGGACTAAATGGATATGACACCCCGAGACCGATGCGCCAGGTGTCAGCCAGTTATTCATCGTCGCTGCCATTTCATCTACTTGCGTGTCGCATCTTTGCCTTTTCATCATGTGCAATGCATCCTCATGTTTTCAAAACTTGCATCCGTCCGAGTTCCCTCGTCCTCTCCGTTGTCCGTTCTGAGCCCATACACACTTGCACGTGCCCGCGTCACCTCCGAATATTTATTTTATGAGTGGCCGTAAAATGTTCTCGGAATGGGTTGAAACTTGGCGTGTGGTCTTATTATAGTGTAGACAGGTCGCCTGCCAAATTTCGTCGCATTCGGAGTTCATTTGATAGCCAACGGTTAACCGTGTTAACCGCGGGAAGCCTTTTCTCTTTTGGCCCAGCACCCCTCCACAATAGCCCACTAGCCCATCCCAACTACCTCCATGCTCCCGGCCGTTGGATCGTGATCGCGTGGCCGAAAACCGCTCCCCGTTTGGACTCTCCTAGCTCCCTCTACCTATAAATAGGTGCCTCCCCCTCCATTTTTCGCGGATGAAACCCTAGCCTAGCCTTCCCCGCCGCCACCAGACGCGTCCTAGATGCCCGGGCATGTCCGCCGCCGCCTCCCACTCCAACCAGCAGCCGCCACGTCGCCCCCCGGCCTCCTTCCACCGCACGGCCCGCCGTAGCCCACAGCCGGCCCGCCCGGGCCCAGACTCTGCCGCCGCCGGGCCCGTGCGCCCCGCGCCTCCCCACCTCTGCGCCAAGTCAGCCCGCCGGTGCGCCTCCATCGCCGCCGCCAGTGCCACCTCGGTCCCCGTGCGCCGCTGCCGTCGCGCAGCCCCTCGTTCCCGCCGCCACGCCGATCTCGTCGTCCTCCGCTGTCGGGCCGCCGCCGCCGTCGGGATCTGAGGCCCCGGCGTCAGATCCGCCTCCCTCCGGCCAGCAGCCGCATCTGCTCGCCGGCTCCACCTCGACCTCGCCTCGACCGCCGCCTCGCCGACAGGAGCCGCCGCCCCTGCCCCGTTCCAGGCGGATCGGGAGGCCGAGGACGCCAGCGCCGCCCTGCGCCTAGGCCGGCCTCCTTCCCCCACGGCCCAGCCGGGGCCCGTCTTCCCGAGGCCCAGCTCCACGCCCCGCCCCGGCCAGCCACTTCTCCAAACGGGCCGAAGCCCATGGGTGAGGCCACACCCCAGCCCCCCTCCTTTGTTTCCCTTTTCTTGTTGGCCTAGTCTGTAGTTTCGGCCCATATAGTGTTTTTTTCAGGTTCTGCGATTTTGTGCATTATCAGTAGAACTACGGTTTTACAGAAAAGTCCATCTAGTTTCATGCATTAATAACTCATCAACCGTGCATCGGTTTAAAATGTGTTAGTTATGAAAAATGATTAGAATCTTATCTAGTTTCACAATAAGCAACTTTCATCCATGTTAAAAATGTTTTAACTAGCTGTTTGAGTAAGTTTGCATCAATGACATGTTAAAATTTCAGCATCATGTTGCATTCTTGTGAGTGGTGTAAATTTGTGCATACTTGTCCAAATTGAGTGAATGATGTGTCAAAATGATCGTGGTGATATGCCTTCCATTGTGGCATGCTTGTTTGAGTTCATCTTGATGACCTAATCATCATTGCAAGAGTGCTATATGTTTAAAACTGCTGTTATCTGTAATTTTGTTAGCATGTTTGAGATGTGATAACTTTGTGCATGTTGGTCCAAATGAAGCATACGATATGTCAAAATGTTCATTGTGTAGTGCTCTACATGATGGTTGTTGTAGCATTCATGTTAGGTGCCATATTGACATGTTAATCTTTGTTGCAAAAGTGCATGTGGCTGTTAAGTGCTGAAACTTGCTAGGAGATGCTGATTTCACTTGTTCATTGATATTGATGTGTTTGTCTTCATGCCACATGTCAATATGTTTTAGAAGCACAATCATATGGTCTTTGCTGTGGTGCAATCCACTTTTCATGATATGCCTTGAGGTGACTTAAACAAGCTTGTAAACATGCCATGCCAATGTTGCTGTTTTATACTTGGTGAAAAAACTGCTAGGTCTGGAATCTGTTAAACCTGATGCTATTGTTTGCTTGATGCCCCACTCAAATACATGCTTTTTTTTGGAGTGACCAATGATCATGTCTTGTTTTCCATGTTATTGTCTATCCATCCATGCCCTTGCTTGCTTATATGACCTGTTGTAGCTTATTTATTCCTTGCTCTCAAGTTGCTATAAATTTTACCTGTCAGGTTTTTATCAGCATGATCAATTTGGTGAAGCTTGTTGTTATTGATCCATGCCCCTATGGAGCTGGTCCAATGGAGTTGTTTGATGTGTGCTATGTATATTACATGTCCATGATCTTTATATGCTTAGTAGAGTTGATATGCTTGTTGTTTTGTCCCTCCGAAGGCAGCATCGTGATGATGTTTTGCCTTCCCAGATTTTGACTAAGTCTGGATAAATTTATTGCAACTTTCCATGCTTGGTTAATTGTGTTCTAGCAAGCTTTTGGGGGTGTTCTAAGTTCATGCTTGTTAAGTATCATGTCTATTTCACATCCATGCCTCTTGTTATCATGTTTGAGTGCTGTAGCATATATATAACTTGCTTCAAAGTTGCTATGTTGCTGATTTTGGACAGCTTGTTGCTATATCTTGTTTCATGTGTATGTGTTGAACCGTTACTCCGTTTTGAGCGTGTCCTATATGAAACTTGTGTGATTTTGCATGTAGAAGCATAATATCGTGTTGTTTACATGTTTGGAGTGTGTTTGCTTGATGTTTGGGTGCATCTTGCACCGTTGACATGCTTGACTTGTTTTGCTCATATCTTCTAGGCCGTAGCTCCGAATTAAACAAACTTTATATGAAACTTGACTAGATTTTCGAGTAGATCATAATGGTGCATGTTAACTTGTTGTTTAACAAATTTAACTTAAGGGTTGTTCAGATCTGGACCAATTTCAAAATGTGCATATGAGGACTTACCGGAATTGCTATATGTTGATTCCGGCCTCATTTAAACTTGTTGGTTTGTGTTGCTCTTGTGTGCTTCATCCCTTGCCATGTTTTGCATCATATAGAATTGTCTTGCATCATACTTGGTTGAGCTTTATGTCGTGTTCTTGTGTGGTGTGTTTACCGTGTTGCTTGCTTCTTCTCGTTAGTGCTTTACCCGTTGCGTTCGTGAGGATTCGTTCGACTACACGTGGTTCGTCTTCGAGGCTTCTTCTTCGTCTTCTTCATAGATCCGTTCTTCTTCCTTGCGGGATCTCAGGCAGGATGACCATCACTGATGTAGGGTGGAACCCTATGTGGCCGATCTTTCACGAAATAGAGGGGATCCCACGATGAACACAAAGAACACAAAGGGAAATCACGAGGGAAACACTCAAGAACAAGTCCAATCACACATCCACTAGACAATCAAACACACAAGATCACTAGATACATGAACAACAAAGGGAAAGATACAAGGTAGAGTTCATCTCCTAAAGGAGGCCTTGAATCCGTGAAGGATCTTCCCGTTTAGGGGTCTTGAATCCAAGGTGGATCTTCTCCGTAGAGGGGCCGCGGTCTCTCTCGTGGAGTAGATCCGGGATGGATGAGCAAAGCTCTATCTCACATATGAGCTAAATCAATGCTAACCCTAAAATGGTGGAGGTGGAGGAGTATATATAGTCTAGTACACGAAGGGGTAAGTAGATGGGGGGATACATGGGCCTCGGGCCCTATCCATGCGCGCAGGCAGGCGCCGGATGTCCGGCTGGGGGCCGGATGTCCGGGCTCTCATGAGACGCCGGATGTCCGGGGCGGTTGGCCGGATGTCCGGGCTAGCGGGGCCAAGTCTCAGGTGTGGTTCTGTTGCTGGCGCCGGATTTCCGGGCTGAAGGCCGGATGTCCGGGCTGGCGCCGGATGTCCGGGCTGGCGCCGGATGTCCGGCAGCTGTAACTTCAGCCGCTCCGTCTTCTTCCGCCTTCGCTTCCATGCTTTCCTTGCTGATGGCGTAGGTGTTCCTCGGCGCTTGCACTCCTCCTCGTCGTCTGTGAAGCTCCGACGATACCTATGCATGCACACGAGTGGAGTGTCAAGTAGCAAACCATCCTCGAAGGGGTCAAGTGAACACGTGTAAAGGAGATGATTCACCTTTATGTATGAGAAGTAGAGGTCGCACGTGTCACTTGCCAAACGGACTGTTGACATGGTGATGTCCTTAGGATGCTCCGCATCATCCCCTTCCCCTTGGAAAAGATCCGACCTTGGATCGAAAACCAAATCACCATGGGAAAGAGATGGCGTCGCCGTGTAGAAGTGGACGATCACAAAGTACTCATCATCTTGAAGCTCAACATGGGCGCTCTCCAATGTCGCACCATCTAGTGATTCCTTCAAAAGGAGCAAAGACAACAAACACTTGGAAAAACAAATGTGGTTAGCGTTAGTGCAAAACCAAACATTCAAGAGGTGATTTACCAAAAAAGTGTTGTCATCAAGCATAGCATAGGGCGTGACAAAGGGTTGTGGCATGGCATTTAAGCACATCAATTGAGCACAATCAAGGTCATCATGGAAACAAGCATGTAAATGTGAGGTAGAGATGCACATATGTGTGACAAGAGAATAAGCATCTACCTCATGGTCATAGCAAGCATGCATAAAGCGCTCCATGAAAGGTCTATGGTAGGCATAGGAATCAATCACAACACCAAATAAAATGAAGTGTCTAAACACATGAGTCAAGTGCAAGACAATCCAAGCATAACGTGCATATGGTGTAGTGAAAGTCATGTGGCACTCAACACAATAGAAAGAGAAATTGTTCAACATGTGTGAGGCAATCAAGCGAAGCATGTGACAAGCAATGGGACACGGCATATGTGAAGAGATGACATTGTTGCAACCAAGCATATGATAGGGACAAGTAATCAAGTCGAATGCAACACACAAGGCATATAGATCATGAAGCATGACAATGTGGCAATGGCAAGTCGAAGAAAGATCTCTAGCATGTGTGCAAAGTGTCATGGTGCAAGCAACACAAGTAGTGTGATCCACAATATGCATGCGCATGGTTTTTGGTTCCTCGAATGAGAAGGATATCACCTTGAAAATGTGTCCTTCTGCATCCTTCACAATGCCGAAGCACAAGCAAGTGCGATGTAGAAGCGTCGTGGTAGAAAGTGGTTCGCTCTCAAGAGCTCGAATGGTCAACTCACGTGAAGTGGAAGTCGACACATAGTCCAAGTATCCTACACATGCACACAACAAAAGGAAGAACGTATGCGCATGGTAGATAAACACATCATCCATCATGATGGTTCTCTTCTCTTGCACATAACCATTAGAAGCAAAAGTGCATGAATAAGATGATGCAACAATGGCTATATTCATGGCACTAGGCATATGGTGCAAAGAGGTAAGACAAGCATGCTTCACAAGAAATATGTCAAAATCTCCAAATAAATGCGAGAATGCTATGGGGGCAATCTCATTGGCAAGACTAAAATCATGGTTGCGCTCAATGCATGGACAATCATATAGCATGAGAGAGGCAACATCTAGAGACATATGACAACAAGCAATATAAATCATGTGCAAAGCATGGCAATGGTTGACATCAACCGCATGAAAGGAGCAAGTATGAATCATCGGTGATGCAACATAAGCAAGCATATCAATCATGTCGTGCAAACTAGTGGAGCGAAGATGCAACACACTAGATGAGTTCATAGTAATCATGTCATGTGAGCCAATAGTAGGCATAAGCAATGCACACGACATATCACAAACACGAGCACATATCAAGATCAAAGCATCATAATAGGCATGGTGTGCAAAGGAATCATGGCAATAACAAGTGATATCTCCACCAAGCTTGCAAATACACATACAAGTATGAGAATCAATCATCATGTGTAATGCAAAGCATGGGTCACAAATGCATGGCAAAGGCATATAAATGAGCATATCATGCATAGTGAACATGGCAAGGTGGGCATAAGAGATATAATGGACAATAACCCATAACCATGTGAGTGCCATGTAGAAGGAACGCGCGAAGTGTTTGCGCAAAAGGAGCGGTGGGAAAGACAATCCACGATATCCCAAGTCATCGTTGCTCTCTAGAGCTCTTCTCGTCAACT
This sequence comes from Secale cereale, assembly GCA_902687465.1. Classification (NCBI taxonomy): domain Eukaryota; kingdom Viridiplantae; phylum Streptophyta; class Magnoliopsida; order Poales; family Poaceae; genus Secale; species Secale cereale. The sequence goes on along the minus strand of LR738715.1, from coordinate 447,360,191 downwards.
CGTGCGTTTGTGAAGTTGACGAGTATGGATGGGTACCTACACAAAAGAGACACAAACCAAAGAAATTGTGCGCGTGCTAAATGTACACATCATCCATCATGATGTGTATGTGCACGTATGAGTTAGCACAAGATAAGCATCGCTCAAAGAAATTTGATGCATGGTATAATAACATGTCATCCATCATGAATGAATAGTTATTGTGTATAGCATGATGTGGATGCAAATTGAGCATACAATTATATGGCACATCTATAGCATGTTCATTCATGGGGAGCATATTGTGCAAACAAGCGTGGGGATCATGCAATGGATGGGATGTGTCAAAATCTCCTAAAATGTATGAGGAAACTATGGGGGTCTCCTCATAAGCAATATCGGAAGCATAATTTGGAGAAGTGTAACAACATCCAAAACAATGCATGTCGGAAGCTAGGTAATCATGGCATGGCATATGATGGATATGATGCAAAGGAAGCATGTCAATATCATCACAAGAAAAAGAAATGCCAATAACCATGGGCTTGTCATCTATGCCATATGTGCAAATTGGGTTTATCTTAATGGCATATGCATAGTTACTACGATAAGATTGCAAATATGACATATTGTTGATCTCATGCATAGCATATGACAAGTCAAGCGGATTGTCAAACATGATGTGGCCGAGAGAATTATCACAAGAAATCCTATGCAACATGGCATCACAACTAATAGACTCCACATGGCAATCATCAAACTCATCATAAATGGGTAAATCATCGCATGGGGAAATCATACTAGAATGAAGCATGGCAATAGGTGGATCAACATCATGCAAGCAATCAATGTTAACATAGTCTACTAGTGGGACGAGAGCATCACCTTCACCTTTGTAACCTTGTTCATTCCACTTGAGTGTAGGTGAGGTGGCAAAAACCAAATGGTGGTCATCATCATCATCTTGATGGAACCATGTGGGGGGCGCATCATATTCCACCATGGCCATCGTCTTGTCCATAGGAAGGACGAAGTCGTCGAGGATCGGCGCGTCATCATAGATGGGACCTAGCACCAAATGAGAAGACACAATAGAGGTAGAGGTCAAGTCGTTAGTGTTGAAAGTGGCCTCACATGCCGTATCAACTATCTCACTCTCTCTATGTGGTGGCTCACCCACTCCCTCAAGGTAGGTGCACTCAAACTCGCATATGGTGGAGTCACTCATCTCACTCAAGTGGTGGGGGTTGTGGCTCTCCTCACATGGGAATTGGGGCAGCTCATCATATATGGGGCTAGTGGTGAACTCGCTCTTACTCTCAATATGGTGGCACAAGTCACTCAAGTCATCATACGTCACCGTGGCGAAGGGAAAATCCCATGCTCAACCATCTCCTCATCGCCGCCGTGGATGAAGGCCGAAGATGGCACATCATCACTCTCGCCTCCAAAGATGGAAGCATCATCCGTGCTCGTCACCTTGTCGGTCGCCTTCAAAGCTTGGTCCTCGAATGGCTCCGTAGTCGTAGTCGTCGCCGCACCGTCTTGAAAAAGATTCGAAGTAGACTCGGCATCATCAATGCCACAAAGAGGGATGGCGGTGGAGTCAAACTTGGGAGCATCGTCTTGGAGCTCGTTGGGCTTGGACATCATGGTGGTACTAGCCTCATGCTCGCCGTCTTGGAGCTTGGTATTCGAAAAGTTTGCTTGCGGTGGAGAAACCTTGGCCTTCATTAGTTTTTGTTCCGCCTTGAGAGCACCAATGTAGTTGTCGTCGAGGGACTTGTAGTTCTCGAAGAAGATAGTCTTGTAGACGTCATTGTGCAATCCCATCATGAAGTGGAGCTTCATTGAAATGGGGTCGTCCACGCCGGCACGTCGCAAGGCATTCTTCATCTCCTTGAAGTACTTGTCGATGGACTTGGATCCTTGAATGGTGTTCTCCAATTGGCGTAGAAGTTGTTCCGTGTAGGTGGGAGGCACGAACTCTCTTCGCATAGCTTTCTTCATCTTGGGCCAATTCACGTTGAAGCTCGTCGAAGGTGTGTGAAGCCACCATGTGGACGCGTTGTCGTGGAGGTGTCTTGTGGTGCACTTCACTTGATCTTCGTAGGGAAATTGATGTAGCTTGAGGTAGTCGTCCATCTTGCGCTCCCACTCGAGATACTCCTCGGGGTCTTGAGTCCCATAGAAAGGAATCTCATGGTCGTTGTCGAGGTCGTAGTAGCTCGTGGTAGTCACGGACTTGAGCTTGGGGAGCTTCTCTTGATCATAAGCTTGAGGTGCTTGTGGGCGAAGATGCCGCATATCCAAAGGCGAAGATGCCTTGAAGTCGCTTGGTGAAGATGCCAAGGTGTACGGTGAAGTCGTTGAGCGGTTGTTGGTGTTGAGCTCTTGACCTTCACGTTCTTGTCGTTGATGGTGTCGATGCTGATGAGATCTTGCCGGAGATGGTAGCTCGGAAGGACGTGCACTTGAGCGTCTTCTCGAAGATGAGGGAGACCTCTTGCGGTTCTTGATGAGGGCTTTGAGCTCCTCCATTTGAGCATTCATGTTGGCGCACAAGTTGTTCGTCATGGCATCGAACTTGTCATTGTTGGTGTAGACCGAAGTAGAAGAAATGCTTTGCCTATCCATCACAAGAGTCAAGCAAAGGTGAGTAGGAGATGAGATAAACAATACCAAGTTACCTTTTCCGAATGTTGAGGGTGTATCCCGTTTCACTAAATGTGAAATGAAAGAATAGTGGAATTGGTACCGGACTTGTTCACTCACACCTATCAAGTAAAGCTTTTCGAGTGGCTCGGTGAGGATAGTGGCACAAAAATTTGATGCAAAATGTTAGCAAGAGTCAATAAAGTTGAAGGAGATTCACAAATTCGCAAGTGAAACAAGTAGACCAATAGCAATATGTGGCACACGGAAACACACACACGGATAGATAAATGGGGTCGTGCAACCAAGGAATGAGCACAAAATGTGGAATCCACGGAAAACGCTCGTGTTGCACAACTCAAGAGAGAAGCTAGCACGATTGCTCAATAGGCGGATACGACACTTGTGCACAACCTATAAGATGCAAAATGTATGAACTTTCTATCCCAATTATGCTATGTGTATGATGTTCCGGTGCTTTGAGCACAAGATGATCCAAGATGATCAAGTATGATATGATATTTGTGATGCTATGGCTCTTGCTTACAAGCTTCTTTGTCTTTCTCTTTTTGCTTAAAAGCTTTATTCTCTTTTTTTTGTATGGCCACGATGCGAAATGCACAAACCAAGATAGCAATTGTGTATATGCGGGAACAATCTTGTGACACAAGGGATGATATGATGATACCAAGATGATAAGGTATGTATACAATGGAAGGGCAGATCGATGATCACTAATGTGCACAAGTAACGTTGCCGGCAATACTCAAAGGCTAGTCTCGATAGGCAAGTGACACAAAATGGGCTAGGGGTTAACAATGCAATTGCAAGGGGAATATACAATGATGTTGTCGAGGTTACCGTCCTAGTCGATGATGAGAGGCGGTGTTCTTGATGTAGACCCGTTCCTAATTAGCCGAAACACTTTAGGAAACGGAAAAACCACAACTCAAAATCTCAAGGACAAATATCAAATGGTGGTAGCGGCAATGTGGTGGTGGTCGAGGAATTGTTGGTGGAAACCCGGTCAAAATGGGTTATGGTGGTGGAAGTGTATGATGGGCTGTACACGTTGTCAGAGTTGAAGTCACGGTCCCTAAGTAGCCGAAACACCTTAGGAGACACAAGCCACAACTCAAACAAGCTCGAACAAAATTGGGTTAAGTTTGGTTGGCTATGTATAATGGGCAATGGGTATGCGGAAGTGGTGGTGGTGGTTGATGAAGAAGCAATGGTCCCTAAGTAGCCTAAACACTTTATTAGACTCAAATCACTACTAAAGCAACCACAAATGGTATGGGAACAAAATGGTTAGGTTGCGGAAGTCGGTGGTAGTTATGCGGATGATATGGTGGAAGCCCTAGGCAAAGATGCCAAAATTCCAAAAATATGATGGAGTCAAATGATGATGGTAGTATTTTTGTGTTATGGGGGATGTCAAGAGCTTCAAAACGAGCTCAAGAACGTCGAAATCGGAGTTCGTATGAATTAGTTATGGACAAAACGGTGAAACGGAAAAGTCTGAATTCCCAAGGGTGGGACATCCGGGGCCGGGTCCGGATTTCCGGGACCTAATGTCCAGAACCGCGCGGGATTTTGCTCTCCAGGAGCCGGATGTCCGGCCCGATGGCCCGGATGTCCGGCCAGTGGCCCGGATGTCCGGCCCGAAGATTCCAGATCGGGATTGGGACTTCCAAACTCGTTTGGGGGCGGAATTTGATGATTTTGGGGGCAAAATTTGATGGATTTTGTGGAGGAAGGATGGGGAAACTTGTGGAAATGCTAGATCCACTTGAAACCAAGCAAATCCATGGATCAAAATCAACAAAACTTCATCAAAGCAACAGATCACAAAAAAATTTGGGGCTATTTTTGGTGGGGAATTTTCGAATTTGGGGAAGAACACAACAAAACAAGGCTAGAAAACAAGGTGTGGGGCTCCAAATTCGTGATCAACCTATGCTCTTGATACCATATGATGTAGGGTGGAACCCTATGTGGCCGATCTTTCACGAAACGGAGGGGATCCCACGATGAACACGAAGAACACAAAGGGAAATCACGAGGGAAACACTCAAGAACAAGTCCAATCACACATCCACTAGACAATCAAACACACAAGATCACAAGATACATGAACAACAAAGGGAAAGATACAAGGTAGAGTTCATCTTCTAAAGGAGGCCTTGAATCCATGAAGGATCTTCCCGTTTAGGGGTCTTGAATCCAAGGTGGATCTTCTCCGTAGAGGGGCCGCGGTCTCTCTCGTGGAGTAGATCCGGGATGGATGAGCAAAGCTCTATCTCACATATGAGCTAAATCAATGCTAACCCTATAATGGTGGAGGTGGAGGAGTATATATAGTCTAGTACACGAAGGGGCAAGTAGATGGGGGGATACATGGGCCTCGGGCCCTGTCCATGCGCGCAGGCAGGCGCCGGATGTCCGGCTGGGGGCCGGATGTCCGGGCTCTCATGAGACGCCGGATGTCCGGGGCGGTTGGCCGGATGTCCGGGCTAGCGGGGCCAAGTCTCGGGTGTGGTTCTGTTGCTGGCGCCGGATTTCCGGGCTGAAGGCCGGATGTCCGGGCTGGCGCCGGATGTCCGGGCTGGCGCCGGATGTCCGGCAGCTGTAACTTCAGCCGCTCCGTCTTCTTCCGCCTTCGCTTCCATGCTTCCCTCGCTGATGGCGTAGGTGTTCCTCGGCGCTTGCACTCCTCCTCGTCGTCCGTGAAGCTCCGACGATACCTATGCATGCACACGAGTGGAGTGTCAAGTAGCAAACCATCCTCGAATGGGTCAAGTGAACACGTGTAAAGGAGATGATTCACCTTTATGTATGAGAAGTAGAGGTCACGCGTGTCACTTGCCAAACGGACTCTTGACATGGTGATGTCCTTAGGATGCTCCGCATCAATCACCTTGGATACCTTTACGATCATTGCTATGCTAGATGTCTCGATGCTATCGATATATGTCGCGCTACCCATCTATTTGTCAGCCCCTCTCCTTGTTGCCATGAAACATCTAACCTTTGATACCTTCACAGCAAACCATTGTTTGGCTATGTTACCCGCTTGCTCAGCCCCTCTTATAGCGTTGTTAGTTGCAGGTGAAGATGAAGATAGTTCTATGTTGGAACTTGATGCTTTGGGAATATCACAATATCTATTATTATTATTAACACACCTATATACTTGGCAATGGGTGGAAGGCTTGGCCTTTTGCTCGGTGTTTTGTTCCACTCATGCCACCTTAGTGGTATAGGGTGGAACCCTAATCAGCGGATCTTTCACGTTTTGGAGGGTGGCACACGATGAACACGGGGAACACAAGGAGGAAGACGGGGAAAACACAAGAGGAAACACTGAATCAACACGAAGATAATCACACAAGCGCTAGATTCGCGATACAAGGTCGAGATACTCGATCCAAAGTCAACAACGGTGATACAAAGATAGTCTTCTCCCGGAGGAGGTCTTGATATCCCTTGGGATCTTCTCCGATGAAGGAGGTCCTGAATCCGTAGTGGATCTTCTCCGTAGAGGCGCACCGTCTCGTGGGAGAAATCCACACAAGTCTGAGAAATGAGCTATCCAACAGCTACCTCCAAAGAATGGGAGTCAACGGGTATATATTACACAAGCGGTCGCCGTCGTAGCGGACGTCCGTGGGTTACCGGACGTCCGGTGGTTCCGGAGGGACCGGACGTCCGGTAATCCTCGGATTTCCGCTATTTAGCTTCTGTAGTCGTTGTCACGGACGTCCGGTGGCTTCCGGTCGTCCGGTCGTCTGGGAGGGGCCGGACGTCCGGTGTCTTCCGGTCGTCCGGTGCCTGGAAGTCGCCGGTCGTCCGGTTCAGGCCGGACGTCCGGTGCCTGTAGCATCTTCAGCCATCCTTCTTCTTGTCTCGTGCACTCGTCGGGCTCGCCGTCTTGACCATTGTGCGGAGCTGTCCCGTGGCCTTCATCCAAGTACCTGAGTATGCATAGGGTTCCAGATGAGGGTAGAAGCCATGTCTCATGCATATTGGAAGGATTTAGAGCAAGGAATGAAGTCACCTCGGTCTGGAGAGCTCTATTCATTGGTCCTTTGGGCACATGATGAGGTGATGAAGGGTCCATGGGGATGACCCTAGGATACACCGTATCATCTCCCCTCCCTTGGGAAAGATCCGACCTCGGATCGAAATCTTCATCACCATGGAAAGGAGAGAGGTCCTTGATGTTGAAAGTATCGCTCGCGGAGTACTTGTCTCGTGGGATGTTGATCTTGTAGGCGTAGTCGTTGTAGCGTGCTAGCATCTTGAAGGGTCCGTCGTCGCGAGGTAGAAGTTTGGACTTGCGCTCGTGTGGGAAACGGTCCTTGCGAAGATGAAGCCGAACAATATCTCCCGGATGGAACACCATTGTTGCCTTGTTGACGTTGAGCTTGGTGGCGAGACGCTAGACTTGTCGCTCGATCATCGCCCTTGTATCGTCGTGCACCTTCTTGAGATAGCATTCGCGTGCACTTGCGTCCATGTTCGTGTGCTCTTGTAGAGGTAGAGGTAGCATGTCCAATGGGGACAAGTTGCGGAAACCGTAGACGAACGTCTTGTCGTGTCCAAAGTGTCCTATGAGTCCTCCTCCATGAGATTCCTGCAAAAAGAGCAAACGAAACGAAGACTCGGGAATGCAAAGTTTGTTAGCTCTCATAAGATATCCATCCTTGATGTAATAATGTTCCCAAGAAGTGTGATTCAAGCACTTAGCATAAGTATTTGCAAAGAAAAGATCATGCTCATCTAAATCTTTGAGGTGCTCAAAGCCAATCACATGCAACTCAAGTTGTGTAACAAGTAAGCATTTGCGTAACAAGCATGCATTTGAGTGAAAACTTCCGTCTTTCATAGGCAAGAGAATAACCGGAGCGTCACAAGTGGTTAATCTGTTACGTACATGACCTTTGTCGATGAGTTGGGGCACTTGTCGTTGTATCTCTTTGGCTATCTCGGGGTTGACGCGGTAGGGAGCCTTGTTGTGAAGTGGAGCACCGGGTACGAGGTCGATGCGGTGTTCTATCCCTCGAAGTGGAGGTAGACCCGGTGGTAGCTCATCGGGAAAGACGTCCGAGAATTCCTGCAACATTTGAGACAACACAAAAGGTGGAGGTTGTGAAGTGTTAGTAGGTTTGGCTTCTCCTTTGCATAGAAGCACAAGGTGGAAGACGCTCGATGGGTTCTCACACACGTCTCTCATCTCACGTTTGGTGGCAAATAGAACTAGTTGCTGCTTGTCGCTCATCGTGGAGTCGCTCATATTTGGCTTGTGGCTCTCGCTCTCTTTTTGGTGGATCGCTCTCTCACCATTCTCTCCATGATGGGTGGTAGGTAAAAGCTTGTCGGCGGCTACTTGACTTGGAGTCATTGGTCGGAGCACGAATTCCTTGCCCTTCATCTTGAAGTGATAGTGATTGGTCCGTCCATTGTGTGTGACTCCACGATCATATTGCCATGGACGTCCAAGAATAAGGTGGCACACGGACATGGGTATCACATCACATTCGAGAGTGTCCTCGTAGGCGCCAATCTTGAAAGAGACTTGCACGGTGTGCTCGACTCGAAGAAGTCCGGCGTCGTTGAGCCACTGGACCTTGTAGGGGTGAGGATGCTTCGTCTTGACCAAATGAAGCTTGTCGCATAGCTCTTCGCTTGCCAAGTTGTGGCAACTTCCTCCATCGATGATAACCTTGACGGAGCGTCCATTGATGCCGGCCTTCGTATGGAAAATATGACATCGTTGGTCGTCATCTTGTTGATGTTGGAGTGTCAAGACTTTGGAGACAACAAGGTTGGGGCTTGAGTCATTGTCGCAAAACACTTGATGATCTTCTTCTTCATTGACTTGGCGATGCATAGCGACATGCTCAAGTGCTTCCATCTCATCATCGCTCATGGAGTCATAAGATCCGTCGTCGTTGATGATCATGGTGCGAACGGTCTTGCACTCAAATGACTTGTGGCCTCGTCCTTGGCACTTGAAGCATTTGATGGAGCTCGTCTTGTTATTGTCTTCGGTAGGAGTTGTAGTTGAGGAAGCTCTTGGCTTGAAGTTGTTGGTAGAAGGTGGACGACTCGATGTAGTCGCATTCTTGTAGCTTGACTTGTCACCGAAGTTTGTAGAAGGCTTGGTAGAGGTAGGAGGAGTAGCCGAAGTCGTTGAAGCTTGGTTGTAGGAGCCGAAGTTCTTGGAGTTGAACTTGGAGTACTTGTAGTCCTCTTGAACTTGTCTCTCCGCTTTGGTTGCTTGATGTACTAGCTCGAGGAGATTGTTGTATGGTTGGAAGTCCGCAATCTTCTTGATGGGATAGTTGAGTCCATTCAAGAATCTCGCCATAGTTTGCTCGTCATCTTCCGTGATGTTTGCTCTTATCATAGCAATCTCCATCTCCTTGTAGTACTCTTCAACGGACTTGGTACCTTGCTTGAGGAGTTGTAGCTTCTTGAACAAGTCACGATTGTAGTGTGTAGGCACAAAGAGTGCTCTCATGACTTCCTTCATTTGAGCCCAAGTAGTGATAGGAGGTTCGCCTTTTGCTTCTCTTCTCTCGATGATTTGCTCCCACCAAATGAGAACATAGTCTTGGAACTCAAGTGATGCCATTGCGATCTTCTTCTCTTCATCGAAGTTGTGAAGGCGAAAGATCTTGTCAACCTTCAATGCCCATGAGAGATAGTCTTCGGGATCAATGCTTCCGGAAAACTTTGGCAATGTGAACTTGAGCTTGCCATAGCGATGCTCATCGTTGTTTCCTTGCCTATTGCGAGGGCGATCTCGATTTTGGCGGTTTGCCATATCTTGTTGCTCTTGAGGATGTAGATGTACTTGTTGGGGTTGTTGCTCTTGCCGCGCTTGAGGAGGAGCTTCTTCTTGCATTCTTGCTTGATGTCGCCTCTCTTGCATCTCATCACGAAGGAAATCCTCTTCTTGACGAGTGTGTCGAGTGCGGGCTGCCACATTGCAATGTGCATCTTGTAAAGCACGTTGTGCCTCCATAGCTTGAGCTTCTCGACGTTGTTGTGCTTGGCGGTTAGCCTCGGCATCTTGTTCTTCTTGATATTGACGTGCTCGCTCTTGTTGTTGTTGGCGTAGTCGTTGCCGTTCTTGTGCTTGCTCAAGTGTAGCTTGGTTTTGACGACGTCGACTTTCTTGCTCGTCGAATAGCTCTTGTGAACTCTTGTCATGTAGAGGTTGCCGGCGGTCATGTCGAGCTTGACGTGCGGCTTGACGAAGAGTGTTCGACGTAGGTGTACTTGAGTCTTGCGTGGAGTCGGAGTGTCGACTTGAGCGGCTACGTCTTTGAGATGATGTTGAGGAAGAACGTCGGTTGATGATCAATGTCCGGAGCTCATTGTATTGAGTAGTCATGTTGGTGTTGATGAGGTCGAATTGCTCCTTAGTGCTTTGTTGAAATTGGCGCGCGTCCTCGGCGACTTGACCAATGTACTCACGCATAGCTTCACTCTCTTGATGTAGAGCTCGTTGGACACCGAATAGATGTAGTTTGGTGACGTAGTTGTTCGCTTCTTGAGGATCGTCGAAGATCGGGTTGGAAGATGAACTTGGCCTATCCATCATCACAAGCAAGTATGTGAGTGGGAGAAAAGGAGAAGACAATATCAATATACCTTAACCGAGGTTGAAAATGGATCAATGATCACTCAAGAATGTAACCCGGAAATAGCACTATTGGTATCACTTCGTGTCGATTCTCACACCTACACAAGTAAAGCTTTGAGAGGAGCTTGGTTAGGATGTGGCACAAATTCAATGCAATCGTCAAAGTGACTCAAAGATGTTGAAAATGGTTCACAAATTTGCTCATGCAACAAGTAGATCACTAGCAAAGGTAGCACACGGAACACACGCACGGATAGATAAATGTGGTTGTGCAACCAAGGATGAGCGAAAATGTGGTAAACCATGGAAAATGCTCGTGTTGCACAACACTAGAGAGACGCTAACCGATTGCTTAATAGGCGGATACGCACTTGTGCACGACCTATAAGGGGCAAAACGTAACGACTATCTATCACAAGTATGCTATGAGTGTATGATGTGCCGATGCTTGAGCACAAGATGATGTTGCTATGATGTATGATCTCTTTGGATGCAAGGCGTATGATGCTATTGTCTCTTGCTTTGATTGGCTCGTTTGCTTAAAAGCTTGTGAGCTCTTTCTTTGGGCACATATGCATGCTTCTCGGATCAAGGTAGCTATTGTGTATGCGGTACACTCTTGTGGCACACGGAGATATGCAAGATATCAAGATGATGTGGTGTTACTCACAATGAAGTAGTATGCAATGTCTATGAGTATCACTAATGTGCACAAGTGTCGTGGCCCGGGAATACTCAAATGGCTAGTCTCAATGGGAAAGCTACGCAAAGATGGTTCATAGGGTGACAATGCAATTGCAAGGTAGGATGAGCGAAGTGTCGTCGATGTTACCGTCCTTGCCGAAGTTGAGCGGTGGTGTTGTCGGAGTCTTGTCGTTCCAAGGTAGCCTAAACATCCAAGGAAACGGTGAAATCACAGTTCATTTATCCAAGGCAATGAGAGACACACTTTCCAAACTCGGAGCGGGTAAGCGATGGTGGTTGCCGAAGGTAGGAAGGTGGTTGCGGAAGGTGGGTGGTAGCGGAAGTGTGGTACGTAACTGAACAGGGTCCAGCTGCGTCAGGGTTTGTCGAAGGTCCGGAAGTTACCGGTCGTCCGGTCGGTCGGAAGGGGTCGGACGTCCGGAAGTTGTCGGAAATCCGGTAAAAGCTTCTGTAACGGGGTGCCGGTCGTCCGGTGTTTAGCGGACGTCCGGAGTCTCGAGGGGTGCCGGACGCCCGGTAATCGTCGGTCGTCCGGTAGGTTTTGGACTGGGGTTGGTGGGATCCGTGGCGAAAATGGTGAAACGTGGTCGGATTTGCGGTGGGAAAAGGGTGAAAAGGTGGGGAAATGCTAGATCGACACGTGGCACAGCAAATCCATGGAACAAAGTCAACAAAATCTTGCCAAATCAACAGACCACAAAAAAAATTTGGGGCTCTTTTTGTGGGGAACTTTCGAAATTGGGACGAACACAACAAAAACAAGCTAGAAAACAAAGTGTGGGGCTCCAAAATCGTGATCAACCTTGCTCTTGATACCAAGATGGTATAGGGTGGAACCCTAATCAGCGGATCTTTCACGTTTTGGAGGGTGGCACACGATGAACACGGGGAACACAAGGAGGAAGACGGGGAAAACACAAGAGGAAACACTCAATCAACACGAAGATAATCACACAAGCGCTAGATTCGCGATACAAGGTCGAGATACTCGATCCAAAGTCAACAACGGTGATACAAAGATAGTCTTCTCCCGGAGGAGGTCTTGATATCCCTTGGGATCTTCTCCGATGAAGGAGGTCCTGAATCCGTAGTGGATCTTCTCCGTAGGGGTGCACCGTCTCGTGGGAGAAATCCACACAAGTCTGAGAAATGAGCTATCCAACAGCTACCTCCAAAGGGTGGGAGTCAACGGGTATATATTACACAAGCGGTCCCCGTCGTAGCGGACGTCCGTGGGTTACCGGACGTCCGATGGTTCCGGAGGGACCGGACGTCCGGTAATCCTCGGATTTCCGCTATTTAGCTTCTGTAGTCGTTGTCACGGACGTCCGGTGGCTTCCGGTCGTCCGATCGTCTGGGAGGGGCCGGACGTCCGGTGTCTTCCGGTCGTCCGGTGCCTGGAAGTCGCCGGTCGTCCGGTTCAGGCCGGACGTCCGGTGCCTGTAGCATCTTCAGCCATCCTTCTTCTTGTCTCGTGCACTCGTCGGGCTCGCCGTCTTGACTATTGTGCGGAGCTGTCCCGTGGCCTTCATCCAAGTACCTGAGTATGCATAGGGTTCCAGATGAGGGTAGAAGCCATGTCTCATGCATATCGGAAGGATTTAGAGCAAGGAATGAAGTCACCTCGGTCTCGAGAGCTCTATTCATTGGTCCTTTGGGCACATGATGAGGCGATGAAGGGTCCATGGGGATGACCCTAGGATACACCGTATCACTTAGGAGCTGATAAACCGACGTTATGTTCCTTGATTTTGCGTTCCTTACACGGTTGGGTATATGGGGACCCCTTGACAGTTCGTCTTTGAATAAAACTCCTCTAGCAAGGCCCAACATTGGTTTTAATTTTCTCATAATAAAAACTTAATTAATTAATTAATTGCATAGGGAGTTAGCGCTAACCGAGGATTCTTCTACATAGCAGGGGGGGCCAGTGCTGATGGTGTTGGTCCCAAACGGGGAGACTGTGGGGCCACCACGGGGAAACTCGAGGATTGGCTCCCGTAGGCTCACCTATCCGGTTGTGGCCTCAGACGAGATACGCGCGGCTACTATCAGGGTGTCGGCACGCCGGGAGGTCTTGCTGGACTTGTTTTACCATTGTCGAAATGTCTTGTGCACCGGGAATTCCGAGTCTGATCGGGCCTTGCCTAAGATAAGGGGTAATATTATTATTATCTCTGTTGATCGTGAGAGCTTGTGATGGGCTAAGTTGGGACACCCCTGCAGGGTTATGATCTTTCGAAAGCCGTGCCCGCGGTTATGTGGCAGATTGGAATTTGTTAATCTCCCGTTGTAGAAAACTTGACAGAGGATCCGAGATAAAACACACAACCGCGTGAGTAACCGTGACCGTCTCTTTTCCCTTTGAGAAGAGAACACGGTGGGGTTATGTTTGACTCGTAGGTAGTTCAGGATCTTTAGCGATCACTACTAGTTGCGAACGTTTGCGTAGATGCTCATCTTATTCTTGTACTCGTAAGTTAGCCACCATATATTGCTTAGCCGCTGCTGCAACCTCACCACTTTACCTCTTCCTACCCATGTAAGCTTTGCTAGTCTTGTTACCCATGGTTATGGGATTGCTGACTCCTCGTGGCTCACAGATACTACAACAACAGTTGCAGGTGCAGGTTTCCGATGACTTGACGTGAGAGCGTTGTTCGTTGTGTTGGAGTTCTTCTTCTTCTTTGTCAGTCTTGGGTTAGGTTCCGGGTTGGCAGCCTGGGATAGCAGATGGATGTCTTTGTGCTTTTCATGTTTGCATCCGTAGTCGGATGTCTTGTATTGATGATGTTGTATTCATGTGTCTTGTATGAATTATTGTATCCCCCATGTATGTATGTAATGGTACGATGTAATGATATCCATCTTGCTAAGAGCCCGAAATGCGGTTGTGCCCCAATCACGTAAGTGTCACGTGATCGGTATAGAATCGCATCTTGGGCCTGGCAATGGACACATTGTCATATATCGACAATCACTCCAACATGTCATGCCATCCATCCAAGTCAGGGAGATAGTTCCTGAGCCTAGTGAAAGGCTTCAGGTCGAGACGCTGAGCGGCTACGCGTGTTCAGACGTCTTCCCACGACATTTTTCCTTCTTCGTAGAACATCCCTATTTTTTTGACGACCTCTTTCATGATGATTTGGGCTAGTTCACGCTGTATGTGATAGAACTCGGCTCGAAGTCGATGATCCTCGATATCTCCTAAGATCTTTTCCCATTGCAGAATATGGGCATCGCCGGATGTAGGTGACATGCGAAGGTTCTGATGATCCCGTATGTACTCCAGCATTTGGTGTAGGACATAGAATCCATCATTAAGAGAATCACTTAGTTGCTGGATGCAGCAGAAGTCGGTCTTATGGCCGAAGGCGGGCCTGCCGTCCCTTTTCTTCTTGTCCTTGACCACTCCACCCCGTGCGCCGTAGTAAAACATAGCACTGTCGAGAACAAACTTGATGTGGGTGTAATCCTTTTTGTTAATGTTCTTCGACGACTCCAAGTAAAGAGCGTGGGAATATCGGGGGTAGAGGATGATGAGGACGACGCGCTCGCCGCTGCGCAAAATAAGTATTGAAATCGAAGGAAGGATATCCGCGCGGATGACTTACAGGGGAAGATAAGGCACGAGAATCGCCTACTTGTCCTTATTGGCGAGCATGAAACTGGCGATGTAGTCCCTCGCATATTCACGGTGCTTTGCGCAGACTCCCAAAAAGCCTCGTGCATGAAGTACGGGTCAGCGACACAGATATAAGGTATCTGCTCAACCCCGATGAGGTAGTTCATGTGCAAGGCATAAAGGCGGACAAACGTAAAATCCAGCTTCTTCACGTGAAACATGTCGAAGATGTAATCGAATCGAAGGAAGAACTTCTCCGCGGGGGATGTGTCGACGTACGAAAATCGCCGCGACAAGTTAACCACGTAGAGTTGGTATCCTAGATTTTTCGAGGTGATGAGGCCTTTCTCTATCCGCATCACATCATCATGAAGTCTCCTTTGATCGCCGAATTTGGCCCCTAGCGCTGCTTTAGGTAGGATTGGTTCACCGACGATATGCCATTTTGCCACATCGGAGATAGGTATACGGTCATGAACCCGAGGCTGCTGAGGCGGCTGGATCATAGAAGCAACTATGTTTTCTTTCCTCGGTCTCTTCATATGCGTCTTTGCTACCGGAAGGTCGTCTATAATACGTTTAGCCTCCGGAGGCGGCACTTCAGGCACTGACTCATGACGCTCAAACCCTGAGTAGGCGCCAGTATTGATATACAATTGAGTGTCATCGTCATCGTCATCATCATCTATGGCGACATCATCAGCGACTAATGGAGCCTCTTCCTCACCCCGTCCGCTATCACCCAGCACGACAGCCAACACTAATTGGGTAGGTGGGGTGTTTATGTTCATACCTAACTGCGCGCTCGTGGGTGTGCTCTCGGCCGCCTCCAAACGAAGCAGACTCTTTGGACACAACAGGACCCACCCATTGCAACCAACAAGCCGCCGCGGGGTCTCGTCGTCACCCCCTAGTACCAGAGGAGCCAAATTCTCGTGGCCCGGTTTGACACTGGCCACGGAAACCTTGAAGCCGTCCGAAGGGATCGATCGGCCGTGGAACAATGGTTCCTTCGGCTTCATTATCATCGCCTTCCCCATGTCCACCTTCTTGTCATCGATGGTGTACAATATAGTGCACGGGGTTACGTCAGCCTGCAAAGACTTGTCTGCGACGTGAGACATCCAAAAAGGCAACGGAAACGGGAGATAATACATTTATTGAAGAGGGCCGGTGTGATAGATACCGTGAGGGCGACGAGCTCAGCAAAAGACGAAGCGCCACCGAGCACGTCCAAGACGGAGGACGGGCTGCTATGAGCAGGTGCGGGAGCCGGTACAAGAGCAGGTGCTGGTGCTGGTGCAACGCTAGACGGGGTGCTCCCGAAGAAGTCGGCAAGTGGAAAGTCCACTACATTTTTTTTCAGGATTTTGCCTGCTCCAACTCACAACGGCCGGAACCAAGCCACTAGACAAATCTGCAATCGCCTGTTTTGCGCTAGCTACCGCTGTTGCTACTGTCTCAGCTAATTTCTTCTCAACCGCAATCTCAACCTTCTTTTCGATGTTTTCTTCAGTTAACCTCCGTCTTTCCTTTCTCTCCTCCGTGGTCTCACAGTAGTACTTCTTCCACGTGGCGCCGTCTCCGACACTGTGCACGCGTCCATACGACGGCCGGTTGAATGGGGTGTCCCACTTGGGCCTCGCCAACGCCTCAGACGGCGAGTCATTTTCGGCCGCAATCATGTGTGGCTCTCTCTACAAAAGGAACAATGATCGTTTACAAATATGACTAAACGTGCAGTCAAATTGATCAGAAACTAAAATTACTAGCAGTCTCATGAACTCCGTCGTGACTGGGTCCATCTCGAAAACATTCTTGACTGGGTCCCAATGGTGTCGGGCCCTGAGGACGTCACGCTCCTGCGGGACGGTGAAGTCCGCCAAGGGGTCTGGGATGCCCAGAATTTCATGTTCCACGTCCTCCTTGGCCCGTATGGACCTCTTCCCGCTGTAACCATAGCTTCCGAGGTGGTGGGACCCCATGTTCCTCTCTTGAAGCCCCTTCATGTACCTCGACTTCTTTTTGGCAGCTTCGGCCTCGCAAGCCGCCTTGAATACTTGAAACTGCTTTTCCGTGATTTTCGGATCATCCTTTACAATCTCTGAGTAGGGATTCATTGTTTCACCCTTGCTTTCGAGGAGGCCAACGCATCGCTAAACTTGGTCATGGCGTGTTTGTTTATCTTCTTCATTGTCGGGTCTTTATCTGGACTTTTACAATCCTTGGAATATCTGGTGCAACTTGTTTAGGAGGGAGGGCCTCATATTATCTATCTTCTTTAGTTTCTCATCGTTGATGGTGGCGGTTCTCCGTACGATGCAGCCTATTTGATTGCAGTAGCACGCGCGCGCTTCCGCGGGCGCTATTGGCTCAAAAAATCCGTCGTCCACCTCCGTGACCACCAGTCTAGTAGTCCTGAGCTCGTTTATGCGCCATTGCCTATTTTCTTTCGGTTCTATACCGGCTCCACTAGTGCCGACGCCAGTCTCAGTCTCAGCGCCGATCTCGATCCGTGTCTCAGAATCAGCGCCGGTCTCGATGCCAGTCTTAGTCTCAATGCCGGTCTCGATGTCGGTCTCAGTCTCTGATGTGACAGGCAACATCAACCGTTGATCGTCAACTTCCTTCAAAAATTCATCTACCGCCAGGTAGACGTTGTCGCAATCACCAGAAACCTGTCCTTCATCGTTGCTAGCCATGTTTCCTACGATTAAATCTAGTCAATTAATTCTAGACCTAATAAAATGAATAATGACATAAAAAGGCATATGTTTTGTAGGAACTTTGACTCCTTCCCGGTGCGGAAAATCCCGGGCACTCGATATGTCCTAGTTTGTAGCACAAATCATGCCGAAATTCACGGAAAATTTAGGCATGACCTTTGCTAAAAAGTGAAAAAATCGAGCACCTGAAATTTGCCAGAACAGAAATGAATCAACATTCCGGCAAAACATAGGCCCCTCGGCTTCATTCCCTGGAAACAGTGTTTAAATATCCATCTTTGACAGCGCAACACATGTCCAAATATACACGAGCAACCAGATGTCCAAATATACATGTCCAAATTTCACAAGCTAATTCAAAAACTAAGTGTATAAGAAAATTCATTTAACTACTAATAGAACAAAATTTATTTAACTTTAGTGGTCTATAATGATGAAAGGAAAAAAATTCAGTTAACTAGTATTTTCATTCATTTAGGTTATTTATTTAAATTCACCTAATTAACCTACTGTACCACTACTACTAGCAGCACTACTAACCTAATTAACCGAGCAAAACCCTATTGCCCTAACTAAAAAATATCTAATTAACATCTACTAGTACCACTACAGCCCTAACCTAATGAACATCTACTAGTATCACTATATACTACTAGGAGCACTTGTAGCGACCACGATCGGAATGGACCGAAGTCTCTTTGATAGAGGCAAAGGTGTCCCGTCTTTCGATGAGATGGTGGCAATCGTTTTGGAGGAAGTCGACTTTGACGATCCGACTACGAACGTGCGAGGACGTCGCGCCTTAGCAATCGCTAAACCAACTCCGAGAGATTGTTGACCACGCCGGAGCATGATCAACCTGACCACGAAGGTCTGTTTCCTGCAGGTAAACGAAGAACAAGCAAGAAACTAAGATTGCAATCTGGATATTGCGAATATAAGAGGAAAGCTTTATTGATCAAGGTGGGGTTCTGTGACGCCTTGGTCTGGTCGTTGAACACAAACGAAGTACGTGAAGTTGCAGCTATGGCGAACTTTTAATCTAAACAAAACCCCAAAATCTAAACGACGCCCTAAGGGCTGTATATATGAGGGAAAGAGGGGGGGAATTTCGTGGCCCTTGGTGGAGGGGTCCGAAACCAACCCTAACTCTTGTTTCCCCACACATACGGACTCTAAAAACAGCCTATACTCCAGTATTTCGAAATTACATGGGCCTGGCCCAATAATAAGGTGACGCAGCACCTATAATAGCCTCTGGACGAAATTTATGAAGTGGCCTCTTGTATATTTCGTCCAAGGCTTCTCGCACTCATTATGGTGGCTTCAAAGTCCTGAAATCATCCATTGTAACTACATTCTTGTCCCCCTTGCGCACGTCATCATCTCCATGCTTGATCTTGCTCCAATGTTCATCCTTCTTGTCCAAGCTAGGCCCTTCATTTGTAAGCAAGACAAATGTATCCAATTTAGGCAGCATCATATTCTCATGAACATTTGATTCATTACCAAGAAACGAAAGTACCTGGTAATTTAATTGGCGTGCGCGAGCTCTAGTAATTGGTCCTGTATATGTGTCAGTTGGAGCTGTGGGTGTAACCTTGTTAGTGATGTCCTCATCATCCTCCCCTTCTTGAATTGAAGTCGTCCTCGACGGAAGCTCATCTTCCTCACCCAAGTAAGGCTTCAAATCTGCAATGTTAAATGTGGGACTAACCCCAAAATCTGCAGGCAGCTCAAGTTTATATGCATTATCATTTATTTTCTCTAACACCTTGAAAGGACCATCAGCACGTGGCATTAGCTTTGACTTGCGCAAATTAGGAAACCTATCCTTACGCAAATGTAACCAAACAAGATCTCCAGGTGCAAAGACAACACGTTTTCTACCCTTATCTCCAACAAGTTTATATTTAGCATTCATGCGCTCAATATTTTCCTTAGTTAACTCATGCATTTTTAAGATCAATTCACCACGTTGTTTAGCATCAAAATTAACCTTCTCCGAAGATGGAAGAGGCAACAAATCAATAGGTGCACGAGGTAGGAAACCATAGACAATTTCAAAAGGGCACATCTTAGTAGTAGAATGCAACGAACGATTATAAGCAAATTCAATATGAGGCAAGCATTCTTCCCACATTTTCTTATTATTCTTCAAAACAGCCCTAAGCATAGTAGACAAAGTTCTGTTGACTACTTCAGTTTGTCCATCAGTTTGGGGGTGACAAGTAGTACTAAAAAGCAGTTTAGTCCCTAACTTAGCCCATAAACATCGCCAAAAGTGGCTAAGAAATTTAGTATCACGATCTGTAACAATAGTATTTGGCACACCATGCAAGCGAATAATTTCATGAAAGAACAAATCTGCAACATTAGCAGCATCATCGCTTTTATGACATGGTATAAAGTGTGCCATCTTGGAGAACCTATCCACGACAACAAATATGCTATCCCTCCCCTTCTTTGTTCGAGGTAAACCCAAAACAAAGTCCATAGATATATCTTCCCAAGGAACACTAGGGACAGGCAAAGGCATATATAAACCATGAGGATTGAGTCGTGACTTAGCTTTTTGACATGTAGTGCAGCGACCAACAAAACGCTCAACATCCCGTCGCATCTTTGGCCAAAAGAAATGTGTAGCAAGTACGTCCTCCGTCTTCTTCACGCCAAAGTGTCCCATTAATCCTCCTCCATGCGCCTCCTGCAACAACAAAAGACGAACAGAGCTAGCTGGAATGCATAGCTTGTTAGCACGAAACACAAATCCATCATTAACGACGAACTTGTTCCATGTTCTCCCTTCTTTGCAATTCTGCAATACATCTTTAAATTCAGCATCATGCACATATTGATCTTTGATGGTCTCCAAACCAAATTTTTTAAAGTCAAGTTGTGAAAGCATAGTATAACGACGAGATAATGCATCAGCAATAACATTTTCTTTTCCCTTCTTGTGTTTAATAACATAAGGGAAAGTCTCTATGAATTCAACCCATTTAGCATGTCTACGGTGCAGTTTTGCTTGACTTTTAATGTGCTTCAAAGATTCATGATCAGAATGTATAACAAATTCTTTGGGCCATAAATAATGTTGCCATGTTTCCAAAGTCCGAACAAGAGCATATAATTCCTTATCATAAGTAGAATAATTCAGACTAGGCCCACTCAATTTTTCAGAAAAGTATGCAACAGGTTTACCATCTTGTAATAACACACCTCCTAACCCAATTCCACTAGCATCACATTCAAGCTCAAAAGTCTTATTAAAATCAGGAAGTTGGAGTAAAGGAGCATGTGTCAACTTATCTTTCAATACCGTGAATGCTTCTTCCTATGCAGTACCCCAAACAAAAGGCACATCCTTCTTTGTAAGCTCATTGAGAGGTGCAGCAATGGTGCTGAAATCTCTCACAAAACGCCGATAGAATCCAGCGTGGCCAAGGAAACTCCTCACGTGTGTGACCGTTTTGGGCTGCGGCCAACTCTCAATAGTTTCAATCTTGGCTTTATCAACCTCAATTCCCTGTGGAGTAACAACATAGCCAAGAAAAGAGACTCGGTCGGTGCAAAAGGTGCACTTTCCAACATTACCAAACAAATGTGCATCACGTAGAGCAATAAAAACAGCACGTAAATGTTCCAAATGTTCCTCCAAAGATCTGCTAAAAATCAATATATCATCAAAGTATACTACCACAAATCGTCCAATGAAAGCACATAAAACTTCATTCATTAATCTCATGAAAGTACTAGGTGCATTAGTTAACCCAAAAGGCATGACTAACCACTCATATAATCCAAACTTAGTTTTAAATGCTGTTTTCCATTCATCTCCCAATTTCATACGAATTTGATGGTATCCACTACGCAAATCAACTTTGGAGAAAATTGTAGAGCCACTCAATTCATCAAGCATATCATCTAGCCTAGGAATAGGATGACTATAACAAATAGTAATATTATTAATGCCTCTACAATCAACACACATACGCAATGTACCATCCTTTTTCGGCACTAGAATAATAGGAACAGCACAAGGACTAAGGGATTCGCGTATATAACCTTTGTCGAGTAGCTCCTGTACTTGACGCATAATCTCCTTCGTCTCTTCTGGATTGGTACGGTATGGTGCGCGGTTGGGTAGCGATGCACCGGGAATTAAGTCAATCTGATGCTCAATCCCTCGAATAGGTGGTAATCCCGGTGGCACGTCTTGTGGAAAGACGTCGGCGAACTCCTGCAAAATGTTAGTGACAGGAGGAGGCAAAGAGGAAGGCACGTCCTCGAATGAAAATAATGCCTCTTTGCACACAAAACCATAGCAAACAGATTTGCTAAGATCTAGCTCATCAATATCAGATTTGGTGGCAAATAAACATGCAGTTTTCAATTTAATTTCAGAAGCAACAGTAGATGGTTTATTATTAGGCTTCATTTGTTGCTCAAATTCTTTTGCCACAATTTGATTTTCACTCTTATTTTTCTCCTGTTTTGCTTTATTAGCTCTATTAATATCATCTGTCAAAATGGAATCAGGAGTCATAGGAAGCAAAGTAATATTTTTATCCTTATGAACAAGAGTATACTGATTATTTCTACCATGGTGTACAGAATTTTTATCAAATTGCCATGGTCTACCAAGTAATAAGGAACATGCTTGCATAGGTACCACATCACAATCAACATAATCAGCATATGTAGAGATACTAAAATGCACACGAACAGTACATGTTACCTTAACCTTGCCGCTGTTGTTGAACCATTGGATGTAGTAAGGATGTGGATGTGGCCTTGTGGTGAGAGATAGCTTCTCCACCATCTCCATGCTAGCCAAGTTGTTGCAACTCCCTCCATCTATGATCACGCGAACAGAACGTTCCTTCACAACTCCCTTTGTATGGAACAAATTATGCCTCTGATTTTGCTCAGCTTGTGTAACCTGCACACTCAAAACACGTTGAGCAACTAAACATTCATACCTGTCAGCATCTTCAGGAGCCATGTATTGCGTCTCATGATCAGAATCGTCTCCACCGTGTTCTTCACGTGTAATAAGAGCCAAAGTCTCCTCATCATAGTCACTAGCGGATTCATATCCACCATCCTCAGTAGCAATCATCACACGCTGAGATTTGCATTCTCTCGCAAAATGTCCTCTTCCCTTACAACGACGACAAATAATATCACTGGTGTGCCCTGTTGATGCCATGGAAGAAGAAGAACTCTGTGCAGGCCCAATAGGTGTGCTCTTGGCAGATAATGGTGGTTGTGCCTGCTTCCTTGTATCACGGCTGGAGGTAACAGCTGATGGAGGTGTCGGTGCAGTAGAATGTGTGGAAGTAGAGGATGCACGCGGTGTCCATGATGAAGGTCGACCTGCAGAAAAGTTAGTCCACGCCAATGCATGTCGATCCTGCACTTCACGTTCAGCTTTACAAGCAAGATGGAATAAACGAGTGATATTAGTATAATCCTTATACTCTAGAATGGTCTGAATCTCTCTATTTAATCCACCTATAAAACGTGCAAGCATAGCTTCATTCTCCTCAACAATACCACATCTAATCAGGCCAGTTTGTAATTGCTGATAATATTCTTCTACAGAATTTTTTCCTTGTCTTAAGCGCTGCAGTTTTTGAAGTAATTCACGTTGATAATATGGTGGAACCCAACGAGTACGCATAGCAGTTTTCAAAGCAGCCCAAGTAGCTGGAATAGGATATAATCTACAATGTTCAGACCACCAAACACATGCAAAACTAGTGAAAGCACAAACAGCAGCAGGAACACGTCTCTCCTCGGGATAATGTAAACAATTAAAACGTTGTTCAGTTTCTAACTCCCAAGTAAGATATATATCAGGAACATATCTACCCTCAAATGGTGGAATATTCAATTTCAGTTTAGGAAGATGGTCATGTACCTCAGGTGGTGGTGCAGCCCTACCGTTGCGATGATATGCATGAGGACGACCTGGTGGTGGTGGTGTTGGTTGTTGCACGTAGTTCTGATTCTGGTCAACCTCATCCTCGTAATGGTCCTCCACCTCTGCAGTAGCAGCAGGAGCTACAGAAACATCAACAGCAGCACCAGAAGCTTGACCAGTCTCAAGGGGAACGCGCTGTGCTCGTCCCACTTGATTCGGAAGGCGACGTTGTTGTTGTTGTTGTTGTTGTTGTTGTTGTTGTTGTTGAAGAGGTGGGACAGCTACAGCAGCCGGTGGTGGTGGAAAACGCGAAAGCAATTCAGCAAACTTGTTATCGAGCTTTGTGTCAAACGTACTCTCCATGCCATCTATCTTCTCCATGGCCGCGTCCAATGTGTTTAGCACATCTTGCACCTGTTCACTCATCATTTGCTGAAACTTATCATGAAGCTCCTTGTTCGTCAAGTTCTCCCAGTCAGTCTCGTCGACTTGTGATCCTGGCATGGTTAGCAGCAATAGAAACACACAAGAATATGATCCTACAGACTACTAACAAGTGATGGTGGTGGCGGGTGTCACAAATCCGTCAAGCAAATCTCAAATTCTTACCAGTTCTTACCCAGCAGCAGGCGGTGATCGGCAACCGATGTAGTCAAAACTCTCAAAGCTTGGATAGAGCGATTACCAGGGAGAGTCAAACGCACGATGTAGATGTATGTGGAGCTGGGAAGGCTTATAATATGGTAGCAAAAAGGGTCAGCAATAATCAATTCAGAGATGCAAAGGTGAATAAACGCTGAACGATGGTACTGTGCTGGTCCTAGGCTAGACCGTACTAGAGACGCGAGCCTAGAACACTAACGAAATCACGTCGCTGCACGTAATCAAGGGGAAAGCACACTCTGAAAAAAAAATTGCCTCTTATTTTTTTGCGCTGTTTTTTTTTTGCCGAAAATCACTATAATGGCGAGTGTCTCAAAACACTTCCCAAGTCAAACTAAGATGATAGGCACGAAATTTTTTTGACGAATTTTTTTTTTCGGAATCAGGGCAGCGACGACGAAAAAGTGTGGGAAAAAATCAGTATGGTGGCACGTGTCTCAAAAGACTCAGAAAAGCTCAAAAATAGGATAGGGAAAAAATATTTTCACTTGTCGAAATTTTGGCCTAATTTTTTTTTTCCGAGACCTACACAGGCAAGTAAACACAAATCCGAAACCTAGATGGATTTCGAGAACAAACCTAATATGAAAAGAACTCGGATTGGTGGTGGATATATGGTGGTAGGATATGGCAGCGGTGGTGGTATGTGGTGGCGGTGGTGGGATATGGCAGCAGTGGTGGTATGGCAGCGGCGATGAATATGGTGCGGCGGCGACGTGACAAACTGTGAACAGAACTCGAAACTCTAAAGAACTAGACGCTAAGACCAGCAACTTGACACGACGATGCAACCACAAATTCAACAAAGCAAATACAGAAAAGATTATGCAAAGGCTCAGATTGGTTCGGATGGGATGAACTAACCCTAATTTTTTTTGGCTTTTTCGTGGACTGTAGGTATGAAGAACAGACTCGATCTAATCTACGAAAAACTGTAAAATCTCACCGAGCAACCTGGAAATCTGATACCACTTGATAGAGGCAAAGGTGTCCCGTCTTTCGATGAGATGGTGGCAATCGTTTTGGAGGAAGTCGACTTTGACGATCCGACTACGAACGTGCGAGGACGTCGCACCTTAGCAATCGCTAAACCAACTCCGAGAGGTTGTTGACCACGCCGGACCATGATCAACCTGACCACGAAGATCTGTTTCCTGCAGGCAAACGAAGAACAAGCAAGAAACTAAGATTGCAATCTAGATATTGCGAATATAAGAGGAAAGCTTTATTGATCAAAGTGGGGTTCTGTGACGCCTTGGTCTGGTCGTTGAACACAAACGAAGTACGCGAAGTTGCAGCTATGGCGAACTTTTAATCTAAACAAAACCCCAAAATCTAAACGACGCCCTAAGGGCTGTATATATGAGGGAAAGAGGGGGGAATTTCGTGGCCCTTGGTGGAGGGGTCCGAAACCAACCCTAACTCTTGTTTCCCCACACATACGGACTCTAAAAACAGCCTATACTCAAGTATTTCGAAATTACATGGGCCTGGCCCAATAATAAGGTGACGCAGCACCTATAATAGCCTCTGGACGAAATTTATGAAGTGGCCTCTTGTATATTTCGTCCAAGGCTTCTCGCACTCATTATGGTGGCTTCAAAGTCCTGAAATCATCCATTGTAACTCCATTCTTGTCCCCCTTGCGCACGCCATCATCTCCATGCTTGATCTTGCTCCAATGTTCATCCTTCTTTTCCAAGCTAGGCCCTTCATTTGTAAGCAAGACAAATGTATCCAATTTAGGCAGCATCATATTCTCATGAACATTAGATTCATTACCAAGAAACGAAAGTACCTGGTAATTTAATTGGCGTGCGCGAGCTCTAGTAATTGGTCCTGTATATGTGTCAGTTGGAGCTGTGGGTGTAACCTTGTTAGTGATGTCCTCATCACTCTTTGTTCTGTGTCATCCCTAGATCGGTAATGCTGACACACACAGTACTTGAAGGATTTATAACAGAGTGGCAATCACACACTTATTATATCGAATGTCTCCAAACAGAACTTATTACAAAAGTATATGGCATATGGCCATCTAACAAAATAACAGCGGAAGGCTTGGAAGATAAGTGAGTCCATCAACTCCAACGGCATAGCTGAGTGCATGACAAACGACCTAGCGCACCTTACTCTGCTTCTGAAAAGTCTGCAACGTAACATGTTGCAACCCGAAACGGGTCAGCACATGGAATATGCTGGCAAGATAACACAATAGAGCAAGTAATAGAGTAAAGGCTACACTATATGCATATTTGGCTGGTGGAAGCTCTAAGGTTAAAGTTTTTGCGTAATGCCATTTTTTCCCTACAACAAAGGAATAACTTTTATTTTAACTATCTTGGTAGTTGAAACATCATTGAGAAGGTTCCTCTAACTCAATCCCAATTAAAGTAATCATTATCAACCCAACAAATTTAATTTTAGAGTGATGAGATCAACCAATAATTCAAGTACCAGATACTCAAGACGTCCATAACTGGGGACACGGCTAATCATGATTAGTTTGTACACTCTGCAGAGGTTTGCGCACTTTCCCCACAAGACTCCATCTCCTCCGTTGAATTTCTCGCAATGTATGGTGTTTGAGAAATGGATGACCGAGACACAGTCTTTCAGAAGCATTTACTCTTTACCCCGGGTGGACCCGTACACCTACTTTCCCCTACGTCTGCTAGTCCACCACTGAAAGAGCTCACACAACTTACTCATACTATGCCAGAGCTAATAATGGCATTGTGGCTGCACACGGAAGTTTCTAGCATGAATAGTTTTATGATCGTTTGAGCCTAGGTGGCATTCCATAGGATAATCACACGGTTCCTCCGGGATTTCCTAGGACAACACTGGATTCTCCAGGTTCCCTACAACCAATCCACCAAGATGTGTATTAAAGTAGCCACCTTAAGTTGAACCATTAATTAACATCTCACAACTGTCATGGATACACTCAAACCCAATCCACGTCTATGAGCATAGCATGACAACCTAAGCATAACGTAGAAGTAACTCCCAAGGGTTTGAAAATAATGCAGGTAATAGGTTCTACCTCAATCTACTTCCCAGACCCACGAGTTAAGAGATACTACTCATGCAATGTGTGAAGGTTTGATCTAATGCATAAAAACTGGGTAATAAAGGGTATGATCAAAGTGTTACTTGCCTTGCTGATGATTCGCAAAACCTAGGGACTCGTAGTAGCACGCTTCGCACTCCGGGAATTCTATCGCAATCAAACAATAGCATACATAAGCAATCAAGCAAAGATGCACCGATAAAACTCCAAATAAGAAGATCTAACTAGAAAGTTCAACTTAAGAACTCTGGTTTGCAAAAAGAATCAAATCAAACGAAGCAACGAAACTCAAACTGCGAAAGAAACAAGATCCGTTTACTAGTTTGATCTAAAGTCAAATTTTACAATACCAAAACTTTGTTCAAGTTAGTTAAACGGAAAGAGGGCTTCGAGACGAAGATCTGGGCGCTTGAAACGCCTGATTCCGACTTACGAGCGAAAATAAAAACTAAAAACAAGATCAGGGCAGAAATCACGATCAAAAATAATCGTGGAAAACCCTGGAAAAAAATGGACGAACAGGCTAATGAATGAACGTTCGTAGTCTGCGACTAACGGATGAACAACGTTCGTTAAAACGAACGTACAGACGAACGTCTGCTATTTAACTAAACCAACGTTCGTTAAAACGAACGTACGGACGAACGTCCGCTATTTAACTAAACAGAAAAAACGAACAGATCTATTTAAAAAACAGATCTAGGGTTCTAAAAGAAAACCGATCGTTTTTTCGAGAAAATCCGACGGCGGCGGCGGCAACTACCTCAGCGGCGGCGGGATCGGCAGCGGCGGCTCCGGCGAGGCGGCGACGTCCGGTGAGGCGCAGCGGCGCGCGGGCGGCGGCGGCTAGGGCTGGCGGCAGCGACTAGGGCAGGCGCGGCGACGGGGTGGGCTGGGGCGGCGGCGGCTGGGCTTTTAAAGGGGCCCCGGGCGCAGTGTCCTAGCCGGACACTGCACCGTAAGTCGGTTGACTTTTTTTTAAATAGTCCTGACGTAGTAAAATAGGTGAAAAAATATTAAAAGGACTCGAAAATTTCAGAAATAAACGGTCACCGTCTTGTAATAATATTTAGGACAAAGTGAACATTTTTACCGGACCTAAATGCAATTTGAAAAACGCGTATTTTTCCTATGCAAATAAAATTGCAAATAAATCCGAATAAATAGCAAAAGTGATTTTAATATTTTTCTCCAATATTTATTTTATTTTGGAGAAGTCATATTATCTCCGCTCATATATTTTATTAAGAAATATTTTTACGAGAGAAATATAAATAAAACCAAGGTGATCCCCGTACGGGTATTTGAGAAAACTCGAATATGAAGATGGTAAAATCCCCAACTCTCTCCGTGGGTCCTTGAGTTGCTTAGAATTTCGAGGATCGCAACACACAAATGCAATAAAAATAATGATATGCAATATGATCTATGTATAACATTCCAAATTCAAATTTTGGGATGTTACAAACCTACCCCCCTAAGAATGAGTCTCGCCCTTAAGATTCGGGTTGGCTAGAGAATAGGTGTGGGGTCCTTGCATAGATCATCCTCTCGTTCCTAGGTGGCTTCATCCTCGGTGTGGTGACTCCACTGAACTTTGCAAAACTTGATAACCTTGCTGCGGGTAACTCTGCTCGCAAACTCGAGGATCTTGATGGGTTTCTCCTCGTAAGTCAGATCACTATCCAACTGAATTGCTTCCAGGGGCACTGTGTCTCTTATAGGAATATCGGCCATCTCCGCATGGCACTTTAGTTGGGAAACATGAAACACGTCATGAACTCCTGACAAACCTTCGGGTTACTCCAACTTGTAGGCAACCTCTCCCATGCGTTCGAAAACACGGTACGGTCCCACAAATCTCGGGGCTAACTTTCCCTTATCTCCAAAACGTTTAACTCCTCGCAGAGGCGACACTCTCAGGTACGCTCTATCTCCTATTTCATAGGCTACTTCCTTGCGCTTCGAGTCTGCGTAACTCTTCTGCCTGGACTGAGCTACCTTCAGTCTATCTCAAATCAGCTTAACCTTCTCTTCTGACTCTTTGGTCAGATCTGGTCCAAACAACTGACGGTCTCTGACTTCATCCCACATTAACGGCGTTCGGCATCTCCTCCCGTACAATGCTTCAAACGGTGCCATCTTCAAACTCACCTGGTAACTGTTGTTGTACGAGAACTCCGCATAGGGTAAGTTGTCGTCCCAACTGGATCCATAATCCAGCGCACAAGCTCTCAACATGTCCTCCAGAATCTGATTGACTCTCTCGGTCTGTCCATCAGTCTGTGGGTGGAAAGCCGTACTGAACTCTAGCCTGGTTCCCAAAGTCTGGTCCAATTGATGCCAAAACTTTCATGTAAACTGTGTTCCTCTATCTGATACGATGGTCCTCAGAACTCCGCGCAGACATACGATCCTGGTCATGTATATCTTGGCCAACTTTGCACTGGTATATGTGGTTTTCACGGGGATAAAGTGGGCTACTTTGGTCAAGCGATCCACTATTACCCAGATTGAGTCATATCCCGATCTGGTCCTGGGTAATCCGGTAATAAAGTCCATGCCAAGCTTGTCCCACTTCCATTCGGGTATCGGCATAGGCTATAGTAATCATGTTGGCTTCTGATGTTCCGCCTTCACTCTCTGGCATACATCACATACTGCTACATACTCGGCAATATCCTTCTTCATTCCCGTCCACCAGAAACGTTCCTTCAAATCCAAATACAACTTAGTGTTTCTGGGGTGTATCGAGTATGGTGAATCATGTGCTTCCTGTAATATCAACTTCCTGATCTCGGCGTCATTGGGCACATAGATTCGGTCTTCAAACCATAAGGTGTCGTTTTCGTCCTCACAAAATCCCTTGCCTTTTCCTTCACTCATCCTCTCCTTGATTTCAGCAATCTCTTTGTCATCCTTCTGGGCTTCTCGTATCTTCCCCAACAATGTTGACTGAACCTCGAATGTTGCAACAAAACCTCTAGGAACTATCTCCAAACGAGGATCCCTGAGATCTTCTGCTAACTCTTCTCGCAATCTTCCCTTTACTAGGGTATTAGAATAACTCTTCCGGCTCAAAGCGTCTGCAACGACATTGGCCTTGCCTGGATGATAGTGCAGCTTCATATCCTAATCCTTTATGAGCTCCAGCCATCTCCTCTGTTTGAGGTTAAGCTCCTTCTGAGTGAAAATGTACTTCAAACTCTTCTGATCCGTGTACACATCACAACAATTTCCAATAAGGAAATGTCTCCAGGTTTTGAGCGCATGCACTACAACTGCTGGCTCCAAATCATGCGTAGCATAATTCAACTCGTGCGGTCGAAGATGACGAGATGCATAGGAAACAACTCTTCCGTCCTGCATGAGTACTCCTCCAAGTCCTAAGTGTGAAGCGTCGCAATACACATGGAAATCCTTGCGTATATCTGGCAAGATCAGCACTTGGGCTGTCGTCAAACATTTCTTCAACTCCTGGAAATTTTCTTCGCACTCTTCAGTCCAATGGAACTTTGTGTCCTTCTTTAGCAATGCCGTCATAGGCTTTGCAATATTGGAGAAATTCTCTATGAATCACCGGTAATATCTCGCGAGTCCAAGAAAACTGCGGATTTCTCCAACTGAAGTGAGTGCCAATCACTCAGTGACTGCCTGCACCTTGACAAGATCCACTGCTATACCTTCTCCTGATATAACATGTCCTAAGAATCCAACTTCTTTCAACCAAAACTCACATTTTCTAAACTTGGCATACAACTGATGTTCTCTGAGCTTATCAAGAACCAAACGCAAATGCTCCTCGTGTTCCTCTTCGTTCTTCGAGTATACCAAGATATCATCAATGAATACCATGGCAAACTTATCCAAGAACTCCATGAACACCTTATTCATCATGCTCATGAAATAGGCAGGGGCGTTAGTTAGTCCAAATGACACACCGTATACTCATATAGCCCATACCTTGTGGTGAAGGCTATCTTAGGTATATCCTTCTCTGGGATCTTCAACTGGTGGTATCCTGATCGTAGATCGATCTTCGAGAATACTTACCTCCTTGAAGTTGGTCGAACAAATCATTGATGATCGGCAGTGGGTACTTATTCTTAATCGTCACTTCATTGAGTCCAGATAATCAACGACCATTCTTAGAAATCCATCCTTCTTCTCTACCAAAAGCACTGGGGCTCCCCAAGATGATGAACTTCGTCTAATAAATCCTTTCTCCAATAACTCCTTAATCTGCTTCTTGATCTCCTCCAGATCATTTGCTGGCATCCGGTACGGTCTCTTCGATATTGGTCCGGTACCAAGCAATAGATCAATCAAAAACTCAATGTCCCTATCCAGCGGCATGCCTGGTAGCTCCTTTGGAAATACATCCAGGTAATCCCTTACTACGGGCACTTCCTCCTGAACAACTCCCGAGAGAGAAATTACTTGTGTCCTTCTAGGCGAATGCCTAGATACATACTTGATCCTTTTTCCCTCTGGGGTGGTAAGTAAAATAGACTTACTGGCACAATCGATGTTCCCTCCGTACACCGATAACCAATCCATACCTAATATCACATCCAATCCTTGTGACTCCAGAACTATCAGGTCTGAAGGAAAAACATGGCGTCCAATGGTCAATGGTATCTTAAAACATCCTTTATTTGCCATATATTCCACTCCTGATGAACTTACTAACATAGGGGTCATAAGGACTTTGGTGGGCAACCTATGTCTATTCACGAATCCCCTTGAAATGTATGAATGTGATACACCAGTATCGAAAAGAACTACAGCGGTAAATGACTTAACCAAAAACTTATCGACAACTGCATCAGGTTGCTCTTCAACTTCCTCCACGGTCACGTGGTTCACTTGCCCTTTGTTGAAAGGGTTGGGCTTCTTCCCGGCGCTTCCATTGTTGTTCCCATTCTTCGCTTCAGGGCACTCCATGGCATAGTGTCCATTCTTCCCGCACTTGAAACAGGTAATGTGACCTAAATCTCTCTTGGCGGGTGTGGATTGAGTGGAGCGATTCTGATTATTGCTTGCTCCATTCCCGTTCCCATTCTTGGAGCCATTGTGGTTATGAGAACTCCCTCCATTATGGGTGTGGCTTCCATGGTTATGGGTGTATCCTCCCGAGTTCGGGGAGAAACGGGGCTTCTGCTGTGCTCCAGAATTATTCCTTCCTTGTCCATACTTCCTCTTACGGTTCTCAATATGCTGCTGCTTCCCTTCAATCATAAGAACCTTATCTACCAACTCCTGGTAGTTGTTGAAGGTTGCCACGATCAACTGTATGCTCATCTCATCATTCAACCCTTCCATAAACTTCTCCTGCTTCGCGACATCTGTGGCCACATCATCAGGGGCATAACAAGATAGAGTACTAAACTCATCTACGTATTGAGCCACAGTACGATTTCCTTGGTGCAAGTTGCGAAACTCTCGCTTCTTCATGCTCATGGCTCCACTTGAGACATGGGCAGTGCGAAAAGCTTGCGGAAACTGATCCCAAGTGACATTGGCTACAGGGAAAGTGGCCGTGTAGTTCTCCCACCATGCTGCGGCTGGTCCAGCCAACTGATGTGCGGCAAAACGCACCTTCTCAGCATTCATGCAATTTGCGGTGGCAACTCCCTTCCAATATTGCGCAGCCAGTTATCAGCAACTATTGGATCAATGCTACTAGAAAACACCGGTGGTTGCAACCTTAGGAAACGTGTCAGGTTGTCCACGGGTGGTGGTAGTGGAGGGTTGTTGTTGTTCTGATTGTTCTGATTGTTCTGGACAAGAAGTTGCATCAAGGTGTTCTGCTGCTGGATCAACTGAGTGAGCTCAGGGGGAAACTGAAATCCGGGCTCACGTCTCGGAGGTATCTGATGGGTGTAGAGGGAAGAGATTAGAAAAGAAATGAGGTCTAAGGGAAAATTCACTACCCATATGCACATGAGACAAACAAAATCATATCACACCAATCAATTTCAAGCAAGGGCATACAAAGATCCTAACTAACGTTACAAAAGTGCTCTAAATTCTACTTTATGGGGAAAACTACTAGTCATAGGGTGGTCATCTAGAAATTTTGATCGGCGGAAGATTCCATGATATTTGCTCCAGCTTCATCTTCATAGTCATCATCACTATCATCGGGGTCTGAGTTGGTGTCCTCGATGATGATGTAGTCCTCAGAACGAATCTCCTTAGGTTCTTCTTCTTCTCCTCCTCCTGGTGCTGGATCTCCCATGAATACTCCTAGCTTCCTTATCAAGTCATCATTCTTCTCCACAAGTATTGTCATCTCCTCCTCGTATCCGTCACGTGTAGACTTGAGTTCCTCTTCTAGCTCTAAGTTCCTGGTTAGCGCCTTCTTCAACTCTATCATCCCTGCGCACATCTGGTGCTCCTGTTAACGGATGTGCTGGTTTAACTCCTGGATGAACACTGCAATGGACTTATCCTTCCGGGTACTGATCATGTCCCATTTCTCATCTTGGCATCCACATATCGGGTAGATAGTGTCCTTCAGCTCCTGCTTGTAGACTTCTCCAATGCGTCCCATGGTAATGTGGGCTGCCATACTCTTGCCTAGGCTCCATGTTGGTGCATCAAAAGAAAACTCTATGGGCTCAGTGGATGGTGCGAATGTCCTCCCGGGAATTTGAACTTGAATATTCCATCGCTCCTCTTCTGGTAGGGTGGCGGTGTAGGTCCCGGTGAAGCTTGGTATTCCGATGTTCAGGTACCTAGTGACTTCCTTCAAGTGTCGTCCAAAAGGTGTGTCTTCATCTGGTTGAGTGAACTTGTTCCTTGGGTCCGCCATCCTAAAGAGTAGAAAATGGAGAGGAGTCAGAAATGAGTAGAGAGGAGTGAACTAGGGTTTACCTTAGTGGTCGTGTTCTACATTCAGCGTGTGCTCTGATACTATCTTGTAGCGACCACGATCCGAATGGACCGAAGTCTCTGTGTTCTGTGTCATCCCTGGATTGGTAATCCTGACACGCACAATACTTGAAGGATTTATAACAGAGTGGCAATCACACACTTATTACATCGAATGTCTCCAAAGAGAACTTATTACAAAAGTATATGGCATAAGGCCATCTAACAAAATAACAGCGGAAGGCTTGGAAGATAAGTGAGTCCATCAACTCCAACGGCATAGCTGAGTGCATGACAAACGACCTAGCGCACCTTACTCTTCTTCTGAAAAGTCTGCAACGTAACATGTTGCAGCCCGAAACGAGTCAGCACATGGAATATGCTGGCAAGATAACACAGTAGAGCAAGTAACAGAGTAAAGGCTACACTATATGCATATTTGGCTGGTGGAGGCTCTAAGGTTAAAGTTTTTGCGTAAAGCCAATTTTTCCCTACAACAAAGGAATAACTTTTATTTTAACTATCATGGTAGTTGGAACATCATTGAGAAGGTTCCTCCAACTCAATCCCAATTAAAGTAATCATTAACAACCCAACAAATTAATTTTAGAGTGATGAGATCAACCAATAATTCAAGTACCAGATACTCAAGACGTCCATAACTGGGGACACGGCTAATCATGATTAGTATGTACACTCTGCAGAGGTTTGCGCACTTTTTCCCACAAGACTCGATCTCCTCCGTTGATTTTCTCACACTGCATGGTGTTTGAGAAACGGATGACCGAGACACAGTCTTTCAAAAAGCATTTACTCTTTACCCCGGGTGGACCCATACACTTACTTTCCCCTACATCTGCTATTCCACCACTGAAAGAGCTCACACAACTTACTCATACTATGCCAGAGCCCATAATGGCATTGTGGCTGCACACGGAAGTTTCTAGCATGAATAGTTTTATGATCCCTTTGAGCCTGGGTGGCATTCCATAGGATAATCACACGGTTCCTCCGGGATTTCCTAGGACAACATTGGATTCTCCAGGTGCCCTGCAACCAATCCACCCAGATGTCTATTAAAGTAGCCACCTTAAGTTGAACCATTAATTAACATCTCACATCTATCATGGATACTCTCAAACCCAATCCACGTCTACGAGCAAAGCATGGCAACCTAAGCATAACGCAGAAGTGACTCCCAGGGGTTTGAAAATAATGCAGGTAACCGGTTCTACCTCAATCTACTTCCCAGACCCACAAGTTAAGAGATCCTACTCATGCAATGTGTGAAGGTTTGATCTAATGCATAAAAACTGGGTAATAAAGGGTATGATCAAAGTGTTACTTGCCTTACTGATGATTCGCAAAACCTAGGGACTCGTAGTAGCACGCTTCGCACTACGGGAATTCTGTCGCAATCAAACAATAGCATACATAAGCTCCAAACAAGAAGATCTAACCAGAAAGTTCAACTTAATAACTCCGGTTTGCAAAAAGAATCAAATCAAACGAAGCAACGAAACTTCAACTGTGAAAGAAACAAGATCCGTTTACTAGTTTGATCTAAAGTCAAATTTTACAGTACCAAAAATTTGTTCAAGTTAATTAAATGGAAAGAGGGCTTCGAGACGAAGATCTGCGCGCTTGAAACGCCCGATTCTAACTTACGAGCGAAAAGAAAAACTAAAAACAAGATCAGGACAGAAATCGCGATTGAAAATAATCACGGAAAACCCTGAAAAAGAAAAACGGACGAACAAGCTAACGAACGAACGTTCGTAGTCTGTGACTAACGAACGAATAACTTTCGTTAAAACGAATGTACGGACGAACGTCCGCTATTTAACTAAACCGAAAAAAAAACCGAACCGATCTATTTAAAAAAACAGATCGAGGGTTCTAAAAGAAAACCGATCGGTTTTTCGAGATAAACCGACGGCGGCGGCTCCGGCGAGGCGGCGGCTCCAGCGAGGAGCCGCTTCGCGCGGGCGGCGGCGGCGGCGGCTAGGGCAGGCGGGGCGGGGCGACGGGGTGGGCTGGGGAGGCGGCGGCTGGGCTTTTAATGGGGCCCCGGGCGCAGTGTCCTAGTAATGACCCACAAGTGTAGGGGATCTATCGTAGTCCTTTCGATAAGTAAGAGCGTCGAACCCAACAAGGAGCAGAAGGAAATAATAGGCAGTTTTCAGTAAGGTATTTTCTGCAAGCACTGAAATTGTAGGTAACAGATAGTTTTGTGATAAGGTAATTGGTAGCAAGTGACAAAAGGTAAAAGTAAATAAGGTGCAGCAAGGTGGCTCAATCATTTTTTTAGCAAAGGACAAGCCTGGACAAACTCTTATATAAAGGAAAGCGCTCCCGAGGACACATGGGAATTATCGTCAAGCTAGTTTTCATCACAATCGTCTGATTCGCGTGCGGTACTTTGATAATTTGGTATGGGGGTGGACCAGTGCTTGGGTGCTGCCCTTACTTGGACAAGCCTCCCACTTATGATTAACCTCTAATGCAAGCATCTGCAACTACAAAAGAAATACTAAGGTAAGCCTAACCATAGCCTGAAACATATGGATCCAAATCAGCCCCTTACGAAGCAACTCATAAACTAGGGTTTAAGCTTCTGTCACTCTAGCAACCCATCATCTACTTATTACTTCCCAATGCCTTCCTCTAGGCCCAAATAATGGTGAAGTGTCATGTAGTCGACGTTCACATGACACCACTAGAGGAGAGACAACATACATCTCATCAAAATATCGAACGAACACCAAATTCACATGACTACTAATAGCAAGATTTCTCCCATGTCCTCAGGAACAAAAGTAACTACTCACAAGACATAATATTGTTCATGATCAGAGGGGTATTAATATGCATAATGGATCTGAACATATGATCTTCCACAAAATAAACCAACTAGCATCAACTACAAGGAGTAATCAACACTACTAGCAACCCACAGGTACCAATCTAAGGTTTGGGTACAAAGATTGGATACAAGAGGTAAACTAGGGTTTGAGTGGAGATGGTGCTGGTGAAGATGTTGATGAAGATAGCCCTCCCCAAGATGGGAGAGTTATTGGTGATGACGGCGGTGACGATTTCCCCCTCCCGGAGGGAAGTATACCCGACAGAACAGCTCTGCCGGAGCCCTAGATTGGTTTCCGCCTCGGTTCCGCCTCGAGACGGTGGCGTCTGGTCCCGAAAGCCTCCTTCTTATTTTTCCAGGTCAAAACACCTCATATAGGAGAAGATGGGCATCGGGGGCCTTCCGGCTAGCCCACGAGGCAGGGGGCACGCCCCCCCCAGCCTTGTGGACAGCCGGTGGCCCCCCTCGTGGACTTCTTTCGCCAGATATTTTTTATATTTTCTGAAACGGAGTTCTGTTGAGTTTCGGGGCTTCTGGAGTTGTGCAGAATAGGTTTCCAGAGTTTGCTCCTTTTCCAGCTCAGAATTCCAGCTGCACGCATTCTCCCTCTTCTTGTAAACCTTGTAAAATAAGAGAGAAAAGGCATAAGTATTGTGACAAAACATGTAATAACAGCCCATAATGCAATAAATATCAACATATAAGCATGATGAAAAATGGACGTCCTTTTCCAGCTCAGAATTCCAGCTGCACGCATTCTCCCTCTTCTTGTAAACCTTGTAAAATAAGAGAGAAAAGGCATAAGTATTGTGACAAAACATGTAATAACAGCCCATAATGCAATAAATATCAACATATAAGCATGATGAAAAATGGACGTATCAACTCCCCCAAGCTTAGACCTTGCTTGTCCTCAAGTGAAAGCCGATATCGAAAAATATGTCCACATGTTTAGAGATAGAGGTGTCGATAAAAACAGAATACAGACATGAGGGCATCGTGATCATTCTCATAACAGCAGCATATATATATATATATATATATATATATATATATATATATATATATATATATATATATATATATATATATATATATATATATATATATATTTATTGTCATATGATTTTTATGCTAAATTAACAATTCATCCATAGTATCAAGTATGAATCATAAACTTCATTCAAAACTAACAAACTTTGATCTCGGTCATTGAAGCAATTGCAATTTATCATAATATTGGAAAGAGTCAATATAAGAGCTTTTCGGCAAGCCTACATACTCAACTATCATATAGTCTTTCACAATTGCTCACACTCACGCAATACTTATGTTTATGGAGTTTTAATCAGACACAGAGAAAGATAGGACCTTATGGTGTTGCCTCCCAACCTTTTACCTCAAGGGTAATGTCAACAGTAATAGATCATGAAAACTTACATCCAAGTGGGTATATATGTCAGGATCTTTCCAACACAATGTGCTTGCCAAAGGATAAAATGAAAAAAGGAAAGGTGAATTTCACCTTGACTCTTATAAGGCAAAAATAATAGATAGGCCCTTCGCAGAGGGAAGCAGAGGTTGTCATGTCTTTCTATGGTTGGATGCACAAAGTCTTAGCATAGAAAAACTTCACTTTATATTGCCACTTGTGATAAGGACCTTTGTTATGCAGTCCATCGCTTTTATTACTTCCATATCACAAGATCGTATAAAGCTAATTTCCTCCACACTAATAAATCATACATATTTTAGCGAGTTTGCAACATGACAACTTACTTGGAAAGATCTTTCTCGATCCATAGGTAGGTATGGTGGACTCTCATGGCAAAACTAGGTTTAAGGATATATGGAAGCACAAGTAGTATCTCTACTTGGTGCGAGGAGTTTTGGCTAGCATGAGGGGGAATGGCAAGCTCAACATGTTGGATGATCCATGACAATATACTTTATTTCGGATATAAGAAGACATAACCCATTATGTTGTCTTCCTTGTCCAACATCAACTCTTTAGCATGTCATACTTTAATGAGTGCTCACAATCATAACAAATGTCCAAGATAGTATATATGTATGTGAAGCCTCTCTCCTTTTATTACTTCCTATTAATTGCAACGATGACCAAAACTATGTTTGTCAACTCCCAACAACTTTTATTTATCATACTATTTTATGTGAAGTCATTACTTCCCACAAGATCAATATGATCTCTTTGGTATTTTTCATATTTTCTTTCTTTTTATCATGACCCAAGTGAGGAAATTAAGCCCTTGACTCAACACTAATTTTTATTATATAGCTCACGGACTCGATTACAAAGGGTAAAGATCATAAGGCAAAAGCTCACAACTAGATCATGCTAACTTTATTCTACTAGATCAAGATACTACCAAAAGGATCGAACTAAGTAAAACGGTAAAGATAGGAGTGATGGTGATACAATACCGGGGTCACTCCCCCAAGCTTGGCAGTTGCCAAGGGGAGTGCCCATACCCATATGATTATGTCTCCTTCTTCGGGGGTGGTGATGATGGAGTTGCAAGTAGTCACGGCGGATCATCATATATCGAGCGTAGGAGATCCTCCAGCTTGCGGATAATACCTTTGAGTGCAACTATGTAATCCTTCAACAAAATATTTTCACTTGTGAGATGCTTGTTTCGAATTTGAGCTAACTCAATCATCCTGAAAGCTTCAATCTCAGTTGAGGTAAAGAGGTTAGGAAGAGATTTAGGGGTGTCTTCTTCTCCTTGTGCCGGAGCCGGATCTTCCACCTCCATCTTGATCTTCTTCTCCTTGTGGATCTCCTCGGGTCCTTCCCTCTTCAGATCTATCTTCATTAGCCAAGCATCGTTGCCTTCGTTGTTGGAGGAGGGAGTTGACATGATGCCTGGCTTCACAAACCCTAGCAGAAAACAGCTCGAAACAAGAATAGTGGATTTTTGCGTGATATATAATCATTTTTTTCCGACCAAAAAGAGTAAGCCACAAGAAAACGGAGTCCGGGAGGCACACGGGCTGCCCACGAGGCAGGGAGGCGCCCTCCACCCTCGTGGACGGCCCATGTCTCTTCCGGACTGCGGCTTATTTTTCTATTTTTCTAAATATTCCAAAACCGAGAAAATTTGCCTTTAGAACTGTTTTGGAGTCGGTTTACTTACCGTATCACATACCTCTTCCTTTTCGGAGGCTGAATCGTTCTGGAAAGTGTCCCTTATGTATTCCTTCGTGGTTACGGTTTCAATAACATTGGTTTCAACATTTATGGGATTACCTGAGATATAATGTTTGATTCTTTGACCGTTCACCACCTTTGGATTTGTGCCTTCGAAGTTGTTGATTTTTATGGCACCTAAATGATAGATCTCCTCGACAACGTAAGGTCCTTCCCATTTGGATAGAAGTTTTCCTGCAAAAAATCTTAAACGAGAGTTGTATAGCAATACATAGTCACCTACGTTAAACTCACGCTTTTGTATTCTTTTGTCATGCCATCTTTTGACTTTTTCTTTAAACAACTTGGCATTCTCATAGGCATGGGTTCTCCATTCATCGAGACAGCTAATGTCAAATAGCCTCTTCTCACCAGCAAGTTTGAAATCATAATTGAGCTCTTTAATAGCCCAATATGCCTTGTGTTCTAGCTCAAGAGGTAAGTGACAAGCTTTTCCATATACCATCTTATATGGAGACATACCC
Source organism: Secale cereale (assembly GCA_902687465.1). Lineage (NCBI taxonomy): Eukaryota > Viridiplantae > Streptophyta > Magnoliopsida > Poales > Poaceae > Secale > Secale cereale. Next base: position 447,319,723 of record LR738715.1, on the reverse strand, counting down.
ATAGGATTTTTGTATGCAGTTCTATAGGCCCATAATGCATCATCTAGTTTCTTGGACCAATTCTTCCTAGACCTATTAACTGTCTTTTCCAAGATTAGTTTCAACTCCCTATTACTTAGTTCTACTTGACCACTAGTTTGTGGGTGATAGGGGGATGCAATTCTATGGTTGACATCATACTTAGCAAGAATCTTACGGAAAGCACCATGAATAAAGTGTGAACCACCATCAGTCAATAGATATCTAGGGACCCCAAACCTCGGAAAAATAACTTATTTAAGCATCTTAATAGAGGTGTTGTGATCAGCACTACTATTTGGAATAGCTTATACCCACTTAGTAACGTAATCAACAGCAACTAAAATATGTGTGTATCCATTAGAGGCAGGAAACGGTCCCATATAATCAAAGCCCCAAACATCAAATGGTTCAATAACAAGTGAATAATTCATAGGCATTTCTTGACGTCTACTGATATTACCAATTCTTTGACATTCATCACAAAATAAGACAAACTTACGGGCATCCTTGAAGAGAGTAGGCCAATAAAAACTGGATTGCAATACCTTGTGTCCAGTTCTATCTCCCGCATGGTGTCCTCCATAAGCTTCGGAGTGGCACTTGCGTAGAATCTGTTCATGTTCATGCTCAGGTACACAACGTCTAATAATACCATCTACTCCTTCTTTATAAAGATGTGGGTCATCCCAGAAGTAATGTCTCAAATCATAGAAGAAAATTTTCTTTTGCTGGTATGTGAAGCTAGGAAGTATAAACTTAGCAACGACATAATTAGCATAATCAGCATACCATGGAGCAGTATGAGAAATATTTATTACAGCTAGTTGTTCATCAGGAAAGCTATCATCAATAGGTTGTGGGTCATCAAGTATATTCTCTATCCTAGACAAGTTGTCTGCAACGGGGTTCTCAGCTCCCTTTCTATCAATAATATGCAAGTCAAATTCTTGCAGTAAGAGAACCCATCTAATAAGTCTAGGTTTAGCATCTTTCTTTTCCATAAGGTATTTCATAGCAGCATGATCAGTGTGAATAGTTACTTTAGAATCAACGATATAGGGTCTAAACTTATCACAAGCAAATACAACTGCTAAAAATTCTTTCTCAGTGGTAGCATAATTTCTTTGGGCACTATCTAGAGTTTTACTAGCATACTGGATAACATTCAATTTCTTATCAACTCTTTGCCCTAGAACAGCTCTTACAGCATGATCACTAGCATCACACATAATCTCAAAAGGTAAATTCCAGTTAGGAGGTTGGACAATAGGTGCAGAGATCAATGCTTTCTTAAGTATTTCAAATGCTTCTAGACAATCATCATCAAAGACAAAAGGAATATCTTTTTGTAAGAGATTAGTTAGAGGCCTGGAGATTTTGGAGAAGTCCTTTATGAACCTCCTATAAAACCTGGCATGACCAAGGAAACTTCGTATACCTTTGATGTCCTTAGAGCATGGCATCTTTTCAATAGCATCAACTTTAGCTTTGTCAACTTCAATACCTCTTTCAGAAAGTTTATGTCCCAAGACAATGCCTTCATTAACCATAAAGTGGCACTTCTCCCAATTCAAGACAACATTAGTGTCTTCACATCTCTACAAAACTCGATCAAGGTTGCTTAAGCAATCATCAAAAGAAGTTACATAAACGGAGAAATCATCCATGAACACCACAACAATCTTTTCACAAAAACCAGAGAATATAGCCATCATGCATCATTGGAAGGTAGCAGGTGCATTACATAAACCAAAAGGCATACGTCTATAAGCAAAGGTACTGAAAGGACAAGTAAAAGTGGTCTTTTCTTGATCCCTTTTTGAGACAGGTATTTGAGAGAAACCAGAATAACCATCTAGGAAGCAAAAATGAGTATGTTTGGATAACCTTTCTAGCATTTGATCAATAAATGGCAAGGGGTAATGATCTTTCTTAGTAGCTTTATTTAACTTACGGAAATCAATTACCATCCTATAACCTGTGAATATTCTTTGCGGGATCAATTCATCTTTATCATTAGGAACGACAGTCATACCTCCCTTCTTAGGGACACAATGGATAGGACTTACCCACTGGCTATCAGCAACTGGATAGATAATACTTGCCTCTAGAAGCTTTAGTATCTCCTTCCTTACCACTTCTTTCATCTTAGGATTTAACCGTCGTTGATGATCAATAACTAGTTTAGCATTTTCTTCCAAATTTATCTTGTGTTGGCATATAGTGGGACTAATTCACTTAAGATCATCCAGAGTATATCCAATAGCAGCACAGTGCTTCTTCAGAGTTTTCAATAGTTTTTCTTCTTCTCGCTCTGAAAGGTTAGCACTAATAATAACAGGATATATCTTCTTTTCATCAAGATAAACATACTTAAGATTATCAGGTAAAGGTTTAAGTTCAAACACGGGATCACCTTGGGTGGAGGAGGATCCCCTAGGATTTCAACACGCAAGTTGTTTTTTAATACGGGTCCCTCTTTAAAGAATATTTCATCTATTTCCCTTCTCTCATTCATATGCATATCATTTTCATGGTCTAGCAAGTTTTGTTCTAAAGGGTCATTAGGAGGCACAACAATAGAAGCAAGACCAATAATTTCATCCTTACTAGGTAGTTCTTTTTCAAGGGGTTGCCTACGAAATTTAGCAAAGTTAAAATCATGAGACATATCCCCTAATCCAACAGTAACAATATCTTTCACGCTGTCTATCTTGGCATTAACAGTATTCAAGAAGGGTCTACCAAATATAATGGGACAAAATTCATCTTGTGGGGAACTAAGAATAAGAAAATCAGCAGGGTATTTAACCTTCCCACACAAGACTTCAACATATCTAACAATCCCAACTAGTGAAATAGTGTCTCTATTAGCAAGCTTAATAGTAACAGCAATCCCTTCTAACTCAACAGGTGCAATATCATGCATAATTTCGTTATACAGATCAAGAGGGATAATACTCGCACTAGCACCTACGTCACATAAACCATGATAGCAATGATCTCCTATATTAATAGAGATAACATGCAAGCCTACAACCGGTCTATGTCTATTCCTAGCATTGGGTTTGGCTATTCTAGTAGACTCTTCTTGGAGGTAAATAACATGTCCATCTAAATCTTCTACCAAGAGATCTTTAACCATAGCAACACTAGGTTCAACTTTAATTTGCTCAGAGGCTGTAGGTGTTCTAGTATTACTTTTACGAACTATAGTTGAAGCTTGAGCATGATCCTTTATCCTAAAGGGGAATGGTGGTTTCTCAATATAAGCAGTAGGAATAACAGAATCAACATTATAAGTGATAGTCTTTTCTTCAACTTTAACAGGTTCAGCTACTCTTACTTCAATAGGGGGATGGTATTTAAACCACTTCTCTTTGGGGAGATCAACATGAGTAGCAAATGATTCACAGAAAGAGGCTACTATCTCAGAGTCAAGTCCATATTTAGTGCTAAACTCACGGAAAACATTGGTATCCATAAAAGCTTTAACACAATCAAACTTAGGGGTCATACCTGACTCCTTACCTTCGTCGAGATCCTAATATTCAGAGTTGCGTTTAATTCTTTCCAATAAATCCCATTTGAATTCAATAGTCTTCATCATATAAGAGCCAGAACAAGAAGTATCGAGCATGGAGCGATTATTAAGAGAAAGCCAAGCATAAAAATTTTGAATGATCATTTCTCTTGAGAGCTCATGATTAGGGCATGAATATAACATTGACTTAAGCCTCCCCCCAAGCTTGAGTGATCCTTTCTCCTTCGCGAGGCCAGAAATTATAAATATAATTGCGATCACGATGAACTTGGTGCATAGGGTAGAACTTCTGATGAAATTCCAACATCATACGATTATAGTTCCACGATCCCATATCATCACATAGCCTAAACCATGTCAATGCGTCTCCCTTCAAAGATAAAGGGAAGACCTTCTTCTTGATAACATCCTCGGGCATACCTGCAAGCTTAAACAATCCACAAACTTCATCCACATAGATTAGATGTAAATCAGGATGCAGTGTTCTGTCTCCTGTAAAAGGATTTTCAAGAAGTTTCTCAATCATACCCGAAGGAATTTCAAAGCACACATTTTCAATAGGTGCAGTAGGTTGAGAAGCAACTCTTTGCTCTTCCAATCGGGGTGAAGATACCCCGAACAAGCTGCTCAAAGGATTTTGAGCCATAGTAACAAGTGACAATAAAATTCAGCACACTATATAAATTTTTCCTTACCAAAGGCGCTTCACTCCCCGGCAACAGCGCCAGAAAAGAGTCTTGATGACCCACAAGTGTAGGGGATCTATCGTAGTCCTTTTGATAAGTAAGAGCGTCGAACCCAATGAGGAGCAGAAGGAAATGATAGGCAGTTTTCAGTAAGGTATTTTCTACAAGCACTGAAATTGTAGGTAACAGATAGTTTTGTGATAAGGTAATTGGTAGCAAGTGACAGAAGGTAAATGTAAATAAGGTGCAGCAAGGTGGCTCAATCATTTTTGTAGCAAAGGACAAGCCTGGACAAACTCTTATATAAAGGAAAGCGCTCTCAAGGACACATGGAATTATCGTCAAGCTAGTTTTCATCACGATCATCTGATTCGCGTTCGGTACTTTGATAATTTGGTATGTGGGTGGACCGGTGCTTGGGTGCTTCCCTTACTTGGATAAGCCTCCCACTTATGATTAACCTCTAATGCAAGCATCCGCAACTAAAAAAGAAGTATTAAGGTAAACCTAACCATAGCCTGAAACATAAGGATCAAAATCAGCCCCTTACGAAGCAACTCATAAACTAGGGTTTAAGCTTCTGTCACTCTAGCAACCCATCATCTACTTATTACTTCACAATGCCTTCCTCTAGGCCCAAATAATGGTGAAGTGTCATGTAGTCGATGTTCACATGATACCACTAGAGGAGAGACAACATACATCTCATCAAAATATCGAACGAAGACCAAATTCACATGACTACTAATAGCAAGACTTCTCCCATGTCCTCAGGAACAAAAGTAACTACTCACAAGACATAATATTGTTCATGATCAGAGGGGTATTGATATGATAATGGATCTGAACATACGATCTTCCACCAAATAAACCAACTAGCATCAACTACAAGGAGTAATCAACACTACTAGCAACCCACAGGTACCAATCTGAGGTTTGGGTACAAAGATTGGATACAAGAGATGAACTAGGGTTTGAGAGGAGATGGTGTTGGTCAAGATGTTGATGAAGATAGCCCTCCCCAAGATGGGAGAGTTGTTGGTGATGACGGCGGTGGCGATTTCCCCCTCCCGGAGGGAAGTATCCCCGGCTGAACAGCTCTGCCGGAGCCCTAGATTGGTTTCCGCCTCGGTTCCGCCTCGAGACGGCGGCGTCTGGTCCCGAAAGCCTCCTTCATATTTTTTTCCAGGTCAAAACACCTCATATAGGAGAAGATGGGCATCGGGGGCCTTCAGGCTAGCCCACGAGGCAGGGGGGCGCGCCCTGGGAAGGTGGGTGCGCCCCCCACCCTCGTGGATAGCCGGTGGCCCCCCTCGTGGACTTCTTTCGCGAGATATTTTTTATATTTTCTGAAACAGAGTTCTGTTGAGTTTCGGGGCTTTTGGAGTCGTGCAGAATAGGTTTCCAGAGTTTGCTCCTTTTCCAGCCCAGAATTCCAGCTGCCGGAATTCTCCCTCTTCTTGTAAACCTTGTAAAATAAGAGAGAAAAGACATACGTATTGTGACAAAACACGTAATAACAGCCCATAATGCAATAAATATCAACATATAAGCATGATGCAAAATGGACGTATCACCTAGCCGAACACGGCCCGGTAAGTCGGTTGACTTTTTTTAAATAGTCCTGACATAGTAAAACAAGCAAAAAAAAATACTAAACGGACTCGAACAATTCCGAAATAAATTTTCATCGTCCTCTAATAATATTTAGGACAAAGTTTACATTTTTCCCGGACCTAAATGCATTTTTGAAAAACGCGTATTTTTCCTATGCTACTAAAATTGCAAATAAATCCGAATAAATACCAAAAGTGATTTTAATATTTTTCCTCTAATATTTCTTTTATTTTGGAGAAGTCATATTATCACCTCTCATATATTTTATTAAGAAATATTTGTAGGAGAGAAAAAAAAATAAAACCAAGGTGATACCCGTACCGATATTTGAGAAAACTCGAATACGAAGACGGTAAAATCCCCAACTCTCTCCGTGGGTCCTTGAGTTGCTTAGAATTTTGACGATCGCAACACACAAATGCAATAAAAATAAGGATATGCAATATGATCTATGTATAACATTCCAAATTGAAAATTTGGGATGTTACAGCACTGCTACAACATTTTCTTCATTTTTTCTTTTAAAAGAACATCTATGAAAACAAAAACCCTAATTAAACCCTACTACCCTAACTAACTTTTGTTGTAAACCAATTTTTTTGCTCTAAATTAGTTTTTGCTCTAACATCTACTACTTAACATCTTGTGCTCTAAACTAATTTTTTTGCTCTAAACTAATTTTTGCTCTAAAATGCAGAGAGATAGGAGGGGTGGGGGCTTACAGAGAGGGAGGAGATGATGGCGGGAAGGTGCTCGGTGACGGAGGCACGGGTGGGGAGGGCGGGCTCGGGCTCGGGCTGCGGCGGTCCTGGGAAGGCTCGGGTGGCGGTGAGGTCGAGGGCGGTGGCGGTGAGGTCGAAGGCGGCGACAGTGAGGTCGAGGGCGGCCTTGGGCGGCGGCGGTGAGGAAGAGGGCGGCCTCGGGGGGAGACGGTGAGGTTGCGGGCGTCGACGTCGGCAGAAGACGGCGGCGAAGTGGGGCGATGGTGAATTGGGGAGACGACGGCGAAGTGGGGCGAGGGATTTGGGGGAGAAGTGGTGGAAGAGGAAGGGAAACCGTTGGTTAAGTGAAACATAATGGTAGCGCGTTACTGAACACGCACAATAGCTAAGTTAGCTATAGCGTGTTTCAGTAAACGAGCTACTGCTATGTGATGTAGGGTGGAACCCTAATCAGCGGATCTTTCACGTTCTGGAGAGTGTCCCACGATGATCACGGAGAACACAAGGAGGAAAACGGGGAAAACACGAGAGAAAACACTCCAATCAACACGAAGATGATCACACAAGCGCTAGATTCGCGATACAAAGTCGAGCTACACGATCCAAAGTCAACGTCGGTGGTACAAGGATAGTCTTCTCCGTGAGGAGGTCTTGATTATCCCGTAGGATCTTCCCCGATGTGGAGGCCTTGAATCCGTAGTGGATCTTCTCCGTAGAGGCGCACGGTCTCGTGGGAGAGAATCCACACAAGTCTGAGAAATGGGCTATCCAACAGCTAACCCTAAACGGAATGGGAAAGGAAGTATATATAGTATACGGGGCGAATGGGTACACGGGCCTCGGCCCAGGGGATGCACGCAGGCATATCAGGGGCCGGACGTCCGGGCAACGGGCCGAATGTCTGGGGCTTCGCCGGGCGCCGGGTGTCCGGGGCGAGGGGCCGGATGTCCGGGCTGGAGGGGTTGAGCCACGGGTGTCTTCTGGACACTGGTGCCGGATTTCCGGGCCTGAGGCCGGATGTCCGGGCCATGTCTGGCCGGATGTCCGGGCCCTGGCTGGATGTCCGGGCCCTGTAGCTCCTGTGGCTGGTGGCTTTCTGTAGCTGCTCGTCCAGGGGCCGGATGTCCGGGCCAGGGGGCCGGATGTCCGGGGCCTGGAGCTTCCTTCTGCCCTTCTTGATGCATCACCTCGTCCGTGAACTTGGGGACTTGTCCATCTTCATGCCCTCCTCCAATGTGGTCTTCTTCACACCTGAGCACACAAAAAACATCCGTTTGAGGTAGCAACCATGTCTCGCAAGATTCGTACGGAAGTAGGGCTAGGAGTGACGTCACCTCGGTCTCGACAGCTCTAGCACGAGCACGTGTCATTGGTCCTTGAGGAGGTGAAGGAGGGTCCATGGGGATGACCTTGGGATGCTCCGCATCATCTCCCCTCCCTTGGGAAAGATCCGACCTCGGATCGAAATCTTCATCACCATGGAAAGGAGAGAGATCCTTGACATTGAAGGTGTCGCTCACGGAGTACTTGTCTCGCGGGATGTCGATCTTGTAGGCGTTGTCGTTGTAGCGAGCTAGCACCTCGGCGCGAGGTAGAAGTTTGGACTTGCGCTCGTGTGGGAAGCGGTCCTTGCGAAGATGAAGCCAAACAAGATCTCCCGGTTGGAACACCATTGGTGCCTTGTTGACGTTGAGCTTGGTGGCGAGACGTTGGACTTGCCGTTCGATCATGGCCCTTGTATCTTCGTGCACCTTCTTGAGATAGCTCGCACGTGCACTTGCGTCCATGTTGGTGCGCTCTTGTAGAGGTAGAGTTAGCTTGTCCAATGGGGACAATGGGCTGAAACCGTAGACGAACGTCTTGTCTCGTCCAAAGTGTTCCATGAGTCCTCCTCCATGAGATTCCTGCCAAAAGAGCAAACGAAGCGAAGACTCGGGAATGCAAAGTTTGTTAGCTCTCATAAGATATCCATTCTTGATGTAGTAATGTTCCCAAAAAGTGTGAGTCAAGCACTTACCATAAGGATTTGCAAAGAAAGGGTCATGCTCATATAAATCTTTTAGGTGCTCAAAGCCAATCACATTCAACTCAAGTTGTGTAACAAGTAAGCATTTGCGTAACAAGCATGCATTTGCGTGAAAACTTCCATCTTTCTTAGGCAAGAGAATAACCGGAGCGGCACAAGTGCTTAAGCTGTCACGTACATGACCTTTGTCGATGAGTTTGGGCACTTGCCGTTGTATCTCTTGGGTTGCCTCGGGGTTGACGCGGTAGGGAGCCTTGTTGGGAAATGGTGCGCCGGGTATGAGGTCTATGCTGTGTTCTATTCCGCAAAGTGGAGGTAGACCCGGAGGTAGCTCATCGGGAAAAACGTCCAAGAATTCCTGCAACAATTTAGACAACACGAAAGGTATAGGTGGTGAAGTGTTAGTAGGTTGGGCTTCCCCTTTGCATAGAAGCACAAGGTGAAAGACACTCGATGGGTTCTCACACACTTCTCTCATCTCACTTTTGGTGGCAAATAGCACTAGTTGCTTCTTGTCGCTCATCGTGGAGTCGCTCATATTTGGCTTGTGGCTCTCACTTTCCTTTTGGTGGCTCACTCTCTCACCATTCTCTCCACGATGGTTGGTGGGTAAAAGCTTGTCAGCTGCTACTTGACTTGGAGGCATTGGTCGGAGCACGAATTCCTTACCCTTCATCTTGAAATGATAGTGATTTGTCCGTCCATTGTGTGTGACTCCACGATCATATTGCCATGGACGTCCAAGAATAAGGTGGCACACGGACATGGGTATGACATCACATTCAAGAGTGTCCTCGTAGGCACCAATCTTGAAAGAGACTTGCACGATGTGCTCGACTCGAAGAATTCCGGCGTCGTTGAGCCACTGGACCTTGTAGGGGTGAGGATGCTTCGTCTTGACCAAATGAAGCTTGTCGCATAGCTCTTCGCTTGCCAAGTTGTGACAACTTCCTCCGTCGATAATGACATTGACGGAACGTCCGTTGATGCCGGCCTTTGTGTGGAAGATATGGCATCGTGTGTCTTCGACTTGGCGATGTTTGAGGTTCAAGACCTTGGATATTACTAGAGATGGACTTGGATCGTTGTCACAAAACACTTGATGGTCTTCATCTTTGTTGAGACGCCTGTGCATGACCACGTGGTCGATGGCTTCTACTTCGTCGTCGCTCATCGAGTCATATGTGCCGTCGTCGTTGAAGATCATGGTTCTTTTGTTGGTGCACTCGAATGACTTGTGACCGCGGCCACCACATGTGAAACATTTGATGGAGCTCGTCTTGGGGTCGTCTTCATTTGGAGTTGTAGAGGATGAAGCTCTAGGCTTGAAGTTGTTGGTGGAAGGTGGATGACTCGATGTAGTCGCATTCTTGTAGCTTGGCTTGTCGCCTAAGTTTGTAGAAGGCTTGATAGAGGTAGGAGTAGTAGCCGAAGTCGTTGAAGCTTGGTTGTAGGAACCGAAGTTCTTGGAGTTGAACTTGGAGTACTTGTAGTCCTCTTGAACTTGTCGCTCCGCTTTGGTTGCTTGGTGTACTAGCTCGAGGAGATTGTTGTATAGTTGGAAGTTCGCAATCTTCTTGATAGGATAGTTGAGTCCATTCAAGAATCTCGCCATAGTTTGCTCTTCATCTTCCGTGATGTTTGCTCGTATCATAGCAATCTCCATCTCCTTGTAGCACTCTTCAACGGACTTGGTAACTTGCTTGAGGAGTTGTAGCTTCTTGAACAAGTCGCGGTTGTAGTGTGTAGGCACAAATCTTGCTCTCATGACTTCCTTCATTTGAGCCCAAGTGGTGATAGGAGGTTCTCCTTTTGCTTCTCTTCCCTCTATGATTTGCTCCCAGCAAATGAGAACATAGTCTTGGAACTCAAGGGATGCCATTGCGATCTTCTTCTCTTCATCGAAGTTGTGAAGGCGAAAGATCTTGTCAACCTTCAATGCCCATGAGAGATAGTCTTCGGGATCAATGCTTCCGGAGAACTTTGGCATGGTGAACTTGAGCTTGCCATAGCGATGCTCATCGTTGTTTCCTTGCCTATTGGGAGGGCGATCTCGATTTTGGCGGTTTGCCATATCTTGATGCTCTCGTTGATGTAGATGTTCTTGTTGGAGTTGATGTTCTTGTTGGTGTTGTTGCTCTTGCCGCGCTTGAGGAGGAGCTTCTTCTTGCATTCTTGCTTGATGGCGCCTCTCTTGCATCTCATCGCGAAGGAAATCCTCTTCTTGACGAGTGTGTCGAGTGCGGGCTGCCACATTGCGATGTGCATCTTGTAAAGCACGTTGCGCCGCCATAGCTTGAGCTTCTCGACGTTGTTGTGCTTGGCGGTTAGCCTCGGCATCTTGTTCTTCTTGATATTGACGTGCTCGCTCTTGTTGTTGTTGGCGTAGTCGTTGCCGTTCTTGTGTTTGCTCAAGTGTAGCTTGGTTTTGACGACGTCGACTTTCTTGCTCGTCGAATAGCTCTTGTGAACTCTTGTCATGTAGAGGTTGCCGGTGGTCATGTCGAGCTTGACGTGCGGCTTGACGAAGAGTGTTTGACGTAGGTGTACTTGAGTCTTGCGTGGAGTCGGAGTGTCGACTGGAGCGGCTTCGTCTTTGCGATGATGTTGAGGAAGAACGTCGGTTGATTATCAATGTCCGGAGCTCGTTGTATTGGGTAGTCATGTTGGTGTTGATGGTGTCGAATTGTTCTTTTGTCCTAGCTTCGAATTGGCGTGCGTCCTCGGTGACTTGACCAATGTACTCACGCATAGCTTCACTCTCTTGATGTAGAGCTCGTTGGACACCGAAAAGATGTAGTTTGGTGACGTAGTTGTTCGCTTCTTGAGGATCGTCGAAGATCGGGTTGGAAGATGTATTTGGCCTATCCATCATCACAAGCAAGTATGTGAGTGGGAGAAAGGAGAAGACAATATTAATGTACCTTAACCGAGGTTGAAAATGGATCAATGATCACTTGATAATGTAACCCGGAAATAGCACTATTGGTATCACTTCGTGTCGATTCTCACACCTACACAAGTAAGGCTTTGAGAGGAGCTTGGTTAGGATGTGGCACAAATTCAATGCAATCGTCAAAATGACTCAATGATGTTGAAAATGGTTCACAATTTGCTCATGCAACAAGTAGATCACTAGCAAAGGTAGCACACGGAACACACGCACGGATAGATAAATGTGGTTGTGCAACCAAGGGTGAGCGAAAATGTGGAAAACCACGGAAAATGCTCGTGTTGCACAACACTAGAGAGACGCTAACCGATTGCTTAATAGGCGGATACGCACTTGTGCACGACCTATAAGAGGCAAAACGTAACGACTATCTATCACAAGTATGCTATGAGTGTATGATGTGCCGATGCTTGAGCACTAGATGAAGTTGCTATGATGTATGATCTCTTTGGATGCAAGGCGTATGATGCTATTGTCTTTTGCTTTGGTTGGCTCGTTTGCTTAGAAGCTTGTGAGCTCTTTCTTTGGGTAATTATGCATGCTTCGCGGATCGAGGTAGCTATTGTGTATGCGGGACACTCTTGTGTCACCCGGAGATATGCAAGATACCAAGATGATGTGGTGTTACTCACAATGATGTAGTATGCAATATCTATGACTATCACTAATGTGCACAAGTGTCGTGGCCCGGCAATACTCAAATGGCTAGTCTCAATGGGAAAGCTACGCAAAGATGGTTCATAGGGTGACAATGCAATTGCAAGGTAGAATGAGCGAAGTGTCGTCGATGTTACCGTCCTTGCCGAAGTTGAGCGGTGGTGTTGTCGAAGTCTTGCCGTTCCAAGGTAGCCTAAACATCCAAGGAAACGGTGAAACCACAACTCAAGTATCCAAGGCAAATGGAGACAAACTTTTCAAACTCGGAGCGGGTAAGCGATGGTGGTTGCGGAAGTGGTGGTGGTATGCGGAAGGATGGGTGGGTTACCGAACGAAAATGGCGGTGGAGGAGTGCAAGGTGGGGTGTGGTGGTGGAAAAGTGGCTGCGGGAGGCCGGATGTCCGAGCCAGGGGCCGGATGTCCGGGCCAGGCCGGATGTACGGGGCACGTGCCGGATGTCCGGGGTGCCCGAGGCCAGGGAGAACTCCTTGCAATCGGTGGTTTTGGGGCCAAAATTCGTCGGATTTTGCGGATGAAAAATGGGGAAAAGTGGAGGAAAAGCTAGATCCACACGTGGCACAGCAAATCCATGGAACAAAGTCAACAAAATCTTGCCAAATCAACAGATCACAAAAAAAAATTTGGGGCTCTTTTTGTGGGGAATTTTTCGAAATTGGGAAGAACACAACAAAAACAAGTTAGAAGACAGGGTGTGGGGCTCCAAAATCGTGATCAACCTTGCTCTTGATACCAAGATGATGTAGGGTGGAACCCTAATCAGCGGATCTTTCACGTTCTGGAGAGTGTCCCACGATGATCACGGAGAACACAAGGAGGAAAACGGGGAAAACACGAGAGAAAACACTCCAATCAACACGAAGATGATCACACAAGCGCTAGATTCGCGATACAAAGTCGAGCTACACGATCCAAAGTCAACGTCGGTGGTACAAGGATAGTCTTCTCCGTGAGGAGGTCTTGATTATCCCGTAGGATCTTCCCCGATGTAGAGGCCTTGAATCCGTAGTGGATCTTCTCCGTAGAGGCGCATGGTCTCGTGGGAGAGAATCCACACAAGTCTGAGAAATGAGCTATCCAACAGCTAACCCTAAACGGAATGGGAAAGGAAGTATATCTAGTATACGGGGCGAATGGGTACACGGGCCTCGGCCCAGGGGATGCACGCAGGCATATCAGGGGCCGGACGTCCGGGCGACGGGCCGGATGTCCGGGGCTTCGCCGGGCGCCGGATGTCCGGGGCGAGGGGCCGGATGTCCGGGCTGGAGGGGTTGAGCCACGGGTGTCTTCTGGACACTGGTGCCGGATTTCCGGGCCTGAGGCCGGATGTCCGGGCCATGTCTGGCCGGATGTCCGGGCCCTGTAGCTCCTGTGGCTGGTGGCTTTCTGTAGCTGCTCGTCCAGGGGCCGGATGTCCGGGCCAGGGGGCCGGATGTCCGGGGCCTGGAGCTTCCTTCTGCCCTTCTTGATGCATCACCTCGTCCGTGAACTTGGGGACTTGTCCATCTTCACGCCCTCCTCCAATGTGGTCTTCTTCACACCTGAGCACACAAAACACATCCGTTTGAGGTAGCAACCATGTCTCGCAAGATTCGTACGGAAGTAGGGCTAGGAGTGACGTCACCTCGGTCTCGAGAGCTCTAGCACGAGCACGTGTCATTGGTCCTTGAGGAGGTGAAGGAGGGTCCATGGGGATGACCTTGGGATGCTCCGCATCACTATGCCTTTCTCCTTTTTTCCTTTTTCATTTATTTTTCTTTACATTTTATTTTTTTCCCTTTCTCCTTTTTCTATTTCTTTCATTTTCATTTACTTTTCTATTTGTTTTTCATTTCATTTTATTTTCGTTAGCGTAGCGCCTTACACCTAAACACGCTGCTACAACAATATTAGCGGTAGCGCGGTTTTTATAAGACCGCTACTACTATGTGTAGCGTATCGGCTTAGTGGTGGGAATTTTAGTAGTAGCGCTTTTACCATGAGATGCCCTACTGCTATATATGTATCTGCAGCGCATTTATTCTGCACACGCTACTACTATGTAGCAATAGCGTGCTTTTTTAACAAGCGATACTGCTAAAGATCTATGTATAAGGTTTTCCCTAGTAGTGTAGGACTACAGTAAGTTGATCAGCCGAGGCCGGGCATGCCACCGAAAGGTGTGATGAGGACATCACTAACAAGGTTACACCCACAGCTCTAGCTGACACATATACATGACCAATTACTAGAGCTCGCGCACGCCAATTAAATTACCAGGTACTTTCGTTTCTTGGTAATGAATCTAATGTTCATGAGAATATGATGCTGCCTAAATTGGATACATTTGTCTTGCTTACAAATGAAGGGCCTAGCTTGGACAAGAAGGATGAACATTGGAGCAAGATCAAGCATGGAGATGATGGCATGCGCAAGGGGGACAAGAATGGAGTTTCAATTGATGATTTCAGGACTTTGAAGCCACCATAATGAGTGCGAGAAGCCTTGGACGAAATATACAAGATGCCACTTCATAAATTTCGTCCAGAGGCTATTATAGGTGCTGCGTCACCTTATTATTGGGCCAGGCCCATGTAATTTCGAAATACTTGAGTATAGGCTGTTTTTAGAGTCCGTATGTGTGGGGAAACAAGAGTTAGGGTTGGTTTCGGACCCCTCCACCAAGGGCCACGAAATTCCCCCCTCTTTCCCTCATATATACAGCCCTTAGGGCGTCGTTTAGACTTTGGGTTTTTGTTTAGATTAAAAGTTCGCCATAGCTGCAACTTCGCGTACTTCGTTTGTGTTCAACGACCAGACCAAGGCGTCACAGAACCCCACCTTGATCAATAAAGCTTTCCTCTTATATTCGCAATATCCAGATTGCAATCTTAGTTTCTTGCTTGTTCTTCGTTTGCCTGCAGGAAATAGACCTTCGTGGTCAGGTTGATCGTGCTCCGGCGTGGTCAATAACCTCTCGGAGTTGGTTTAGCGATTGCTAAGGCGCGACGTCCACGCACGTTCGTAGTCGGATCGTCAAAGTCGACTTCATCCAAACGATAGCCACCATCTCATCGAAAGACGGGACACCTTTGCCTCTATCAAGGTGTGTCCAGTAGGAGTTAATCAAGCTGTTGGGTAAGTTGGTGCACCCCTACAGGGAAGTATATCTATTCGAATTGCCATGTCCATGGTAATGGATGCTCGAAGTTGTATCCCTATCTATTACAACTAGTACTGGATGTTGGAGCCACTAAATGGATATGATGGCCCCGGGATCGCTTTCTCGTAGGGAGACGAGGAAGGATCTCTGGGAGTTACTTACACATACTTGTTACTATATGTTATGTTATGTTACTCTACTCCCTTTTGTTGCTGCAGGATGCTAGTCTTCGATAGGCTAGTCCTTCCCTTCTGTTCCAGCAATTCTGCAGTATAGTCCATGATACGTCTCCAACGTATCTATAATTATGAAGTATTCATGCCACATGTACAACAATTTTATATGGTTTTGGTATGATTTGGATGGAACTAACCCGAACTGGCGTTATTTTCAGCAGAACTACCGCAGTGTTGTTTTTTGTGCAGAAATCAAAGTTCTCCCAATGTAGGAATACTTTTTGATGATTTTTTTGGAACAAAATAGGCACTAGAAGCTTCGTGCGAGGGCCAGAAGGTGAAGGAAGTGAGCACAACCCACGACGTCGCGCCAGGTGCCTTACTATGTGGTGGTGTCTTGTGGCCCACTCGAAGCCCATCTTTGCATGAAAACAACGCCAAAAAATCCTGTAAATATAGAAACCACCAAAAATAACCCTAGATCAGAAGTTTCGTCGCTCCAAGCCTTTGTAGCCATGAAAAACCAATCTAGACCCCGTTCTGGCACCCTTTCAGAGGGGGAAATCATCACTGGAGGCCATCTTCATCATCCCGACGGCCACCATGATGAGGAGGGAGTAATCCACCCTCTGGACTGAGGGTTTGTACGAGTAGCTATTTGTTTAATCTCTCTCTCTCTCTCTCTCTCTCTCTCTCTCTCTCTCTCTCTCTCTCGTGTTCTTAAGATGGCACGATGTTGATGTATCACGGGCTTTGTTAATATAGTTGGATCATATGGTGTTTCTCCCTCTCTATCTTGTTGTGATGAATTGAGTTTTCTTTTGAGATTTCATTCTTACCGGATTGAATACTTTTATGGATTTGAGAACACTTGATGTATGTCTTGCTATAAATACCCATAGTGACAATGGGGTATCATATTTATCTGGTTGATATGTATTTTGGCACTCAACTCGTGGATTCCTGAGGTGATATTGGGGTGATCTACGCATACGGGTTTGTTGGTGCAATGATAGCCCCTTTATGTTTTGGAGTTTCATGACATAAACACTATGGCACTTATGTGTTTGCTAGTGCACACAAAGTAACAGGACCCTGATGTATTGAGCAGTTTGATGGAAATGGCAATTGGTTCGGTGTCTCTCCGAAGAAAAATGACTGCGTTCGAGGAGAATGAAGACAAAGTGAAGATGTAGCATTTGTTTTGTTGTTCTTCTTCTTCCTTTGAGTCATAGGACCACCGTACTATTAAGAGGGGTGTAGCGCTTCAAAACTTTGATTCTCTGATGCTAAACCCAAACCCTATGAAAGTTGCAAGAGAAATCTCTTTGTGTTCCGAGCAAATACTTGCCAGCAAGAGACTATAACCTTCTTCGCTGCGAGAGATTTTCCTCGAACCGAGGATTTAGCATTACGTGTTCCTCAAGTAATGTTACCATTGCTCCAAAAACCGAACATTGTGAATATGTTGGTTGGCCACTGGCTGAACTGCGTGTCCAAAAGGTCATTTCCCATCTGGGAAGGTTGCAGCTATAAATAGCCACCCCGCGCCGGCTTTGTCCGATGGCTACTCTTTGATTATGAGAAGATTGTTGAGCAACGCACTCTCTGAGCGCTTTGAGTTTAAAATCCACCGAGAAAAAAAACTGGAGTCGAAGAATCAGATAGTGGTTCAGCATCACTGGAATCTATGTTTAGTACACTCCGCCTATTACTCTTGAGAGCTGCAAACTCTCTAGATGGTTATGTGCCAATTTCTTCAGAGACCAAGAGTTATTGTAGTTCTCGAAGAAGAAATCCGTAAAGGTTCGGAGATCGCCTTCAAGTATCTACCATGAGTGATCGGTTGCAGTTGATGAATCGATTGTCGAGGAGAACATGGTGAACAGAGTTTATCTTCCATGTTAATTCACAGCTCCTCCAACCAGGCGTAATCCTTGTGCAGAAGGACAAAGTGGTAAAACAAATACCTTGTCGCCATCGAGCATCATCGGTTATCTCTATCACTGTAGCGCCCAAGATGCAATTCTATCCCGATCACGTGATGAAATCATGATTGGGGCACAACCGCATTTCAAGCGCTTAGCAAGGTGGATATGTTCACAACATACCATGTACTGAATAGAGGAGAATATCAGATAAAGGCATACACTCGTCACAAGCTACAACATCAATACAACAATCCATCAATACATAGCAATCATCATACAGAAGAGTAGGATCCAACTACGGAGGAAATCAAATGAAAAAGAAGAATGACATCCACCCCGCTAATCCCAGGCTCCCGTCCTGGAACCTATCCCTTGATCGAAGAAGAAGCAGAAGAAGAGCTCCAAAAGCAAACATGCATCGCTTGCACGTCAGATCATTGCATTACCTGTACCTGCAACTGTTATTGTAGTAATCTTTGAGCCACGAGGACTCAACAATCCCATTACCATGGGTATCAAGACTAGAAAAACTTAATGGGTATGGAATGGATAAGTGACGAGGTTGTCGAAAGCACTAAGCACTGTATGGTGGCTAATTTACGGATGCCAGAATATGAAGAGAAACTATGCATGACGGTCGCAAACTAGTAATGATCAATAAGTGACCCTGGGCTACTTCGAGTCAAACATAACCCCACCATGTTCTCTTCCCGAATTCACTCGAAAAGAGACTTTCATGGTTACGCACGCGGGTGGTGTATTTGAATTCGGGTTTAGTGTCTAGTTCTCTACAACTGGATATTATAAATTTCCAAGTTGCCGCATAATAGTGGGCACGACTTTCGAAAAGATTTAACCCTGCAGGGGTGTTCCAACTTAGTCCATCACAAACTATCACACGCATCCGATGGAACATCCTCACAACGTGAAGAACATGATGCTTACGATAATGAATTCCAGTGGACTTGCCTCTCCTCAAAGGTCAAAACTAATCCAACAGGACCTCCCCGCGTGTCGACAATCTCGGTAGGAGCCGCGTCTCTCATTCTCACAACACGATGGATAAGCTATGCGTACAGGTGCCAAATACATAGGGTTTCCCTCTCCGCTTTCCTCTCTCTTCACGCAGCCGCCGCTCCAGGTAAGGGTAGCCCATGCCATAGCTGACGCCATGTCCGAGCCGAGTTTGAGCTCGTGCTCTGCTTGGTCCTTCCAGTGGCTACCCTCTTCTTCCTTGGGAGTGTCAAGATCGTCATCTTCGTCTTCCTCACCCCGCATCCGACCACAAAACCCTGAAGGCTTCTTCCCCATCGTACTCTTCCTCCCCTGCTTCCTCTGCTTCGCAGACCTGAGAACGCCGCTCCGACCAGCGTGTCCCCATGTCGCCTCCACGCCCGATCCGTCATCACCAGTGTGCACAGAGTGAGCATACTCTTCTCATACCGTTTTTCTTTCTCGATTCATGCGATGTAGGCGTCGCTCCGTTCCAACCAGAAGTCGACTACCATGGACGACCAGGGCAGTGAGCTCGAGCCGTGTTTTCACCTCTTCTCACGTCACTTTTGCAAGCACCCACACATGGGCACTCGCACACCTCACGCCACTGCACGAATGCACCGCAGCAGCTCGGCTCGCCCGCAAGCTACATCGTGCCGCCCATCTCTTGCCGCCGCTGCCCCATCGCCGTGCCACTGGACCCGCACTCACTTGCAAATCCTGCATGCCCGCCGACAGTTTTTAGCCAGAGCCGCCGCTGCTACTGGCCACAAGCGACCGCCAAAGTTCTGGATCCTCCGTGCATCCATGGAGTTCCAGGACTGAGCCTCCATTTATAGTCGTGCCCCACATTTTCACAAATACACGCATCTATCCCAGTGGTTAGCACACTTGTTTGCATGCAGAAGGTATTGGATTCGAGTCCTAGGAAACCCCGATTTTTGCCTCCCGATCCTTCCATCCTATAGTTTTTTCCCCTTCATGTTTCTCTCTCTCTCTCTCTTGGTGAGATTTGCATGCATTTTGAGATGATCATATCTTGTCATTGGTTAATACAAATTACACAACTTATATATGTAGAATGCTCAGTACTTTATATAGATTAAATAATTTTCAACTTTCATCCATGTTAAAAATGCTGAAGTTTGATGTTTACATTAATTTGCATAAATGGCATGCTAAAATGGTTTATTTCATAACTAAATAACTCTAGCTCCGAATTAAATAAAAATTATATGTAAATGGGGTAGAAAAATGCATAGATTAACATGGTGCAGTTTATCTTGCTATTTAACAACATTAAAATTGTGTATAGGGCAGAGCAGTACCAAATTTGTAATATGCATATGGGGATTTTCTAAAATTATTATTTGTGTTTCCAGCCTCATTTAAACTTGCCTACTTCACCTCTTGCTATGTTAACAACATTTGACTTTGTCATGCATTATACTTGGTTGTGCATCATGCATTGTTTATGCTTGTGTGTTTACCGCGTTGTTTGCTTCTTTTCGGTTGCGCTTCTTCTCACTAGTTTCGGTAATGTTGCGGATTGTGAGCATTCGTTTGGCGACGCTCGTTCGTCTACTTCATGGACTCGATCTTCTTCCGAGCAGGATTTAAGGCAAGATGACCATTACCTTGGATATCACTGCTATCTTTGCTTTGCTAGTTGTCTCGATGGTATCGCTATGTCGCGCTACCTACCTCTTGTTTGTCAAGCCTCCCAATATACCATGAAACAACCTCTAACCTTTTCCACCATCCTAGCAAACCATTGATTGGCTATATTACCACTTTGCTCAGCCCCTCTTATAGCATTGCTAGTTGTAGGTGTAGTTGCAAGTTGTTCCATGTTGGGACATGGATGTCATGGGATATGAAAATATCACTTATTTAACTAATGCACATATATACTTGGTAAAGGGTGGAAGGCTCGACCTTGTGCTTTGTGTTTTGTTCCACTCTTGCCGCCCTAGTTTCCGTCATACCGGTGTTATGTTCCTTAATGAGTGTTCCTAACAATTGTGGGGTTTTATGGGGACCCACCTAACCAATCGCTTAGGAAAGAACTCTTCCAGCAAGGCCCAACTTGGTTTTACCATTTGCCTAATAACAATTAAAACTTGCATAGGGATTCCTGGGACCCGAGGATAATTAATCAACAACCTCGGGCCAGTGCTCCTCATGAGTGTTGGTCCAAACTAGAGCACTGTGCGGGGCCACCCCTTGGCAACTTGGGGTATTAGGCACCCGTACACGTAGCTTATCCGTCATGTTCTGAGAATGAGATACACGGCTCCTATCAGGATCGTCGACACATCGGGAGGTCTTGCTGGATTAGTTTTGACCTTTGAGGAGAGGCAGGTCCACCGGAATTTGAAAGTGCAACTATCCCTGGGTGGTTTTGGTAATTCCTAACAACATATAGCTCATTGAACTAATGCTCTTTCAAGATGATCATTTTAGAAAGATTAATGATTGGCATGGCATGGATTAGGAATGTGGACCCCTCAAAATTCTAAGGACACATATTGGCTCAAGCTCAAGACTCTACATTTTCTATTTTAATGATCCAAGATCACATTGTGTCCATAGGAAAGCCAATACTATAAAAAGGGATGAGGTGTTGCTTAATGGGTTTCTTGCTCAAAGTGCTTAGTGATATGCTCCAAAACCCTCAACCACTTTCTCACATCCACATATGTCCCAAACCAAAAGTCAAACTCGGTCCCACCGAAAAGTTCTATCCGGCCCCACCGAGTTCATTTGACATAGCCACTGCCACAAAACCCTAATCATTTCGGTCTCACCGAGATGGGATTGCAAACTCTCTGTTTCCCTTCGTAATATTTCGGTCTAACCGAGATGAGCGATCGGTCCCACCGAGTTCGCAATGCAAACTCTCTGTTTCCCCTTCGTAACATTTCGGTCCAAACGATACGAGCGAATCGGTCCCATCGAGTTTGCTTGACCAACTCTCTGGTTAGTCTATTACCAAAATCGGTCCTACCGAGTTTGTGTAATTGGTCTCACCGAGATTACGTTATGCCCAAACCCTAATGAAATCGGTCCTACCGAGTTGATCATATCAGTCCCACCGAAATGCCTAACGGTCACATTATGAACTAAATCGGTCTGACCGAGTTCTCTGATTCAGTCCCATCGAGTTTGGTAAATTGTGGGCAACAGTTAGATTTTGTGTGGAGGCTATATATACCCCTCCACCCACTCTTCATTTGTGAAGAGAGCCATTAGAACATACCTACACTTCCATTACTCATTGTTCTGAGAGAGAACCACCTACTCATGTGTTGAGACCAAGATATTCCAATCCTACCATATGAATCTTGATCTCTAGCCTTCCCCAAGTTGCTTTGCAGTCAAATCATCTTTCCACCAATTCCAAATCTGTGTGAGAGAGTTGAGTGTTGGGGAGACTATCATTTGAAGCACAAGAGCAAGGATTTCATCATCGACACACCGTCTATTACCTTTTGGAGAGTGGTGGGTCCTAGATTGGTTAGGTATCGCTTGGGAGCCTCCTACAAGATTGTGGAGTTGAACCAAGGAGTTTGTACGGGCAAGGAGATTGCCTACTTCGTGCAGATCTACCCTAGTGAGGCAAGTCCTTCATGGGCGATGGCCATGGTGGGATAGACAAGGTTGCTTCTTTGTTGACCCTTCGTGGGTGGAGCCCTCCGTGGACTCGCGCAGCCGTTACCCTTCGTGGGTTGAAGTCTCCATCAACGTGGATGTACGATAGCACCACCTATCGGAACCACGCGTAAAAAAATTCCGTGTCTACATTGTGTTTGCTCCCTCAAACTCCTCCCTTTACCTTCATATGCAATTGTTTTACATTCCGCTGCTATACTCTTAGAATTGCATGTGTAGGTTGGTTGCTTCACTTGTGCTAAAGTTGCTAAAATCTGCCATGAATTAAAATTGGGAAAAGGCTAGATTTTTATTTGGTCAAGTAGTCTAC
>LR738715.1:447271532-447295604 GCA_902687465.1 Secale cereale | reverse complement strand
GATTCAGAAAGGAAGGACAAATCATCATGGAGCTATACAAGACGATGACATCAAGCTCATCTTGGTGAATGGGTATCTAGTTTCGACTCCGATGACCACTCCGAGAGAAGCTATTACTCTAACTCCGAAGATACTCAAGATGAAGGTGTTGCCGGAATTGCTCTTGTGTCAACCAACTCATACGACATATTCGACTCACCAAATGAAGGAATTGGAAGATGCTTCATGGCTAAAGGCCCTAAGGTATCACACCCCGAGTATCTTGATTTCAATAGTCATGAAGATGACTTGCTAGGAGATGATGATTTACTTGTTGGTAGCAATAGTGATGAAACCTATGATGAAATTGCTACTAATCATGCTAATCAAGATAAAACGAATGACAATGATAAGGAGAAGATTGAGCATCTAACTAAAGAATTAAACACTCTCAAGTTAGTTCATGAAACTACCTTGGAAGATCATGAGAACTTACGCTTTGAAAAGCTCAACCTTGAGCAAGAGCATGAGTTCTTAAAAGCAATCAATGATGATCTTCGCAAGAAAACTTCTTCTTACATTGCCAAGCGTTTACTCTTGTCTACTTACATGCCATGAGTAAAATCTAGCAACAAGAACAAGAAAGATTCTTCCTCTAGTAGTAACCACAATCATGCTAAATCCAATATTGTTGCTTCTAGTAGTTATCCTGATTCCACTAATGATTCTCTTAGACAAGTTACACTTGAGCAAGAAAATAGCTTATTGAAGGGAATTATAGAGAAAGGTGTGTACAAAAGCCTTGCCGGGAGTAAGCAATTTGAGGAAATTGTACGCAAGCAAGGAAGACACCGGAAGAATCAAGGTGTTGGTTTTGAACGTAAGTTCAATGACAATGGAGTTGAGTGGGAAGAAGATCAATACCCCAAGACGAAGTTTGTTCCTCAACAAGAGAAGTATGATCCTACATCTTTTCAAGGGACACAAGCACAAGATGATCTTCCACCACAAGACCACAAGCTAAAGGGCAAGGACAAGCTTCAAGAAGAGATTGATGCATTTGAACAAGCTCCTAAAGCCTTGGTCAAGTGGGTTCCCAAGACTACATCAAGTTCTACTTCATTAAGTACGACTACAACTCCAAGGATTCCCATCAAGATGGTGTGGATCCCGAAGAAGAAGAACTAGAGAGTTCTTGGGTCCGCCAACATACTTCACTCATATCATTTTGGCAAGTACAAGTGCAAACAACTTCCATATCTTGCACTAGTTCAAGGATTCACAAACCCTCTTGTTGGTAAGACAAGGGATAAGGTAACCTAATACTTTCATGGACATCATCTTGTGTGCAATTCACTCTCTGTCTATGGATATCTTTGTTTGTTCCTTGTGGGACTAACCCGTGTAGGTATTGAAAGTGCAACTCACTCCAATGGATTGCTCCAAATGATCTACATCAACATTGAGAATCTATATCTTCAACACCTACATGAAGTCATCGTCAACAAAACCCAAGGTTAGTTCATCCCTCTTAGGGCGGATATCACATCTAGGGGGAGCTTTACTCTAATCAATTGAGCTAAAGCAACTCTAATGATGTGAACACAACAATGATTTATGTAAAAGTGGTAACCCCACTTGTGCTTAAACGATGAGTATGACCTATGATCAAATGTTCTCATTTGACTCCTAAGTCAATATACTCATATATAGATGACGTAGTCATCGCCAATTGCTTGATAGATGCAAGAATGGTTGTGCATGCTTTGCTACATATTTCATTTGCTATCTTATTGTGTGAGCATGTTGAATGCATATTTTTCTCATTCGAGGACGTCCATTTGTTGCTTTGATTATTTTGCTCTTTTTCTTTTGCCAAATGGATGGACAAGAATGCCTAAGAACCCCCTCTAGCTATCTATGCTTTTCTCGTCTCAAACTCTATTCATGCTACATCGCAAAGTTTGATCAAGTTAGATTCGAACCACTTTGTGTGAGGAGCACTCGGAGTCCCCGATTCATCATAGACTTAAACTTCCAAAACCTCTTTGTGCATTTTAGTATGACCGAGTCATCCATTTCGGTCACACCGAGTTCACTAAGGTGATCTAGGTTTTCAATCTCGGTGCAACCGATTTGAACTTTTTGGTCACACCGAGTTGCAGTAACTGCTAGCAATTTTGCATCTCGGTGCCACCGAGTTGTTCCACTCGGTCACACCGATAGGGTCAGGTTATATATACCGACGGGTTAAATTTTGGAAAACTTTCGAAAATCTTCTCGTTGGCACGAGACCTGCTCTGCCATCTCAGGTCTCTGGATCATCTCCACGCCGCCAGCGACCTCCTGCCACTGGTCTCCGCCGCCGTCAACGACAATCTGCCCCGCCGTTGCCGCTGTAGCGAGTTCACCGCCGAGTTAGGGTATGAACTTGATCTTTGTGCTATTCCTTAACTCTGATTCATAGCACATTGCTTTGCCATGCTTCTTGCCACGATTGAAATCATCCTATCCAGCAGAAACATCCTTAGATTAGTTTTGATTCAAAAAAAGTAGGGTTGGGTCTCTTGCGAACTCATCTCGGACCTACAGAGTTGTAGAAATCGGTCTCACCGATTTGGCTTAGGCCATTACACACGTGATTTTCGGTCTGACAAAAAATTGCAATCGGTGTGACCGAGTTCAACTCTCTGTGAAACCCTAGCAATCTCGGTGTCACCAAACTGTGACTCGGTCTGACCGAGTTCACTAGTTTAGGTTCCAGAATTGCTTAGGTATCACCGAGTTTAACAAATTGGTTGCTCCGAAATGCTTTCTGTAGAGCACTAAAACTAAGTTTTTGAGTCATCTGTTTTGCAAAAACTCTGCACTTTGTGATGATTATCCATTCTACCTCATCTACATCTATTCACACGGTCAGCTGTCAGTGTGATTGCCAGGATGTCTGATCAGAGTGACAGCCGGAACTTGTCTGAGGAGCAAGTTAACATGAGTGTAGGCACTAGTCCCTCTAGCAGCTCTGATGAGGGTAGCAGGAGCACACCTAGCAACTTGCCCAAGGCAGCTACCAAGACAAGGAAGAAGAAAACTTCTAACACTGATGATGAGGACTTTGTGGCTGATGAGGCCACTTCAAAGAAGAAGGTGCTCAGGAAAGAGTATGGCACAGCTGTTGCAACAAAGCCAGGGATGAACAAGAAGGCACCTGCCAACAGAGCACCAATGTCTAAGGCAGAGCCTCTACTCAAGGGACAATGGTCTACACTCTTGAAACCAGAGATGATGAGCCAACGGGAACAAAGAAGAGAGCTAGGAAAACCACAGCCAGAGTGATTGGCAAGCCATCCATGAGAGAGGATGATGATGATGAAGCTGAAAAAGAAGAGGAAGAGGTTGCTGCATCAGCTCCTAAAGCTCAGGAGCTTATGGGAGATGCAATCAACTCTGGGGCTGCTCCTTCAAAGCCCAAGACTGCCCCCAAAGCTGTTGCTCAAGCCACCAAGTCTGCACCCAAGAGAAGCACTAGAAATATTCCAGCTGCCGAAAAGAACAAGGCCCCAGTGCCTGAGATTGATGAAGATGCTGAAGTTCAAGTGCTTAGGAAGCTCAAGCCCAAGATCCCTGATCATGATAATGCTCATATTGTTGTTGAGGACATGAAGTTGAGGAAGGATGCAGATCTCAAAAGATGGAGACAAAATGACCCATATGATGTGAGGAGAAGGACTGATGTGGACTACAGATTTCATACAAAAGAACAGCAAGACTTCTATGAGACAGTTCTGCTTGACAAGAAGCCCATAGTGTGTGATATGAGATGGGTTGATTCGGACTACATCAAGGATAATGAAGATCATTTTCCAAGTGTGCTTGAAAGTTTCAAAGCATGTGGTGTTGACAAGTTTGTGGGTCAGAAGCTGACCAAATGGAATGATGAACTATCATGCAATTCTACTCCACAGCTCACTTTTATCCTGATGGTAGAATTGTGTGGATGTCTGAAGGTACAAGGTACTAGTCAACTGTTGATGAATGGGCCAAGCTGATAAAAGCCCCTAAAGAGCATGGGGATGACTTGGATGTGTATGCCAAGAAGACGCAAGACCACAAATCCATGGCAAATATGTACAAAGAGATCCCAAACAAACCATTGGAAACACATCAGTTTGGATCTGTACACTTCTTGTTGTCTGGTCTAGCCACACTCAACACAATCTTGAGGCATACATTGTTGCCCAAATCTGGAGATCACAAGATGATCAGAGGACATTCAATCAACTTGCTGCACATTTTTTTATGTCCCTCAAAAATTCAAAGTCATGAGTCTGATTGTTGAAACAATCAAGAGGACAGCTGCTGATCAGAAGAGATCATGTGGGTATGCTCCACACATTCAGGAGCTCGTCAACTCCAAGATGGGCACAGGCATATACTTGTTGGATAAGGAACATCTACCCCTATATCCAGACTTTGAGGACAACACAGTTGTCATGGATGAGAATGAACCTTCATCAGTGCAAGCACAGGAGTAGAGAGCCAAAGCTAGAGCTGAGAAAGCAGCCAAGATGCCAAGTGTTGAAGAGGCATCTCAAGTGTCCCTCAAGTAAAAGCAAGATCAAATTGCATATCTTATTCAAGCAACTTTGAGGATTGAGAAGGGCTTGGCCACCCTGACTTAGAATCAGGAGAGCTTGGAGAGGATCATTGAAAAAAAGTTATATGGTCTTGATCTGAAAGTGACTGAGATACAAACTGTAGTTGAACAGCTGCAGGAGGAAGCAGAGGAGAGGAGAGGGCAGGCTACCACAGATGCCTTTCAGAGAGTGCCTCGAGGTCAGAGATCTATTGTAGTGCCAGTACCTGATACTAGAGCTACTACATCAGCACCAGCAGCTACAGCTTCAGTGCCACCTCCAGCAGCCACTACACCAGCTCCACCTACATCATCTGAAGCCTTCGACCTTGGAGTTCTATGTACACCACCTCCTGAAGACCAAGCCTGAGAGAGGCATAGCACTATGCATTTTTAAACTTTTTGGTAACTTGTTGCCAAAGGGGGAGAAATATGTATAGATCATAGGCTTCGAGAGAGAGTGGTTTGCTTATTGGTCTCTGCTATTTGGTTGAACTTCATTTGTGTGTTTGCTTGATACTCTACGTTATGTGTGTGAGATACTTGCTTGATCATGTGATTGATCATATGCTACCTTAATGCTTGCTTGAATGACATTATATTTTGAATCCCTATATGATCATTCACTTTGCTTGGTGATGAGTGCATGTTTTTAGTCTATATCATTTTGAGCGCTCCACCAAGATGTATGTGACATGGAAGAGTAACCCATGATCCTAATCGATTGTGCATTTGCATTCAAACACAAATTTTAAATAATGCACAAATTTAGGGGGAGCTCTTGCTTATCACATACTTCTCAAAGCGACGATGTATTTAAATCTTATTATCATTTGTCGAAGCTTTGATCTATATGTTGTCATCAATCACCAAAAAGGGAAAGATTGAAAGTGCAACTATCCCTGGCTGGTTTTGGTAATTCCTAACAACATATAGCTCATTTAACTAATGCTCTTTCAAGATGATCATTTAAGAAAGTTCAATGATTGCCATGGCATGGATTAGAAATGTGGACCCCTCAAAATGCTAAGGACACATATTGGCTCAAGCTCAAGACTCTACATTTTCTATTTTAGTGATCCAAGATCACATTGAGTCCAGAGGAAAGCCAATACTATTAAAAGGGGATGAGGTGTTGCCTAATGGGTTTCTTGCTCAAAGTGCTTAGTGATATGCTCCAAAACCCTCAACTACTTTCTTACATCCGCATATTTCCCAAACCAAAAGTCAAAGTCGGCCCCACCGAAAAGTTCTATCCGGCGCCATCGAGTTCATTTGACATAGCCACTGCCACAAAACCCTAATCATCTCGGTCTCACCGAAAGGGATCTCGATCTCACCGAGATGGGATTGCAAACTCTCTATTTCCCTTCGTAACATTTTGGTATAACCGAGATGAGTGATCGGTCCCACCGAGTTCGCAATGCAAACTCTCTGTTTCCCCTTCGTAATGTTTGGGTCAAACCGAAACGAGCAAATCGGTCCCACTGAGTTTGCCTGACCAACTCTTTGGTTAGTCTATTACCAAAATCGGTCCTACCGAGTGTGTGTAATCGGTCTCACCGAGATTACGTTATGCCCTAATCCTAATGAAATCGGTCCTACCGAGTTGATCATATCGGTCCCACCAAAATGCCTAACGGTCACATTATGAACTAAATCGGTCTGACCGAGTTCTCTGATTCGGTCCCACCGAGTTTGGTAAATAGTGTGCAACGGTTAGATTTTGTGTGGAGGCTATATATACCCCTCCACCCACTCTTCATTCGTGGAGAGAGCCATCAGAACATACCTACACTTTCATTACTCATTGTTCTGAGAGAGAACCACCTACTAATGTGTTGAGACCAAGATATTCCAATCCTACCATATGAATCTTGATCTCTATCCTTCCCCAAGTTGCTTTCCACTCAAATCATCTTTCCACCAATTCGAAATCTGTGAGAGAGAGTTGAGTGTTTGGGAGACTATCATTTGAAACACAAGCAAGGAGTTCATCATCGACACACCGTCTATTACCTTTTGGAGAGTGGTGTCTCCTAGATTGGTTATGATAGAGGCAAAGGTGTCCCGTCTTTCGATGAGATGGTGGCTATCGTTTTTGGTGGAGTAGACTTTGACGATCCGACTACGAACGTGCGAGGACGTCGCACCTTAGCAATCGCTAAACCAACTCCGAGAGGTTATTGACCACGCCGGAGCACAATCAACCTGACCACGAGAGTCGATTTCCTGTAAGCAAACGGAGAACAAGCAAGAAACTAAGATTGCAATCTGGATATTGCGAATATAAGAGGAAAGCGTTATTGATCAAGGTGGGGTTCTGTGACATCTTTGTCTGGTCGTTGAACACAAACGAAGTACGCGAAGTTGCAACTATGGCGAACTTTAATCTAACCAAAACCCAAAGTCTAAACAACGCCCTAAGGGTTGTATATATGGAGGAAGAGGGGGGGTAATTTCGTGGCCCTTGGAGGAGGGGTCCGAAACCAACCCTAAATCTTGTTTCCCCACACATACGGACTCTAAAAACTTCATATACACAAGTATTTCGAAATTACATGGGCCTAGCCCAATAATAAGGTGACGCTGCACCTATAATAGCCTCTGGACAAAATTTATGAAGTGGCATCTTGTATATTTCATCCATGGATTCACGCACTCATTATGGTGGCTTCAAAGTCCTGAAATCATCACTTGTAACTCCGTTCTTGTACCCCTTGCGCATGCCATCATCTCCATGCTTGATCTTGCTCCAATGTTCATCATTCTTGTCCAAGTTAGGCCCTTCATTTGTAAGCAAGACAAATGTATCCAATTTAGTCAGCATCATATTCTCATGAACATTAGAATCATTACCAAGAAACGAAAGTACCTGGCAATTTAATTGGCGTGCGCGAGCTCTAGTAATTGGCCATGTATATGTATCAGTTGGGGCTGTGGGTGTAACCTTGTTAGTGGTGTCCTCATCATCCTCCCCTTCTTGAATTGAAGTCGTCCTCGACGGAAGCTCATCTTCATCACCCAAGTAAGGCTTTAAATCTGCAATGTTAAATGTGGGACTAACCCCAAAATTTGCAGGCAACTCAAGTATATATGCATTATCATATATTTTCTCTAACACCTTAAAAGGACCATCAACACGTGGCATTAGCTTTGACTTGCGCAAATTAGGAAACCTATCCTTACGCAAATGTAACCAAACAAGATCTCCAAGTGCAAAGACAACATGTTTTCTACCCTTACCTCCAACAAGTTTATATTTAGCATTCATGCGCTCAATATTTTCCTTAGTTAACTCATACATTTCTAAGATCAATTCATCATGTTGTTTAGCATCAAAATTAACCTTCTCCGAAGATGGAAGAGGCAACAAATCAATGGGTGCACGAGGTAGGAAACCATAGACAACTTCAAAAGGGCACATCTTAGTAGTAGAATGCAACGAATGATTATAAGCAAATTCAATATAAGGCAAGCATTCTTCCCACATTGCTTTGTTATTTTCCAAAACAGCCCTAAGCATAGTAGACAAAGTTCTATTGATTACTTCAGTTTGTCCATCAGTTTGGGGGTGACAAGTAGTACTAAAAAGCAGTTTAGTCCCCAACTTAGCCCATAAACATCTCCAAAAGTGGCTAAAAAATTTAGTATCACAATCTGAAACAATAGTATTTGGCACACCATGCAAGCGAATAATTTCACGGAAGAACAAATCATCAACATTAGCAGCATCATCGCTTTTATGACATGGTATAAAGTGTGCCATCTTCGAGAACCTATCCACGACAACAAATATGCTATCCCTCCCCTTCTTTGTTCGAGGTAAACCCAAAACAAAGTCCATAGATATATCTTCCCAAGGAACACTAGGGACAGGCAAAGGCATATATAGACCATGAGGATTGAGTCGTGACTTAGCTTTTTGACATGTAGTTCAGCGAGCAACAAAACGCTCAACATCCCGTCTCATCTTTGGCCAAAATAAATGTGTAGCAAGTACATCCTCCGTCTTCTTCACGCCAAAGTGTCCCATTAATCCTCCTCCATGCGCCTCCTGGAACAACTAAAGACGAACAGAGCTAGCTGTAATGCATAGTTAGCACGAAACACAAATCCATCATTAACGACGAACTTGTTCCATGTTCTCCCTTCTTTACAATTCTGCAATACATCTTTAAATTCAGCATCATGCACATATTGATCTTTGATGGTCTCCAAACCAAATATTTTAAAGTCAAGTTGTGAAAGCATAGTATAATGACGAGACAATGCATCAGCAATAACATTTTCTTTTCCCTTCTTGTGTTTAATAACATAAGGGAAAGTCTCCATGAATTCAGCCCATTTAGCATGTCTACAGTACAGTTTTGCTTGACTTTTAATGTGCTTCAAAGATTCATGATCAGAATGTATAACAAATTCTTTGGGCCATAAATAATGTTGCCATGTTTCCAAAGTCCGAACAAGAGCATATAATTCCTTATCATAAGTAGAATAATTCAGACTAGGCCCACTCAATTTTTCAGAAAAGTATGCAAAAGGTTTACCATCTTGTAATAACACACCTCCTAACCCAATTCCACTAGCATCACATTCAAGCTCAAAAGTCTTATTAAATCAGGAAGTAGGAGTAAAGGAGCATGTGTCAACTTATCTTTCAATACCATGAATGCTTCTTCCTGTACAGTACCCCAAACAAAGCACATCCTTCTTTGTAAGCTCATTGAGAGGTGCAGCAATGGTGCTGAAATCTCTCACAAAACGCCTATAGAATCCAGTGAGGCCAAGGAAACTCCTCACGTGTGTGACCGTTTTGGGTTGCGGCCAACTCTCAGTAGCTTCAATCTTGGCTTTATCAACCTCAATTCCCTGTGGAGTAACAACATAGCCAAGAAAAGATACTCGGTCGGTGCAAAAGGTGCACTTTCAAGGTTACCAAACAAACGTGCATCACGTAGAGCAATAAAACCAGCACGTAAATGTTCCAAATATTCCTCCAAAGATCTGCTATAAATTAATATATCATCAAAGTAAACTACCACAAATCGTCCAATGAAAGCACGTAAAAATTCATTCATTAATCTCATGAAAGTACTAGGTGCATTAGTTAACCAAAAGGCATGACTAACCACTCATATAATCCAAACTTAGTTTTTAATGTTGTTTTCCATTCATCTCCCAATTTCATATGAATTTGATGGTATCCACTACGCAAATCAACTTTGGAGAATATTGTAGAGCCACTCAATTCATCAAGCATATCATCTAGCCTAGGAATAGGATGACGGTAATGAATAGTAATATTATTAATGCCTCTACAATCAACACACATACGCGATGTACCATACTTTATTGGCACTTGAATAATAGGAACAACACAAGGACTGAGGGATTCACGTATATAACCTTTGTCGAGTAGCTCCTGTACTTGACGCATAATCTCCTTCGTGTCCTCTGGATTGGTACGGTATGGTGCGCGGTTGGGTAGCGATGCACCGAGAATTAAGTCAATCTGATGCTCAATCCCTCGAATAGGTGGTAATCCCGGTGGCACGTCTAGTGGGAAGACGTCCGCAAACTCCTGCAAAATGTTAGTGACAGCAGGAGGCAAAGAGGAAGGCACATTGGATGTAGTAAGGATGTGGATGTGGTCTTGTGGTGAGAGATAGCTTCTACACCATCTCCTTGCTAGCCAAGTTGTTGCAGCTCCCTCCATCTATGATGAGCGAACAGAACGTTCCTTCACTACTCCCTTTGTGTGGAACAAATTATGCCTCTGATTTTGCATCCGCTTGTGTGACCTGCACACTCAAAACACACTGAGCAACTAAACATTCATACCTGTCAGCATCTTCAGGAGCCATGTATTGTGTCTCATTTTCATAATCATCTCCACCGTGTTCTTCACGTGTAATAAGAGCCAAAATCTCCTCATCATAGTCACTAGCGGAGTCATAACCACCATCCTCAATAGCAATCATGACACGCTGAGATGGGCATTTGCTCGCATAGTGACCACGACCAGTGCAATGACTAGATATAACACCATGTGTTGGCCCTGTGGATGCCATGGATGAAGAAGAGCTCTGCGTAGGACCAGAAGGTGTACTCCTGGTTGATGGTGGTGGTGCATGTTTGCTTTTATCACGGCTAGAAGTGATGGATGACATGGTGAGACTCTTTCTCGCTATTTTGGGCCAAACAGCAGAAATGCCCCCCCAAAGAAAGCTATTTGAGTGCCTAAAAAAACTGTTGAGGCCTTGCCTATTACTGCTCGACTAACCATGCAAGCATATTTTTTTGACATAATGAGTAAAAGCATACATCTTTCCATCATTATACTCATTCTTCTGGAAGGAATTTCAATGCTTATTCCTTCAATTATGCTCGTACCTCATCGAACAACAATTATTCTTATCGAAAGAAATCATATCCTGCTCGCTCTATAGTTTTGAAGCCACCTACAAAAATGTGGGTTGTTAAGAAAGCATAATTCTTTTGCAGGACTATGTCTCCGGGTGTATAGAATGGATAATCGATAGTGGATGCACTAGTCGTATGACCGAAGACAAGCTGTTGTTTGTCGACCCCAATTTGACTGCTTATCGTCTGAAGTATATCACTTTTGGATACAACAGCAAAGGAAAAGTAATTGGGCTAGGTAAAATTGCTATATCCAAGGACAAGTCCATTGATGATGTTTTACTTGTTCACTCACTTGGTTTCAATCTTATGTCATGATGAGGACATCACTAACAAGATTACACCCACAACTCCAACTGACACATATACAGGACCTATTACTAGAGCTCGCGCACGCCAATTAAATTACCAGGTACTTTCGTTTCTTGGTAATGAATCTAATGTTCATGAGAATATGATGCTGCCTAAATTGGATACATTTGTCTTGCTTACAAATGAAGGGCCTAGCTTGGACAAGAATGATGAACATTGGAGCAAGATCAAGCATGGAGATGATGGCATGCGCAAGGGGAACAAGAATGGAGTTACAAGTGATGATTTCAGGACTTTGAAGCCACCATAATGAGTGCGTGAAGCCTTGGACGAAATATACAAGATGCCACTTCATAAATTTCGTCCAGAGGCTATTATAGGTGCTGCGTCACCTTATTATTGGCCAAGGCCCATGTAATTTCGAAATACTTGAGTATAGGCTGTTTTTACAGTCCGTATGTGTGGGGGAAACAAGAGTTAGGGTTGGTTTCGGAACCCTCCACCAAGGGCCACGAAATTCCCCCCTCTTTCCCCCATATATACAGCCCTTAGGGCGTCGTTTAGACTTTGGGTTTTGTTTAGATTGAAGTTCACCATAGCTGCAACTTCGCGTACTTTGTTTGTGTTCAACGACCAGACCAAGACGTCATAGAACCCCACTTGATCAATAAAGCTTTCCTCTTGAATTCGCAATATCTAGATTGCAATCTCAGTTTCTTGCTTGTTCTTTGTTTGCCTGCAGGAAACAGACCTTCGTGGTCAGGTTGATCGTGCTCCGGCGTGGTCAATAACCTCTCGGAGTTGGTTTAGCGATGGCTAAGGCGCGACGTCCTCGCACGTTCGTAGTCGGATCGTCAAAGTTGACTTCCTCCAAAATGATAGCCACCAACTCATCGAAATACGGGACACCTTTGCCTCTATCAAGTGGTATCAGATTTCCAGGTTGCTCGGTGAGATTTTACAGTTTTTCGTAGATTTGATCGAGTCTGTTCTTCATACCTACAGTCCACGAAAAAGCCAAAAAAATAGGGTTAGTTCATCATATCCGAACCAGTCTGAGCCATTGCATAATCTTTTCAGTGTTTGCTTAGTTGAATTTGCGGTTGCATCGTCGTGTCAAGTTGCTGGTCTTAGCGTCTAGTCTTTTAGAGTTTCGAGTTCTGGTCATAAGTTGTCACGCCGCCGCCGCAACATCTTCATCGCTACTGCCACATACCACCACCGATCCGTATCCATATACCATCACCAATCCGTATCCATATACCACCACTACTGCCATATACCACCACCACTACCTTATCCTACCACCATATAT
Organism: Secale cereale; assembly: GCA_902687465.1. NCBI lineage: Eukaryota > Viridiplantae > Streptophyta > Magnoliopsida > Poales > Poaceae > Secale > Secale cereale. The sequence continues at coordinate 447,282,939 of LR738715.1, read as the reverse complement.
CCACCACCAATCCGAGTTCTTTTCATATTAGGTTTGTTCTCGAGATCCATCTAGGTTTCGGATTCGTGTTTCCTTGCCTGCGTAGGTCTCGGAAAAAAACGACTCCGGAGACCCCTAGGCATTTTTTAGTCCAAAATTTCGACAGGTGAAAATATTTTTCCCTAACCTATTTTTAGGCTTTTCTGAGTCTTTTGAGACACGTGCCACCATACAGTTTTTTACCGCACTTTTCGTTGTCGCTGCCCTGTTTCCGAAAAAAAAATTGTTAAAAAAATTTCGTGCCTATCATCTTAGTTTGACTTGGGAAGTGTTTTGAGACACTCGCCATTATAGTGATTTTTGGCAAAAAAAAAGGAGGAGCGCAAAAAAAAACAAAAAAAAGAACGCAAAAAAAGAGGCGAAAAAAATTCAGAGTGTGCTTTCCCCTTGTTTACGTGCAGCGCCGTGATTTTGTTAGTGTTCTAGGCTCGCGTCTCTAGTACGGTCTAGCCTAGGACCAGGATAGTACCGTCGTTGAGCGTTTATTCAACGTTGCATCTCTGAATTGATTATTGATGACCCTTTTTCCTACCATCTTATAAGCCTTCCGAGCTCCACATACATCTACGTCGTGTGTTTTGACTTTCCCTGGTAATCGCTTTATCCAACCTTTGAGAGTTTTGACTACCACGGTTGCCGATCACCACCTGCTGCTGGGTAAGAACTGGTAAGAATTTGAGATTTGCTTGACGGATTTGTAACGCCCGACCACCACCATTTTCTAGTAGTCTATAGGATCATATTCTTGTGAGTTTCTATTGCTGCTAACCATGCCAGGATCACAAGCCGGCGAGACTGACTGGGAGAACTTGACGAACAAGGAGCTTCATGATAAGTTTCAGCAAATGATGAGAGGACGGGTCCAAGATGTGCTCAACAGATTTGACAAGGCCATGGAGAAGATAGATGGCATGCAGAAGACGTTTGTAACAAAGCTCGATAACAATTTTGCTGAATTGCTTTCGTGTTTTTCACCACCACCGGCTGCTGCAGCTGTCCCACCTCAAGAACAACAACAACAACAACAACAACAACAACATCGCCTTCCAAATCAAGTGGGACGAGCACAACGCGTTCCCCTTGAGCCTGGTCAAGCTTCTGGTGCCGCTGTTGATGTTACTGTAGCTCCTGCTGCTACTACAGAGGTGGAGGACCATTACGAGGATGAGGTTGACCAAAATCAGAACTATGTGCAACCACCAGCACCACCACCACCAGGTCGTCCTCATGCATATCATCGCAATGGTAGGGCTGCACCACCACCTGAGGTACATGACCATCTTCCTAAACTGAAATTGAATATTCCACCATTTGAGGGTAGATATGTTCTTGATATATATCTTACTTGGGAGTTAGAAACTGAACAACGATTTACATGTTTACACTATCCCGAGGAGAGACGTGTTCCTGCTGCTGTTTGTGCTTTCACTAGTTTTGCATGTGTTTGGTGGTCTGAACATTGTAGATTATATCCTATTCCAGCTACTTGGGCTGCTTTGAAAACTGCTATGTGTACTCGTTGGGTACCACCATATTATCAACGTGAATTACATCAAAAATTGCAGCGCTTAAGACAAGGAAAAAATGCTGTAGAAGAATATTATCAGCAATTACAAACTGGCCTGATCATATATACAAACTGCTATGCTTGCACGTTTTATGGGTGGATTAAATAGAGTGATTCAGACCATTCTAGAGTATTTGGATTATAATAATATAACTCGTTTATTCCATCTTGCTTGTAAAGCTGAACGTGAAGTGCAGGATCGACAGGTATTGGTGCGGACTAACTTTTCTGCGGGTCGACCTTCATCATGGACACCACGTGCATCCTCTACTTCCATACATTCTACTGCACCTACACCTCCATCAGCTGTTACCTCCAGCCGTGATACAAGGAAGCAGGCACAACCACCATTATCTGCCAAGAGCACACCTATTGGGCCTGCACAGAGTTCTTCTTCTTCCATGGCATCAACAGGGCACACAAGTGATATTATTTGTCGTTGTTGTAAGGGAAGAGGACATTTTGCGAGAGAATGCAAATCTTAGCGTGTGATGATTGCTACTAAGGATGGTGGATATGAGTCCGCTAGTGACTATGATGAGGAGACTTTGGCTCTTATTACACGTGAAGAACACGGTGGAGACGATTCTGATCATGAGACGCAATACATGGCTCCTGAAGATGCTGACAGGTATGAATGTATAGTTGTCAACGTGTTTTTAGTGTGCAGGTTACACAAGCTGAGCAAAATCAGAGGCATAATTTGTTCCATACAAAGGGAGTTGTGAAGGAACGGTCTGTTCGCGTGATCATAGATGGAGGGAGTTGCAACAACTTGGCTAGCATGGAGATGGTGGAGAAGCTATCTCTCACCACAAGACCACATCCACATCCTTACTACATCCAATGGTTTAATAACAGCGGCAAGGTTAAGGTAACACGTACTGTTCGTGTGCATTTTAGTATCTCTACATATGCTGATTATGTTGATTGTGATGTGGTACCTATGCAAGCATGTTCCTTATTACTTGGTAGACCATGGCAATTTGATAAAAATTATGTACACCATGGTAGAAACAATCAGTATACTCTTGTTCATAAGGATAAAAATATTACTTTGCTTCCTATGACTCCTGATTCCATTTTGAAAGATGATAATAATAGAGCTAGTAAAGCAAAACTGGAGCAAAATAAGAGTGAAAATCAGATTGTGGCAAAAGAATTTGAGCAACAAATGAAGCCTAATAACACACCATCATCTCATGTTGCATCTGAAATTAAATTAAAGAGTGGATGTTTATTTGCCACCAAATCTGATATTGATGATCTAGATTTAAGCAAATCTGTTTGCTATGCTTTTGTATGCAAAGAGGCATTATTTTCATTCGAGGGCGTGCCTTCCTCTTTGCCTCCTGCTGTCACTAACATTTTGCAGGAGTTCGCCGACGTCTTTCCACAAGACGTGCCACCGGGATTACCACCTATTCGAGGGATTGAGCATCAGATTGACTTAATTCCCGGTGCATCGCTACCCAACCGCGCACCATACCGTACCAATCCAGAAGAGACGAAAGAGATTATGTGTCAAGTACAGGAGCTACTCGACAAAGGTTATATACGCGAATCCCTTAGTCCTTGTGTTGTTCCTATTATTCTAGTGCCGAAAAAGGATGGTACATCGCATATGTGTGTTGATTGTAGAGGCATTAATAATATTACTATTCGTTATCATCATCCTATTCCTAGGCTAGATGATATGCTTGATGAATTGAGTGGCTCTACAATATTCTCCAAAGTTGATTTGCGTAGTGGATACCATCAAATTCGTATGAAATTGGGAGATGAACGGAAAACAGCATTTAAAACTAAGTTTGGATTATATGAGTGGTTAGACATGCCTTTTGGATTAACTAATGCACCTAGTACTTTCATGAGATTAATGAATGAAGTTTTACGTGCTTTCATTGGACGATTTGTGGTAGTTTACTTTGATGATATACTGATTTTTAGCAGATCTTTGGAGGAACATTTGGAACATTTACGTGATGTTTTTATTGCTCTACGTGATGCACGTTTGTTTGGTATCCTTGGAAAGTGCACCTGTTGCACCGACGGAGTATCTTTTCTTGGCTATGTTGTTACTCCACGGGGAATTGAGGTTGATAAAGCCAAGATTGAAGCTATTGAGAGTTGGCTGCAGCCCAAAACAGTCACACACGTGAGGAGTTTCCTTGGCCCCGCCGGATTCTATCGATGTTTTGTGAGAGATTTAAGCACCATTGCTGCACCTCTCAATGAGCTTACAAAGAAGGATGTGCCTCTTGTTTGGGGTACTGCACAGGAAGAAGCATTCACGGTATTGAAAGATAAGTTGACACATGCTCCTTTACTCCAACTTCCTGATTTTAATAAAACTTTTGAGCTTGAATGTGATGCTAGTAGAATTGGGTTAGGAGGTGTGTTATTACAAGATGGTAAACCTGTTGCATACTTTTCTGAAAAATTGAGTGGCCCTAGTCTAAATTATTCTACTTATGATAAGGAATTATATGCTCTTGTTCGGACTTTGGAGACATGGCAACATTATTTATGGCCCAAAGAATTTGTTATACATTCTGATCATGAATCTTTAAAGCACATTAGAAGTCAAGCAAAACTGTACCGTATACATGCTAAATGGGTTGAATTCATAGAGACTTTCCATTATGTTATTAAACACAAGAAGGGAAAAGAAAATGTTATTGCTGATGCATTGTCTCGTCTTTATACTATGCTTTCACAACTTGACTTTAAAATATCTGGTTTGGAGACCATCAAAGATCAATATGTGCATGATGCTCAATTTAAAGATGTATTGCAGAATTGTAAAGAAGGGAGAACATGGAACAAGTTCGTCGTTAATGATGGATTTGTGTTTCGGGCTAACAAGCTATGCATTCCAGCTAGCTCTGTTCGACTTTTGTTGTTGCAGGAGGTGCATGGAGGAGGATTAATGGGACACTTTGGCGTGAAGACGACGGAGGACGTACTTGCTACACATTTCCTTTGGCCAAAGATGCGACGGGATGTTGAGCGTTTTGTTGCTCGCCGCACTACATGTCAAAAAGCTAAGTCATGACTCAATCCTCATGGTTTATATATGCCTTTGCCTGTACCTAGTGTTCCTTGGGAAGATATATCTATGGACTTTGTTTTGGGTTTACCTCGAACAAAGAAGGGGAGGGATAGCATATTTGTTGTCGTGGATAGGTTCTCGAAGATGGCACACTTTATACCATGTCATAAAAGCGATGATGCTGCTAATGTTGCTGACTTGTTCTTTCGTGAAGTTATTCGCTTGCATTGTGTACCAAATACTATTGTTTCAGATCGTGATACTAAATTTCTAAGCCACTTTTGGAGATGTTTATGGGCTAAGTTGGGGACTAAACTGCTTTTTAGTACTACTTGTCACCACCAAACTGATGGTCAAACTGAAGTAGTCAACAGAACTTTGTCTACTATTCTTAGGGCTGTTTTGAAGAATAATAAGAAAATGTGGGAAGAATGCTTGCCTCATATTGAATTTGCTTATAATCGTTCGTTGCATTCTACTACTAAAATGTGCCCTTTTGAAATTGCCTCATATTGAATTTGCTTATAATCATGATTATGATGATGACATGTATGCTATAGAGAATAATTATAACCATGAAACTTTTCATCATCGTTTTAATGCTCAAATTGATCATGCCAATCAAGTGTCTCGTGATAGTTATTTTGTTGAGTTTGCTCCCACTACTATTCATGGGAAGAAATTTGCTTATGTGGAGAGTAGCAATATTTATATGCTTATGCATCATGAAAAGAATGCTTTATGTGATAGCTATATTGTTGTATTTATTCATGATGCTACTGAAAATTATTATGAGAGAGGAATATATGCTTCTACATATTTCAATAATATCAAGTTTCCTCTCTTTACGTTGAAAGTTTTTCAAGTGTTGCTTTTTGCCTTCCTATGCTAGTTGATTATTGTCCCCATAAATTGTTTGCTTACAAAATCCCTATGCATAGGAAGTGGGTTAGGCTTAAATGTTATTGCCATATGCTTCATGGTGCTCTCTTTGTGTTTCAATTCTTATCTTTTATGTGAGCATCATTGAAATCATCATGCCTAGCTAAAAGGCATTAAAGAAAAGCGCTTGTTGGGAGACAACCTAGTATTTATATCTACTATTTTTGTGTGTTCAGATGGTTAATCTACTGTAGTAATCATGTTTTATAGCTTTTGTTTCAATAAAGTGCCAAGTAAAGCCTTTGAGATAGTGTGGATGATAGTTGACTTGATGTTGTGAAAAACTGAAAGTTTTGTGTCTAATGCAGAAAATTCTATAAATTACTGGACCATGCTAACATTCTGAAATTTTTACACAGGATTGATATACAAATTTCCAACGCTATTCTAAATTTTCAGAATTTTAAGAGTTGCAGAAGTATGGTCAATGTCCGGATTATTACAAACTGTTCTGTTTTCGATAGATTATGTTTACAATACAAAGTTTGCTTGCTTTAGTGTTTACATAACTTATATTAAGTGATATAAATGTGGAAATAATAGAGTACAGTAGGCATTATGTCGAAAAAAGTGAACCTTGTCATTGACAATACCTAAGTGAATGATTTGATGTTTATCATACTAACCCATCTCACGAAGTTCCGTTATGTTTTGTGTGATTGAAGTTTTCAAGTTTTGGGTTAGTGTAGACATGAGGAGAACAAGGAGTGGCAAAACCCTAAGATTTTATATGCCCAAGGCACCCCAAGGTAATATTCAAGGAATACCCAAGGACCTAAGCTTGGGGATGCCCGGGAAGGCATCCCCTCTTTCGTCTTCAACATCATCGGTAACCACACTTGGAGCTATATTTTCATTCGTCACATGATATGAGTTTTGCTTGGAGCGTAATTTTATCTTGTTAGGATTTTCTTGTTGTTATTTAGAATAATGTTTGCATCTTTTGATTCAATAAAAGTGCCAAGGATAGCCTTTACCATGCTTATATTGCAAGTCTATATGTTGTTGTATGAAAACAGAAAGTTTATCGTTGTTGCAAAAATTCCCCAGAAAAATCAGAATGTGATAAAATGATGAATTTTTTGGAAAATAACTATGTTTAATTTTCTACGGTATGGTAAATTTCTAGAATTTTTTGAGTTAGATAAGTATGAATCTCCTTGCATTCTTTACAAACTGTTCTATTTAGACAGATTGCTGCTATGTTTGCATTGTTTGCATATTTTTGCTTGTTTAATATTTCTATCTGAGGATAGTAGTATTAAATATTGTCGGGGAAACTGATCCACCCACGAACACCTATGGGACCGGAGCCCCTTTTCGGTACGGCAGGGGGCGGAGGTAGCACAAAGAGCGGATCGAGGCGAGCACACGAGCAGTTTACCCAGGTTCGGGGCACACAGATGTGTAAAACCCTACTCCTGCTTTGGTGGTTGTATTGAGTTCTTTGCTCGGGAGCGCAGGGAGCTACAGTCCACTCCAGCGGCTAGCAAGACCGAGCGCGAAAATCCTCGATTCTCTAACCCCCCTCTACGTTGCGCATGGGCCTCCTTTTATAGGCTCATGGGGTCACCGACAGGTGGCAACGCAGGTGAGGGTAAAAGTGTAAAAAGAGTGGTAGTTGGTACAGTGCTTGTACAGTGTTCCATACCTAACCCTGACGGCAGGGGACAAGGGCATTAAATGCCCGTCGCCATCGCCCAAACAGTGCAAAAAGTGGCCGTCAGGGGCGCCACCATCCGCCACGACGGTAGCCTTGTCATCGCCGCTTGCCACCGTGTACCCCTGGCTGCACAGCCTTCCGCCACGTGCGCCTGGAAGGGTCCTAGAGCGACGCGTGGGTGGATGCGCTGGAGCGCGGGTACTGAGTGGAAGCTTGCCGCGGCAAGCGCCTTGCCGCGGTTGCTATCTTGTCGCTTCCGGGAGCTTGTCGCACACCGGGCCTTGCCGGGACGCGTGGCGCGTCGCGGCAAGTTCCTTGAGGTACCTTAGTTGGCCCTCCCGGCAGGCTCCTCTTGCCGGGGTCTTGTGTCTTGGGTGATCTTATGCCTTGAGTGGCCTTCCCGGCAAGCTCCTCTTGCCGGAGCCTTGTCTCCTAGGCTTGGATACTTTGTTCTTGAATGGCTCCAAAGGAACCACAAAGGACCTTGGCGATCACCTGGCAAGCCTTGCCGCGGGACGCGGTGACTGCCCGTGCACAAGTTCGGGATACTAAGGGTACCCCTACTTTAGTACACCGACAGGAGCCCCCGGGCCTGGACCATACACGGTGCCGAGCGCTGCTGGGCCAGGCCCAAAATAGTGCATGGGCACGCGCGGCCTGGTTTTCGCCGTATCTTTCTCCGTATCCGCCGCGCTCTCCCCTAACGGCATGCGTCAATCGCGGCCTCGTGGGAGAGATCGTGGGCTGTTTCTTTATTCGGAAATGCGGAACGTCCGCTCCCTCCCCCCTTATAAGCAGGAGAAATAGGGGCAGTTCGTCCATCCGCCCGTTGCTTCTTCAATCTTGAGAGCCTCCGCCGCTCCCCTTCTTCCTAAAGCTTGAAAGAGAGCAGTGCTCCGCCCCCCGTCGCCGCCAGCACCACCAGCGCCGTCGACCTCCCTCACCGCTCCCGCCATGGCTCCGAAAGGCGAGAAGGGGAAGACCACGAAGTCGGCCGAGGCGCTGCGGCTCGCGGCGCTGCGAAAGACGCGGGCTGTCTTCCCCCCAAAGCTTGCCGTGAGGAAGCTGAAGGAGAACTATTACCTCTTCTGGTCGGGGGAGACGCGGGCGCATTCGCGCACCCAGGTACTCCCAGCCATTTCTTGCGAAACGGTTCCGAACGGATACGCGTTCTTCGCCCTGTTCTTCTATTGCGGGCTCTGCCCGCCCTTCTCTGAATTTTTCTGCGACATCATGAACACCTACGGGTTCCACCTCTTTGACTTCACCCCCAACGCCATCCTGACAATGGCAGTTTTCGCACATCTGTGCGAAAACTTTGTCGGAGTCTTCCCCAATGTAGCTCTTTTCCGCCACTACTTTACGCCCCGAGTAGAGAGAGGAGAGCCCTTGTCTGGCGGAGTCTCCTGGATCTCGAGGACGCAGAAGAAGGAAGCTTATCTAGAGGGAGAGCTCTGCGGCAAATGGGATGAATGGAGAGCAGATTGGTGTTGGATCGTAGAGGAGAACCCGCAGCCATTCACCGCCCGGCACCAAGCCCTAGTAGTACGCGGCAACGACTGGAGCGACTTGGCCCCGGAAAACAGCAGACTAAGGATTGCCACTGCCCGGATCCTTCGCCTCAGGCTTGCCGGGCTTACTGTAGGCGCAGTTGGCGCAGACTTTCTTCGCCGCCGCATCGCCCCCCTGCAGGAGAGGAAGAGGCCTGCCTGGGAGTTTGAGAACGCGGCAGATATCATGAGGCTGTGCCCAGGCCTCAACTACAACTTCACGGTCCTGGAGCTCAATGGGATGCTGCAGGAGCTGTTTAAGTATGACCCCGATCATCCCGAAGTCTTCAGGTTGCCGAGGGGGGTCGTCCCGCTGTGCAATAACTCCGCACTCAGCCGCATCCGCGCAATGATGCCGCTGTGCCACTCGCACAGGATTGACCCAACTTGGCAAGAGCCTGCCGACGAGGCCGTGCAGGAGTTCTTCGACAACTTGGAGGAAACGCCGATCTGCTCCGACGAGAAGAAAGGCCTCACCCGCGATACCACCGACAGGGAGGTGGCGTACATCGCCACCAGGATGGAAGAGGCGGCGGCAGCCGCGGCCGCGGGCGAGTTTGGTTTTACCGTGGAGGAGGCGGAGGCAGCGGAGGCGATAAGCCTTGCCAATCGAGAGGCGCTCCTCAACGCGGGGAAGCTTGCCGGGCAAGACGCCGAGCCAAGCGAGCCCGCCGAGCAGGGCGTCGAGTCGAGCGTGCCCGCCGAGGACACGAGCGGCTCGCTGGAGATCGACTCCTCTTCCTCCTCATCTTCAGGCAGCTCGCCACCACCAGCAGAGCCTCCAGCTCCACCAAGAAGGCGTCTCCGCAAGGCCGGGGACGTGACGGAGCGGCAGACGGGCCAACAGCCGCCGCGCCGCGCAACGCGCTCCACCGTGGCAAGCAAGGTTGCCGCGGGAGCGCCTCGCGCTTCTGCAGCAACTGGGGCGGGGTCTTCTCGGACCACTGCTTCTGCCCCTGCCGCTCCCCACGCCTCGGCGGCGGCCGGAATGGGGTCGTCTCAGACCACTGCCCCTGCCCTCGCCAAGCGGCCAAGGGAGCCTACTCCTCCGCCTCCTCGCGCCGGGACGCGTGAGCCAGACTTCGACTTCTCTGCGCTCAGCTCCGACGAGGAGGAAGAAGAGTAAGTCTTTGTCGTTCTTGTATTTCTTCAACTTTCTGTTGTTCTTTGTCTTGTATCTGTTGGAGATATGCCCTAGAGGCAATAATAAAAGCATTATTATTATATCTCCTTGTTCATGATAATAGTCTGTTATTCATGCTTGAATTGTATTGTACGGAAACAGCGATACATGTGTGAATACATAGACCACAATGAGTCCCTGGTAGGCCTCTAGTTACCAGCTCGTTGATCAACAGATGGTCACGGTTTCCTGACCATGGACATGAGATGTCAGGGATAACGGGATCACATCATTAGGAGAATGATGTGATGGACAAGACCCAAACTTGAGCATAAAACGAGATCGTATAGTTCGTAATGCATAAGCTTTTCGGTGTCAAGTATTTATTCCTTAGACCATGAGGTTGTACAACTCCCGGATACCGTAGGAGTACTTTGGGTGTGCCAACCGTCACAACATAACTGGGTGGCTATAAGGTACACATCGGGTATCTCCGAAAGTGTCTGTTGAGTTGGTACGAACCGAGACTGGGATGTTGTCACTCCGTATGACGGAGAGGTACCTCTGGGCCCACTCGGTAAGACATCATCATAATGAGCTCAATGTGACTAAGTAGTTAGTCACGGGATGATGGATTACGGATCGAGTAAAGAGACTTTCCATGACGAGATTGAACAAGGTATCGGGAATACCGACGATCGAATCTCGGGCAAGTACCGTACCGATGGACAAAGGGAATAACATACGGGATTGAGTGAATCCTTGACACGGTGGTTCAACCGATGAAGATCATCGAGGAACACGTGGGAACCAACATGGGTATCCAGATCCCGCTGTTGGTTATTGACCGGAGAGTGTTCTCGGTCATGTCTACGTGTCTCCCGAACCCGTAGGGTCTACACACTTAAGGTTCGGTAACCCTAGGGTCGTAGAGATAAATGCACGTGGAAACCCGAAAGTTGTTCGGAGTCCCGGATGAGATCCCGGACATCACGAGGAGTTCCGGAATGGTCCGGAGGTAAAGATTGATATATAGGATGTCCAGTTTCGGCCATCAGGTGACCTCCGGGGGTCACCGGGAGCGTCCCGGGACCATCGGAGGGGCCCCGGGGGTCCACCGGGTGGGGCCACCCATCCCGGTGGGGCCCCTAGGCCGCAAGGGGAAGTGTCCAGCCCCTCTGGGCTGGCGCACCACTAGGGGCCCACCTCCCCATGCGCCTAGGGTTAAAACCCTAAGGGGGAGGGGGGCCACCACTTGCCTTGGGGGGCAAGGACTCCCCCCGGCCGCCGCCCCCCTGCAGATTGGATCTGCAGGGGCCCTGGCGCACCCCCTAGCCCCCTATATATATGTGGGGAGGGAGAGGGCAGCCGCACCCTTGCCCTGGCGCCTCTCCGCCTCCCGTCACACCTCCATACTCCCACGCAGGGCGCCCGGCGAAGCCCTGCTGCGATCTCCACTGCATCCGTC